>CM069912.1:59742917-60148977 GCA_036172215.1 Camellia granthamiana
ATAATGCAGGGTTTGCTCAATCTGAACACACAATTCATAAAGCAGTTTTTGCTCAATCTGAACACACAGTTCATAACGCAGTTTTTGCTCAATCTGAACACATAGTTCATAACGCAGTTTTTGCTCAATCTGAACACACAATTCATAACGCAGTGTTTGCTCAATCTGAACACACAGTTCATAACGCAGGGTTCTGTTTATTGTTGCACACGGCTCATAACATAACACATAGTTCATAACACAGCATTCGGTTTAATTCACACGCAGCTCATAACATAACACACTGTTCAATCTGAACACACTGTTCATAACACAGTATTCTATTTAATTTGCATGTAGCTCATAACATAACACACTGTTCGATCTGAACACACAGTTCATAACACAACATTCTATTTAATTTGTACGCAGCTCATAACATAACACACTGTTCAATCTGAACACACAGTTCATAACACAGCATTCTGTTTATTTGCACACGGCTCATAACACTGCTCAATTTGAACACACAGTTCATAACACAGCATTCTTTTTATTGTTGCACACGGCTCATAACACTGCTCAATCTGAACACACAGTTCATAACACAACATTCTTTTTATTAGCACACGGCTCATAACACTGCTCAATCTGAACACACAGTTCATAACACAGCATTCTTTTTATTTGCACACGGCTCATAACACTGCTCAATCTGAACACACAGTCCATAACACAGCATTCTTTTTATTTTGAAACTGAATACATCTGTTCTTTCTACATGCAGGTATCTTCCCGTTTCACACGGGGTTACGGGTCGATCATTGCGAGGGAGTGGTACATGGAGTTCCCGGATGCTGTTCGGCATATTGTTGATGAGGCGGGATTTGGCCCGTTTTTTATGGGATTGTCGCGCCATCCAATGAGCAGGACCCTTCAGGGTGCACTTGTAGAGAGATTGTGAGACACCACCAACTCCTTCCATTTCTCTGCTGCTGGGGACATGACGATGACCCTGTATGACTTTTCCATACTGAGGGGCCTCGACGTGGCAAGCCGGCCTATCCCATATGATACCAATATGGGCGAGTGGGAGGCGGCTTGGATGTACGCTCGAGAATTTTAAGGCCATACAGCAGTATGCCCGAGGATTTTTGATGTTCCTCCTCGGGACCACTCTATTCTTCAACAAGGGGAACACTGTCGAGCTTTATCTTCTCAGTGCTCTAGTAGACCTATCACAGGTCCGGCACTTTGATTAGGGTGGTGCTGGCCTCGCTACCCTTTATTGCTACATGAGCGCAACCTCCCGCGAGCGGGGGGACCATAGTAGGTGGCTACTGGCAAGCCTGGGAGGTACATTCTTCCCTCTTAATTTACATTTCTGCTTTTCATTATCTGTACACTACACACGGCACATATTGCACATATTACATTCTACACTCAGCACTCTGCCCTCAGCACTCTGCCCTCAGCACTCTGCATTTTCTGTACATTCTGTATTCTGACAGCTACTGTCTTGCTTTTCACAGCTGTGGGTTTATGCCTACTTCCCGACGCTCGCCCCCGAGCTAGAGGTCGAGGCACCTCTCGAGATCCCTTATTCACGCAGATTTGAGGGTGGTGCCGGTCCAGGCCTCAGGAGACTCTGCCATATCTTCGGCAGTTCTTCGACACAGTGCAGGCGACCGAGGTAAACCAAAACTCTCAGTTCTTCATGCTTTCAGTTTTGATTCATCTTGCATATTTATGACATCTAATCAGTTTATGCACTTGCTATCCGCAGATCACTTGACAGCCTTGGCTGGGGGATGCCCGAATATTCTCGGTTCCAGTTCGCCGGGGCATAGGGTGCTCCTGATACAGGGTTTTGTTTGAGGGACCAGTCGGCAGGGCCCGGTTTCTCAGGGATCGCTTCATGCATCAGACGATGGGTAATGCCGCTCAGGAGATTCCCTCGCCGCCTCCACTGGACATGCGGTCCACAGAGAGCCTCACTCCTCAGGAGGTTGATGACCTTATGTTAGGTTCCGACGTAGTTCTTTTCCTGGAGGAGGGAGAGTACACGACATACCGCCATACATACTTGATGCCTCCACTGACAGGTGTCCGTACTCGACGAGGAGGGTGGCTAACATGCCGTCATCGAGTCGAGCCCGAGCTGCTGACATCCCTTCTATTAGCAGGGCTAACACATCGAGGGGTAGGGCTAGAGGGATGCCCTCGACTTGCCAGGTATGCTGGGTGGCCAGATCTTCCGACCGAGCTGACAAGCTGGCAGCATAGGACATCGTACCAGATTCCACTAGAGCCCCCAATGCCTGATCATCGATACGTCGGTGACCCTGACTCACCACTGGTATGCTCCGTAGTTTTCATTTACCACTCAGATATTTAGTCATTCATTCATTCACTGATGACTTGAATTTGCATCTGCAGCCTCCCAGAGAGTATACAGAGGGGTTGCTCGGGGTGATGGCCTCACTCGAGAGCATGGTCTTGCGGAGAGAGACGATGCTGTACGCCACCAGCATTTCGGTACTTTTCAATTTCCTTGTATTTATCATACTTTGGACGACATACTGAAACTGAATATTTCACTGCATTGATTCATTGCATACGTAGAGCACATCTAACACATCACATTCACATACTATATCTGCATGCACACACTCCATGCATCATACTTGCATCTGATATACATACTCTGGCTGATGTATTCAAACTGCCCTTTTCAGGTTCCACTGTCACGGCCTGGGCTATCCAGGCCTTCTCGTGCAGCTAGGAGAAGGGACTCGACTCGCAGCCGAGGAGGACGTAAAGCACCTATCAGATATGATGAGGAGTCTAGCGAGGAGGAGGAGTTAGCACATCCACAGTCAGAGACATCTACAGGCAGGGATGATGACTCCGGTTCTGGTTCTGAGGACGGAGGTGGAGCCGAGGAGGATTCCGAGAATGGTGACTCCGATTCAGATAGGGGTGCTGGCGGTGGTGGTGCGGAGGCTGCTCAGCTGAAGAGGGTGAAGAGGGCCTCTCGGTCTTGAGCTTGATAGCACTCACGCAGATGTTCTTGCTTTATCTTTCTTTTTACATGTAGTTGTAACACATTGTACAGCTTAGGCAGTTTTATTTTCTTCAAAACTTGTACCCTGTTGTAAAATGTTGTAAAAAAGAAGCTATGATGGAATGAAACAGCTTTTTGTTCAAAAAGTGTTGTATTTGTATTCTAAGCATCACATCGCACCATTTTCCACAAAAATGAGATTGAATGGAAATTGAACATCGTGTATTGCCAAGTCAGGTAGTGAACCAACGCAACAAGCTAAACAACTTAACTCAATAAGAAACAACAAGATCTTAACAAGTTTACAACTTGATAAGCAACGAGCAACAACTCGATAAGCAAATGCATTTTGGACAAACAAAGTGACGGAACGCTTCCGAAACAGAGGTAAACTCAGACCTCGAGCACTCCCAGCACACAGGAAGGCTAGGGACTCTCTTTTAGAGACAAGAAAAAGCTGCAGACCACCTTTTTGCTCATGGCCGACCACCATAGGAGCTTGCTGACCAGGTCTTTGGCCTGTAAACCAAAAAAGGTAGCTGGCCGACCAGAAAAAGTGATCAGCCGACCACTTTGCCTGGGGACCTCCAGTTTTCTGACACTTGTCCTCCAAACAGTGCCTTATCCTCCATAAAGGTTCCAGCTTCGCGGTTCCCTCATTCTAACTTAGTTTTGTACCAAAATGGAGGCATTTCTTGTCCAAAATCTCACAAACTGGATTGCTACCTTGGATGGCTCGGAAAAGGTGAATTTCCGGGGCATCGGCCTAAATGCACTATTCACGTTGAGTCGTACCCCACTGCGTCTTCCATTTCTTCATGCCGCGGCAAAGTTTTGCAATCCGGTAACACACGTCTTTAGCTTTGGCGGACAGGAAGTGTGTCCCACTTTCGAAGATTTCCAAACTTTGATGGAATCCGAGCGCAACGAAGAAATCATGCCCCAATTCCGCTTCAGCCACGTCGAAGCCTTAGGACGGATGTGTGGGCTTACTTTGCATGATGCTTGATCATTGATTTGTGATGGAGTGCTGGACATTCCGAGCTTGGTTCGTCGGTTTTCTGATGCCGGCAATCGCGGCGACCATGATTGGCAGGGTTTCCGGCGACATGCACTTTGCTTGTGTATGTTGTCACACTTCTTGCTTGCCTCCGGCTCCGGTGGATTTAGCACCCGTTTGATTGAGGTTACCGAGGGCTTGAAAGAGGGCAAGAACTGTATCGCCATGACACTAGCTGAGACGTTGATGGGTTTGGACGCTTTCCATTGCCGAGAGACGACTAGATTCGCGAGGAGTCCACTACTGTTGCTGGTAATGTTTCCCCACCCCATCTCACATATATTTTTCACATCACTCGGCCCTCAGGCTCAATTTTTCTCTCAAAATCCTTTTCTCGCTTTTCTCTCAACGTACGCCTCTCTATTCTTTAATCTCTCATTTTTCATCCCTCCCCAGATATGGTTGATGAATAAGTTGAAGGTTGTGGACTCATGCCTAGCACATTCAGCTCGCAGCTATTTCTTCCGACGATGTCTAGTCGATGCCCCTGATGAGGGATGGTGGTACGAATGGATGTGTAGTTTGACTGCTCTTGACATTGCTTGGCGCTACCCCTGGCTTAATCTACTGACGATGAGCTACAGCATGACTCGCCAGCCCGGGATTCAGTTGATCGGGCTGACACACTGTGTACTTTACTTCCCGTTCCGGTTTCAACGCCAGTTCGGACATGATCAGACTTGCCCAGAGGAAGGGATAGAGTACCCTGCTGCATTTCCAATCCGAGGCGTACAGCTAGCTCGGTATGCCACAACATAGAGGATGAGAGAGCTTTTGGCCCCGGCTCTCACTTTCAGTTGCAGTCTCTCTGATGAGTGCATAGCTTGGCTTGATAAAGAGGCGCAGGTTGGGCCTACTTTGGCATTAGAGGCTTCCACAAGCTCTGGGACGGGGCGCAGGAACACCTGACTATGCCCCGAGTTTATTTGCTTGAATTAGTACTTTCAAGTTTTCTTTATGAATGTAATAAAAAGAAACTTCAATTTGTATTCAAGAGTAGGAGAACTCTGTACTGAAATCAATGTAATTGAAGGTCGTGAGTACTGAAAATTTTCCGTTTGGTCCAAAAATGGTCTAAGGTGTAAAAAGATTAATTTGAGCAAAATCAACTTTTATTAAAACTTTTCAAAACCATTTTCGATATGGATCACAACTAGACACGCTCGAGATCTATCACTGAGATGTACAACCCCGGATCCTCAGCAACTGGAAAGTTGCCCCTAGTCTGAATAACACTGCACTGGAGATCATAACGGAGCTCTTGAATGCAGAATAGACGAAGATGACCAAACATGATCACATGGACAAAGTTGATCGGGGAAGTGTTTATAGCTGGACTTCAGAATGAAGTTGCCTACATATCCTAATGATGGGAATCAAGCCTTACGTAGTTCAGCTCGGGTTCGCTCGTGTATTAACACTTTCCTTTTGCGCTCTAACTTTTGCTAAGGCCGCCCTTTCTGGGTTTTCAACCTTGCGAGCTCAGTTTTTATCATTTCAAATTTTATGTGCTCTAACTTTTGCCTAGGTCGCCCTTTCGGGTTTTCTGCCTAGCGAGCCTCTCAGGGAAAGTATTTCTTCAACTTGTCCATGTTGATCGGCTGGGAGAACTCTAGGCCATCTAGGTCCATCAAAACGACAGCTCCACCCTGACCAGATAGACTTAATGATGTAAGGGCCAGTCCAATTGGGTCTGAACTTGCCCCTAGGGTCGTGGATGGGAGCTCGGTTGTCTTTGAGTACAAGATCCCCTTCTTTCAAATTCCTGGACTTAACCTTCTTGTTAAAAGCCCTGGCAATTCTCCATTGATAACCCTGAACGTGATACAGTGCTTTCAACCTTCTTTCATCGAAGAACATGAGTTCTTCGGACCTGCTTTGCTGCCAATCTGCCTCAGCTATCTAACACTCAGCCAGTACCCATAATGACGGAACCTCAACTTTGATAGGTAGAACAGCCTCCATCCCATAAACCAAGGAATACGGAGTTGCTCCAGTGGAAGTTTGAATTGAAGTCCGGTAGCCCCACAGAGCAAATGGCAGCTTATCTGGCCAGTCCCGATAGGTTTCCACCATCTTCTGCAGAATGTGCTTGACGTTCTTGTTGGCGGCCTCAACTGCTCCGTTGGTTTGCGGCCGATATGTAGATGACTTATGAAAAGCCATGTTATACTTCTCCAACAAGTCAATCACCTCCTTCTTGAAGTGAGAGCCATTATCCGAAATAATCTCATTCGGGACCCCGTAGCGACAGATGATGTTGTTCCTGATGAACTTCGCGGCATGCGATGCCTTTAACACCGTGTAAGATTGGGCCTCAACCCACTTCGTAAAGTAGTCTATCGCTACCAGAATGTACTCATGCCCATTGGAACCCTTTAGAGTGACAACCCCAATCACATTAATCCCCCAGACTGAAAATGGCCATGGCGAAGTCATATTGTACGGCTTCGACAGCGGAATGTTCATGCGGTTTGCATGGATCTGACATTTGTGGCATCGCCGGACAAGGCCAATACAATTCTCTTCCATGGTGGACCAGTAATAACCCTGTCTAAGGATCTTCTGGGCTAACATCACCCTGTTTATGTGCGCTCCGCACTCTCCTCCATGGATGGCCTCCATCAGGCGCTTGGATTCTTCAGCATCAACACACAGCTTATGCATCCCAAGATGACCTCTCTTGTACAGTTTACCCCTGCAGACGATGAACTGAGCAGCCATTCTTCGAATTGCCATCTTATCTTTGGCATTTGTCCCTTGTGGATATGCCTCTTTTTCTAAGAAGTTCCAGACATCGTAATACTAGGGATTCTCATCTTGTACCTCATCTATGGCAGCAATCAGCTCGTAGGCCAGCACGAATTTCTGTTCAATGATGATCGGACGCATCTGGACTCCGAAAGGGATGTCTATCATAGAAGATAGAGTTGCTAGTGAATCTGTGAACCTGTTGTTCTCTCCTAACAGATGAGCAAAGTTTATCTTCTCAAACCGACGAATTATCACGTCCAAGGTCTGGTGATAGATTCTCATCTTTTTTTCTTTAACTTTCCAATCCCCTTTAGCTTGAGATACAACAAGGTTCGAGTTCCCGATGACATCCAACCGTTTTGCCCCTAGTTCCAGAGCTACTTCTAAACCAGCAATGCATGCCTCATATTCTGCCTTATTGTTTGATACTCTGAACCGGAGTTTGAATGCTAAAGGTATACGGGAATTGTCAGGCACTATCAGCAACACCCCTATCCCATACCCGTATTGGTTTGACGCTCCGTTAAAGTACATTGTCCAAGTCTCTTCTTCGAGGTGCAGAATGGCCTCGTCTAGGAACAGGTACTCAACTGCTTCATCCCCTTCAACTGGGTGATCGGCTAGGAACTCCGCTACCGCTCTCCCTTTCACTGACTTGCGCGTCACGTACTTCAGATCAAATTCGAAAAGTAGAAGCAACCAACAGGCTAGCCTACCCGTAAGTGCTGGTTTCTTGAAGAGATATTTAATGGGATCTAATCTCGAAACCAATATTTCGGAGTGAGCTAACAAGTAGTGCCGCAGCTTCCTGGTAGCCCATACTAAGGCCAGACAAGCCTTCTCTAGCGGAGTGTAGCGGGTTTCGTAATCCAGCATTTTCTTGCTCAGGTAGTAGATAGCTCTCCCCACTTTGTCCTCAGACTCCGGTGCGAGCATGCAGCACATCGTAGTTTCAGTCACTCAAATGTACAGAATCAACGGTTTCCCCGGCTCAGGCGGTGACAACACATGTGGGTTCTGTAGATATTGCTTGATCTGTTCAAAAGCAGCTTGGCATCAGCCGTCCCATTGGAGCTTCTTTCCTTTCTTCAGGAGACCAAAAAGTGGTTCACAAGTCAAGGTTAATTTTGTAATAAACCGTCTTATGAATTGCACTTTACCCAGAAAGCCTCGCACCTCCTTTTTAGTCCTCGGTGGTTGCATTTCTAAGATGGCCTTGATTTTAGAAGGATCGACCTCGATACCTCTCTAAGTGATCAAGTACCCCAGCATTTTCCCTGCTGTAACACCAAATGTACACTTCTGAGGATTCAGCGGCAACCAATACTCTCTAATTCGTTGAAAGAATTTCTGCAAGGCGGTGTAGTGGCCCTCTCTCTCTTTGGACTTGACAATCATGTCGTCCACGTACACCTCAACCTCTTTATGGATCATGTCATGCAAAATTGTGGTCGCGGCCCGTTGATACGTAGCCCCAGCATTTTCAGCCCAAAAGGCATCACCCTATAACAATAGGTTCCCCATGGGGTGGTAAAAGCAGTCTTCTCCCAGTCTCCGGGTGCCATCAATATCTGATTGTAGCCTGAAAACCCATCCATGAACGAGAGCAACGCATGCCCAACAGTGAAGTCCACTAATTCGTCGATATGCGGAAGCGGAAAGTCGTCCTTCGGACTGGCTTTGTTCAAATCCCTGAAGTCCACAAATATCCGAATTCTGTCGTCCTGCTTCGGCACTGGAACTATATTGGCCAACCAAGTTGGGTATTCAGATACCAGCAGGAACCTTGCGTCAATTTGCTTGGTGACCTCTTCTTTGATCTTGAGAGCCCAGTCAGGGCAAATCCTTCTGAGCTTCTGCTTAACAGGTCAGGCCTCTGGGTCAAGAGGGATCCGGTGCTGTACAATCTCAGGATCGATTCCAGGCATGTCTTCGTAGGACCACGCAAAAACATCTTTGAAATCTTTTAACAAAGCGACTAAGCGCTCGCGCTCCTCCGAAGACAACGTGGACCCGATCTGGACCAGCCGCGGGTCCTTCTCAGTACCAACATTAATTTGGGTGATTTCATCAACCAAGGGTTTTACAATCCTCTCCTGCTCTTGATCAAGCAAATATTGCAAAACCAGAGGAATTTTTTCTTTGTTGTTTTCATCAAAATTTTGAAAATCCTGATTAATGCAATAAATTAACGGTACAGAAAAGTACTCAGAAGCCACAGCCATTCCATTCTCATTAATCACTTCCAAATCGCCTGACTCCTCTGTTACAACAGACTCAAAGAAAAAAGGAAAAGACGACCTAGACAGGACTGTGGCATCCGGGTTGTCACCCCCAAGAATACCGGACTCAGACTTAGACAAGCTAGAACCTGATTCCGACTCCACAGACTCAGTGGAATCAGATTCCAGCTCACTACCTGACCCGGTGCTGCCCGATAAGAATCCCTCCTCGTATTGCCAGACGAGGATGGGTGCGATGGATGCATCCAGAATGTTTGAAGATGGGCTCACAACCGCTTCATTCTCGATCATGGACACCGAGAAGTTATCCCCCATGCACTCATGTACGATCAGAGGATCTGAAAGTAGACAAGCCAGTGCTACCCCCATTTCAAGCTCTGTGCTCTTGGAATCCTCCTCTTTACACTGTTCAGCCTCAGCTGGTGGGTCTGTCTGCTCCTCAGCAACATTATCCCTAGACAATTGCAAGTCAAAGAAAATCTCAAATCCCGGCAACCGCCGCCTCTCTGCGTTTAGCCATGGCTCTAGGAAGCCGCAGAATAGAAAGTCCGCCTCCTCCCGGACAAAACCTCTGTTCAGGGTGCCCTGGATGGGCCGGTGCACCAACTCATAAGGCTTCCCGGCCTGCTTTGCTTTGGCTCTTTCGGTCATCTCTTTTCCTTTCCTCACCCAATCCTCTTTGGTAGGCAAATAACCTAAACCAAAGGTATGTGGGTTATGCGGCACTTCGACCGATGCTCCAACGCCTTTCCGGCCATTTCTTCCTAATCCCATCCTAGGGATATGCTCGAGCTTGTTCATGAGGTACACAGACTATGCACTGACATATTACCCCTCATCAATAGCCAGTATGTTCTGTACAACCCGAGCCTCAACTAGGGTAAATCCTAACAGGAACACATCCTCCATGCCATGCTCGATTTCTAGAACTGGTGTAGACACCTTTGGGGCGGATGGATTGAAGAATTCCCGAAAACAATTGCTACCCCTTTCCCGTGGGGGTATTTCAACATTTGGTGCAGAGTGGAAGAGACTGCCTTCACCTGGTGCAGCCACGGCCGCCCTAGGAGTAGATTGAAGGTCGCGGGAACGTCCAAGACATGAAAGTCAATATCATGTTGTCCTGGACCAACCTGAGTCCGAATCTGCACAGTCCCCATCACCTCTCTGCTAGTATTGTCATATGCCCGAATCACCTGGGCAGTAGGCACAAAATCCATGGGCTTCAACCCAATAGCATATGCCATCCTCGATAGACACACGTTGATAGCAGATCCTGTGTTAACAAGAACCACTGGTATCCATTTTTCTCTACATTCCACAGAGATGTAGAGTGGGTTGTTATGATCTGAGCCCTCAAGCAGTAATTCCTTGTCAATGAAGGTTAACGTTGGGGAAGCTCTTCCCAGAAAGACCAATCCTACCAGCTGCTCAGGTGTGGTATCTATTGAAAGTTTGGCCTTGTCCATTGCAGAAAGGACATCCTGTCAATGAACTCTTGAGGCCATGAGCAATCCCTAGATGGAGATGTTTGCTTGGATTTTCTTGAGTTGTTTCAATACAGCCTCCTCCTCGAGTAACTTTTCTTTCTACCTCTCCACCTCCTTGTCCTTCCCGGACGCCTCTGGTTGATCTAGGTGTGGGGGCTTGAAATACCGCCCACTCCTGGTCATGTGGTCTACCTCTCCCACATGCCAGGTATCATCCGGTTGGTTTTGTCCCCAATCTTCATCGGTGTGGGCAAGACACAAGTTGTCGTCTTCCCACCACATTCCGTCGGCCATCGATAAGCAGCTATCTAGTTCCGTTACCACTACTTCTGTGTGCATAACACCTTCCGTCCCCTCAGGGGCTTTGGCCTTTCTAGCCCTTTCCAGATCTTCAATCCCTTCCTGCTCAAACTGCTTCAGTGTAGTCTGTTGTTCAACATCTTCTATACTCAAAATGTTCTGATCCCGAGAAAAATTCTTAATACCAGTGCTCTCCGGCAGTCCATTCTGGTTCCCGGCCATTCCGGCCACTACTGATGTCCCTGTCTCTGACGGCCCTATTCTGGCTGAGGCTGCTCAATAACATTCGGCTCGTCGCTGAGCCACCCAGTAGCTTCTGCTAACCCTTCCAGATCAAACCAGTTGACAGTCACGTCCGCTGAGTCCTATTCATTGAAGAATTGAAGGTTGGCTATATCCTCTTCCAGTTTTGCTAGGTCATCTAGCCCCAAATTAGGTCCATCCTCTCGAACTACACAGATTTCTGCCCCCACTAGCAATTTCACCCTTGGCTTAGGCTGATCTGTTGAAGTAATGTAACCACTCAAGTTGTACACAAAGCGTACAAACCCCTCAGGCCCTAAATCCTCATTACCATTTGCCTCAGCAGTCGTCCCAATTCTATCTTCGATAGCAACCACCACCAGTTCAGGTTGGGTTTGGGAGGTGCTCAACATGCACAATTCCGCGCTGTCCGAAATGAACACCTCCGGCTTGGGTAGGTGAGAAGGGGTAATGTATATGCTCGGGTCATATGGAATGGCCGAGGTTTGGATTAGGTTGATGCGTTTGGGAGGTGGAGCTTGGTTATGTGGTGGGAGTGGGTTGGTTGTGACATTCAGTTTCTCCAGAGGCATGATCACCCTGTTGTCAATGAGATCCTGAATCTCATGACACAATTGAAAACATTGGTCGGTTTCGTGACCATGCTGTTGGTGAAAGGCGTAATACTTCACTGGGTTATGGGAGGGAGGAAGCTTTTCCGGTAAGGGCCGCGGCTCTAGGGGCTTCAAGTGCCCTTTCTTGATCAAAACCCCCAAAGCTTTGGACAAAGGCATGTATAGTGGGGTGAAGGTTCTTTGGCCTCGGGGCGCATACCTGGCTGTTTGCGAGCTACTTCTCGATGCACCGGTAAAGGGTGTAGCTGTAAGGGTTTTCGGAGTGGTGGTGGTGACCATTCTGACATTTGAAGTTCTGGCAGCTGCAGCACTGCTTGTGCCTGCATTCGTACTGCGGTTGAATGCCTTCTTGGGCTGCTCTCTCTCATGGTCAATCAGACCTTGCTTCATGGCGTCCTCGATCTGCACCCCGATCTCATGTAAATCTGTAAAGGTGGGTAGGGGGAGGACGATCATCTTTTGCATGAGCTTGGGCTGGAGGTTGCGCACAACCATCCGTATCTGATCTTTGTCAACCGGCCTGATGGTCATCATCGAGGCTTTAGCCCTCCAACGAGTTACAAAATTGGAGAAGCTCTCCTTTGGCTCTTGCCTGGTTGTCTCGAGATCATGAGTTGTGACCTCGATCTGCATGTTGTAGAAGTATTTCCCAATTTCTCTTCACAGAGTCCTCTAGCTTCGCATATCAAATAGCCGCTACACCTGATAGGGTCCGGTCGAACAGGGAAAGCTTCTGCAATCTGGAGAGGCCCATCGGCCTTAGGATATCCGAAAACAGCCGCAAGTGCACCATAGGATCCCCAGACCCATCAAAGCGGTCTATGTGCAGCATTTTAAACCAGTCTGGCAGAGTCATGGTCGAGTCGGTATATCCATCCTCTATATCCGAAATGGATTTCACGCCTTGAGCCTTCTTGAAAAGCTTTTCTATCTTGCTCACTTTTAGCGTTATTGGATCTACCTCAAATTCAAACGATGAATCCACTAGATTGGTGGGCGCTTTGGATAGCTGGGGTAGGATTGGGGGCAGAGCCAGCCCCGTTGGAACGTCCGTATTTTCCTGGACGTTGGCAGTCTCCCTGAGTATTGGAACTCTTGGTGGGGGAGGAGCTAGGTGCAAAGTAGATGCTCCGGTTTGTTGCTGTAGCCTGGTGATTAACTCTGCCTGCTGGGCTACTACTTCTGCTTTTGCTTTTCGTACAGCCACTTCTACCTGACGGGCAGCATCCTGCTGCATGGCTTGCATACTCTCCTGGAGCTGACGCATCATCTCTTCCATGCCTGCCATAGGGGGCTGGTCTAACTGAATAACCGATATATCTATCTCAGCAGTAGACTCGGAAATCTCAACCCAACTACTCAAGGACCACTAATCTGGCAATCGCTGTAGTGATGCACTGCGCCTAGTTGATCTCTATCTAATAACCGGGGGTAATAAGTGGTAC
The DNA here is from genome assembly GCA_036172215.1 of Camellia granthamiana. Lineage (NCBI taxonomy): Eukaryota > Viridiplantae > Streptophyta > Magnoliopsida > Ericales > Theaceae > Camellia > Camellia granthamiana. The sequence continues at coordinate 59,756,134 of CM069912.1, forward strand.
ACTGGTTGTCCGCTATCAGATCCTCGGATCAATAAAGTCTGCGACCTCTAACCCAGAGTGCTTAGGGAATATCTGCCTGGTTAGATGCAATCGTGCTAAACTACCTTGCAAAAAGATAAATAAAGCATAATAAGGAAGCAATGAACAGCATAACGGCTTAAATAAAGACAACACACAGTTGGCAAGACAACATGCAGTTGGCACTTGTAAGCTGAATACACCGTTCTCAAACACTGTTCACTGTGCCCAAATTGCTACCCCAAAACTAATACCCTCAGGTAAAACTGATTCTTCGAATACTGATGCCTGCAGGCCTGATACCCAGACTTGCAAACTGATACATGCATTCCTGTGGAGGCACACTCTAAAAGCACATAGCAAGCAAATGAAAGCCAAAACACCCCTATGCTGGGGTAGGGTTTCCCTGTCCTATTTTGTCAGGAGCTAGGGTTCCACTACGCACACAGCGGTTTCGAAACAACCTACAATCGGGTAAGCAACCTATCCTAGCTTGGAATGGTCACTATGGATTCCGATATGCACTAGGTCGAATGGTCAAAAAGGGTGCCCCGGTAAAAATTGGGGTTTGTGTTCTCGTCGTGGCAGAGCCCGCAACCGGTCAGCCTTATGGCACACTTTTCCAAGCAAGCCTCCGGCAAACCGTTTAGGAATAGCATACGGCAAACACGGTGTCCTAGGCGCACTAATGCAAATGCAATGCAAAGAGACACATAAGTGTAAACAAAACAAGATATCATGAGTTCGAGTCAAGTTCTCTAAATCCCCAACAGAGTCGCCAGAAACTGTAGACCGCCCCGAGAACTCCCCCGCTCCGCGCCTGCGAGGGCCCGAATTCGTTTTGTTCTCCAGCTACTACAAGTTCAGACCTATGTCACGACTCTGAATCTAATCTCGCAAAGTGCAATGCAAGACTGATAAATCACCAAAGAGTCCAAATCTGGCAAATCGTTTTGGAAAATCGATTTTAATAAAGAAGTGCCAAACATGGACTGCTTTGCCAGATACAGAGTCGCCACCTAAATATTTTATTTTGGAAGAATTTAGGAAACCCTAACTCGTGCCTAAGGCCACGTGTCCATCATCTTCAAAGTTGCCTCAGCTCGGGAACTTGGGTACGAGAGAGGAAGGTCATGTAATGAGCACCCCCACTCGCCCAATCAAAGATCGGCCTTTACTAACATGATATGTTGTTTTTGAAAACACATGTGTTCTTATTCCAGTTATTAACCTAGAATTACTATGTGATGCGCACAGCATACAAGTGCATACTAGATCACCTAAGTTGGAACAAAACATTGCATGTTCATTTGTTTGAAAATGGTTTGAAGTTTGCTACTCGCAAGTAGGCTAAATCAGGGATTTCAATGAATTGCTCCAATTCAAGCAATCCAACCTTCACCCACAGGCATTTAGGCAGTTAATTAAATAAGCAGTTAGCCTCTTGGCAAGCATGCTAACATGGCAACATACACATCTCATGCAGTATGCTAAAGCGTAAACACTCACAGTGTACTCCGAGCCAAAATAGAGAACTAGTTAGAAATCATGCATGATCCTAGTTCATGTTAAGATGGCTAATGCAACACATGCAAAAATGCAGCTAAAATGGGCTCGGCTATTCTAGAATGGCATGTGAAATGCAACTTAATACATGTATTCAACTTGCAATTGAAATACAATGCAGTTAGTATGATGCGCCGAGCCCGGTGCATGCAAAATAGATAAATGGATGCACGCATGCGAAGCATAAGTATGCTAATTGAAACATGCCCTAAAACTAACCATCATAAGCGGTGTAAGTAAAAGGGAGAAAGAAATGGGGGTTAGAAGACATGCATCACACACACGCATGCTTATTACAACAGTTGGCCCTCTCGATGAAGGGTTCGAATAAAGAGCTAACTAGCTAATCTAAGCTAATTAAACTAATTATTACATCACAAAACCAATTAACTAACAAGCTAATTAATTAAGCTATTACAACACAAATTGAATAGTTAAATGCATTAACTAATTAGGTACTGAACCAAAGCATAAACTAGCTAAGCAAATTAGCTAAGTAAAGCAGTAAAGTAATGTCCTCAGAGGGAGAAGAATGCACGCATGCTCGGTCGCCTCATTCGAAAATCCGTCGCGATGCCCCAACTTGCCTCTGTTTGCAATTGTTCTCAGAACCTTGCACCAAGCTCCACAAAGCTTCAATTCCACCATGGGAACCTGTAGGAACATGGCCAACCACCTAGGGATGCTTCCAGCCACTAGCTGACCACTTTCTATTGCTGCAAACCAGAAAAAGTGGTCGGCCAGCTAGTTGTTCTGGTCAGCCGACCAGTTTTGCTGCACTTCTCCACTTTGCTGCAACAGAGAGCAAGAAAGGGCATGGCAATGTATTTGCAAGGTATGTGTGCACAACCACCCTCCCTATCATTTCATAAGCTCAAGGGAGTGTGGTTCTCGACCCTCAGGCCACCAATCACGCATCTCGATACATGATGGCCGAGAAGCCAAATTGCACAATTCAATATAAAATGAATGCACACATAAACACATAAAGCCTAGAACTCTATCATGTATGATCAAGAGGGTCGGCGACCGAGAATTGAGGCACGTTTCATCACTTCAAGTATGAAACGTCCCTCGTTTCTCGTGTTTGGATTAACACCTAATCCAAACACAATACAACACAAGTATGTAAACATGCAATGCAAGGGACAAGTATGCAACAACATGCAACGCAACATGACATACTCAATGCAATGAATAACATGGCATACTCAATGCAATGCAATTATGCATACACAATACGAAGAACATGGCATACACAATGCGAAGAACATGGCATACTTAATGCAATGTGATATAAGCATGCAACAGAAGCATGCAACAACATGACAATGTAAGCATGCGAATAACATGAAAGCAAACATGCTCAATGGACTTAAACCAAAATGGACAGACCTCAATCATGTCCAAATCAGCGGCCATAACACCAAGACAAAGGCATGAGATGCAAAGCAAAGCATGCACATGCATTGGCCCATCAACTAGACCTAAGAGCACAACTCTCAAGAGTGCTCAAGAAGTGATAAACATGGAAGTGTGACAACACTAAAGGCTCTAAAATCAAGTGTGAAATGATGCCAAATCTTTCAAACAACACAAGTAAAGCATGCAAGAGGGCCTAAGGCACAAAGCCATTAAAGGGACTACGCAAAGGGGCATGCAATACATCGCACAAATGATTGAACCAATCATGGACATAGCTCAAATAGGTCTAAACAAAGACCAAAACATGCTGAGATGAGGGCTCAAGGACCTAGGCAAGATGGCATACATGCTCGGCCACAAACAAGGCAACAAATGCACAACCCTCAAAGGCACTTAAAGAATGAATGAAGTGGGAGCATGGCAATGCTACATGCTCTGAAATGTCATGATAAATGATGCCAAATCATGTACACAACACAAATGAAGCATGCTATGAAGCTCAAAGCTTGAAACTATCAGAGGCATTTACACTATAGCTATGAAAAACATGAAGCATATGGCAAGGGCAACCCAAAACAGTCCTAGAACATGTCAAAATGAGTCTAAAACATGTATGGAAGGAAGCCAAAATATGCTAGCATGAAGGGCATGAAACATGAAATATGCAAGGCCGAAAAGGAGGATTGCACTACACCTACCAAGACCAAACATGAGATGGCTTCACCAACAAAAATTAGAGTTATATCATGGCAAAATAACCCCAAATACACAATAAAATGATAGCTCACAAGCTTAGGCATGAAGGCATACACAATGACTCATGTTAAGGCATAAAGGGCAAACCCTCCAACGCATTGAAAGAGTGAAAGATGCAAGTGTATGGCCACACTACATGGACTGAAATCACATATGAAATGATGCCAAATCATTCAAAATGGCCAAGCAATGCATGCTAGTAGACTTGATACACAAAGCTAACAAGCTAGAATGCACTATAGCTATACAAAGCATGGCATGCATGACCAAAACAACACAAATCAGAGCTAAAGCATGCTAAAACATGGGCAAAAGCTTCTTAGAGTTAAGCAAAAATCATGCTAGAATGACATGTTAAGGCATGATACACAATAGGCTAGTTCATGGAATTGCATTACAAGTGCATGGAGCATGCATAGGGCCACGAAACCCACCCAAAATAGAGGTATGACATGGAAAAACAACACCAAGAACATGCTGAAATGGACTCAAAACATGCTAGAATGACATGCTCAAACATGAGGCATACAAGACTAGTTTGCAACATTTACACTACAAGTGTATTAAGCATGCATGAGGTGACAAAACCAAACCAAAACAGTGGTATGCCATGACAAAATAACCCCAAATACATGCTAAGATATGGCCAACATAAGCTTAACAAACATGCTCACACATGAGGCAAATGAAGCAAATATTCAAGACACAAGGAGAGGGGATGTCCCTCTCCTATTTGGGACCTCAAAACACCATTTCCACCACTGAAATTCCTCTGAGTGTCAGTGGTGAGAAGGCCAAAACAAGGTGGTCCCAATAGCTTAGAAAGATGGCACAAGAACAAGGCCAAACAAGGTCTAAGAGGGGGTAGACCACCCCCAACACAAAAGTGGCCTTAAACAAACATTATAAGCATGAAAAATTAGAACTTTTTTCAGTTTAAAGTCAAGCCAAAAATAGCATGCAAATAGGTCCAAAAGCTTAAGCCAAAACAAAGGTTTAAAGGCTAGTTGACTCACCCTTGTAGAACCTCTTCAAGGCTACCACTTCAACAGCTTTCTTGGATCAAAACCAGTCCAAAAACTCCAAAACAAACCTCCAAAAGCCTCAACAATAAAAGGATGGTGTTTGAGTGTGTGTTTGTGTGTTAAAGTGTGACAAAACTACACTTTTAGGCACAAAACAAGAGCAAACAAGGAAATATAGAGACAAGTGTGTATCTATCACTCCAGCCACAAAATTCTAAACCTAGAGGAGGGAGGAGGAGGTTCTCTCTTATAGAGAACAAGCAACAAGCTTGTTGGACAAGCTTTTGGCCTAAAGCCATCCCTCCATACATGTGTATGGAGGATGGCTTCTGTGCCTTCTAGCTGGCACAGCTGGCTCTAAAATATCTCCAAAAAGGTCATGAAAAGCAGCCGACCACTTGAAGTGGCTGGCTAGCTACTTGAAGTGGTCGGCCGACCACCACAAGTGGTCTCCCAAGAAGAAAACTGGTTGGCCATGGGTAGGAGATGTCTACACACTAAAAGCAAGCCAATGGTGTGGTGGCCGACCAGAAAAGGTGGTCCAAAGACCAAGAACGCTAGTTAGCCGACCAGAAAACTGGCTGGCAGGAAGAAAAGTGGTCTCCAAGGGGAAGAACTAGTCTCCCACCCTTGTACCACCTTCCAAACAAGGAAAACAAGGTTTGTACCAAAAACAAACCAAAAAGGATGCAAGACGAAAGTTCAGGAGGCAAAGCGCGTAGCCGAAAGCCTCAAAAACCAGTCTACGGGCATCAAAAGTGGTCTATGACCACAAAAGTGGTCTCCCGAACCACAGTGTTCCTCTAGGCAGAAGCAACAAGGTGTGGTTCAAAAAACACGCCAACGGAGAACGTTAAGCGGTCCCGAGTTAAGGCGCGCGGCCGAAGACTCCGAAAAAAGGGAACTAGTCTCCAAGCGCGAAAAGTGGTCTACGACCACAAGAAGGTGGTCTACAGACCACTCCCTCCCTCCAGGGAAGGGAAACAAGGCTTGGTCCGCAAATCAAGCCAAAGCACAAAGAGTTCTGAGGCCCAGAGGCAATGTACTCAGTCGAAAACTCTAAAACCTCGAAACTAGCACAACATGCACAATCACCGAGCCCTCAATCGATGACGTCTGAGTCTTAAGGTCGGTCAAAAATGGGGTGTCTACAAGGACATTTTGCAAGTGGAAGAGGAAACATGGATGATGTACTTTGACAGAGCGTCTAATCAGTATGGTTATAGGATAGGTGTGTTGTTGATAGCACCCGATGATTCCCATATACCCCTAGCCTACAAACTCCAGTTCAAAGTGTCCAACAACGAAGTAGAATATGAAGTGTGTATTTCTAGTCTGGAAACTGCCCTAGAACTAGGGGCAATAAGTTTAGATGTCATCAGAGACTTGAATTTGGTTGTTTCTCAAGCAAACTGAGACTGGAAAGTCAAAGAGGAGAAAGTGAAGGTTTACCATCAGGCCCTGGATATTCTGATTCTGAGGTTTGAAAAACTAACATTTACACATCTACTGAGAGAGAACAACCAGTTTGCTAACGCTTTGGCAACTCTATCTTCTATGGTAGACCTCCCGTTGGGAGTGAAGATGCGTCCGATTATTATCGAACATAAATACATGCCGGCCTATGAGACCATTGCCGCAATAGATGAAATTCAATACAAAACCCCTGGTATTACGATATTTGGAATTTTCTAGGAAAAGAGACGTATTTACCAAGGGCAAATGTCAAGGACAAATAGGGAATACGACGTCTGGCCATTCAATTTATCATCTGCAGAAATAAGTTATATAAGAGAGGTCATTTGGGAATGCACAAGTTGTGTATGGAGGAAGAGGAATCAAAACACCTCATAGAGGCTATCCATGAAGGAGAATGTGGGGCACATATGAATGGTGTGATGCTAGCTCGGAAGATCCTCAGACAAGGTTATTACTGGTCAACCATGGAGGAGGATTGCATTGGTTTTGTACGGCGATGCCACAAATTCCCGATCCATGCCAATTGCATAAACATACTGCCATCAAAGCTTTACAACATGACTTCACCATGGCCTTTCTCAGTTTGGGGAATCGACGTTATCAGTGCAGTCTCGCCAAAGGGATCAAATGGACACGAGTTCATCCTGGTGGCAATTAACTACTTCACGAAGTGGGCGGAAGCTTAGTCCTATGCAGTGTTGAAAGCGTCACATGTAGCCAAGTTCATCAGAAATAACATCATCTATCGATATGGAGTTCCGAATGAGATCATATCAGATAATGGCTTACACTTCAAGAAAGAGGTGGTGGATCTACTTGAGAAATATAACATGGCTTTTCACAAGTTATCAACATATAGACCATAAGCCAATAAAGTTATTGAGGCCGCCTATAAGAACGTTAAGAACATCCTGCAGAAGATGGTTGAGACCTACTGGGACTAGCCAGATAAACTGCCGTTTGTTCTCTGGGCTATAGAACGTCGATTCGAATGTCCACAGGAGTAACCCTCTATTCTCTGGTGTACAGGATAGAAGCCATTCTGCCAATTGAAATTGAAGTACCGTCGCTGTGAGTTATGGTTGAGTGTCAGATAGCGGAGGCGGATTGGCAACAGAGCAGGTTTGAGGAGTTGATGCTATTTGATGAGAGAAGGCTAAAGGCATTAAATCACATTCAGGGCTACCAGCGCCGAATTGCAAAGGCTTTTAACAAGAAAGTTAAATCCAGGAATCTTAAGAAGGGAGACATGGTACTGAAACACAATCAAGCTCTCATCCATGACCCTAGGGGCAAGTTCCGACCCAATTGAACTGGTCCTTACATCATCAAATCTATCTGGTCAGGAGGGGAGATTATTCTCATGGACCTAGATGGCCTGGAGTTTTCACAGTCGATCAATATGGACAAGTTGGAGACATATTATCCTTGAGAGGCTCACTAGGCCGAAACCACGGAAGGGCGACCTAGGCAAAAGTTAGAGCATGAAAATTTAGAAATAAAGAAAAACTGAGCTCGCAAGGTTGAAAACCCTAAATGGCTACTTTGGCAAAAGTTAGAGCACAAAATGAGAGAGTTAATACTCTAATGAACCAAAATCGAACTACGTAAGGCATGATTCCCATCTTTGGGATACATAGGCAACTTCATCCTGAAGTTCGACCATAACCATCTCCAACTCAGCTGTCCTTTCGTTCATTTGGATCAGGCTAGCTTTCTCCATTATCTGTTAGCTCAGTTGTGTGACCTTCATTTTGGCAGAAGAGCAGTGATGGTGAATGCAGTCATGGGTAGTTACGATCTGATGATTCGAGGCTATACATCTTGAGGGCTGATTTCATGCGTGTTAGGCAGTGATTATTTTCGAAAATGGTTTTGAAAAGTTTTAATAAAAGTTGATTTTCCTCAAAACCATTTACAACTTAGACCATTTTCAGACCAACAGAAAAACTTTTAGTGCTCACAACTTCAATTCTATTGATTTCAACACAAAGTACATTCTCCAACTATCTGATTTAAATCAAAGTTGCTTTTACATCATAAAACTTGAAAACAAAGGTCAAAGTAATAAACTAGGGGCATAGGTGAGTCAGGTGTTCCTGCATCCTCTGCTTGTGCTCACGGAAGTCTCTGCAGTCAAAGTTAGCCCAACCTATGCCTTGTCTTCAAGCCAAACCAAGCCAAGCCCTCACTAGAAAGGGTGCAACTAAAGCTAGAGGCAGAGGCCAGAAGTTCTCTTGTCCTTCAAGTAGTGGGGTACCGAGTTAGGTGTAAAGCACGAATGGGAAATGAAGTTGGGTATTCCATCCCCCTTCTGGTCGGGTCTGATCATGTCCAAACTGGCATTTGAATCGGAAAGGGAAGTAGAACACGCAGTGCGTGAGGCCAACCAACTGTATGCCCGGTTGTTGGGACATACTGTAGCTCATCTCAACGAGGTTGAGCTAGGGGCAATGCTAAGCGATGTCAGCTGCAGATTTGCTGCACTTCCAATTGCACCACCATCCCTCTGTGGGAAAATTCACTAGCCGCTGGCAGAAAAAGTAAGCTTTAGCTGAATACATGGGGCAAGGGTCCACCACTTTCAATTTATCCATGAGCCATACTTGGGAAGGGATGAAAAATAAGAGAGATTAAAGAATAGAGAGATGTGTGTTAAGAGAAAAGTAAAGAAAAGTGGTTTACAGAGAAAAATCGAGGGCGAGTGCCGAGTGATGTGACAATCATAAATAAGAAAGGGTGGGAAACAATACCTGAAGTAGCAATGGACTCTCTGTGAACCGAGTAGTCTCTCGCCTATGAAAAGCGTCCAAACCTATTAGGGTCTCGGCCAACACCAAACCAATGCAGCTCTTATCCTCTTTCAGACACTGGGCCACCTAGATTAACCGAATGTTGGTACCACCATAACTAGGGGCAAGAAGGAAGTGTGCAAGCATACATAAACAGAGGGCATGTTGCCGATGACCTCGCCAGAGACGATCACCTCTATCGCCAATGTCGGAAAATCGATGAATCAAGCCGGGTATATCTATCTCCCCGTCGTGAGCCAAAGATCGAGCTTCGTGCAAAGTGAGCCCATACATCCATCCCAAAGCTTAGGCATGGCCAAAACAGGATTGAGCCATGATTTCCTCATCTCGCTGGTATTCTATCAGTGCTTGCAATTCTTCAAGAGTCGGACACATTTCCTACGTTCCGAAGCGAAATATATGTGTAATTAGGTCCCAACATCGGGCCGCAGAATGAAGGAAAGAAAAACAAAATGAAGTACGGCTCAACGGAAAAAGTGCGTTTATGCCAAAACCTCAGAAATTTACCTTTTTTGTGCTATCCAAAGTGGCTAGCCAATCTTTGAGTGTCACGGCAAGAAATGTCTTAATTTGTGGAAGAAATAGTTGCAAATTTGGGTTCTATTGAAGAAATTGCGAAGGAAGACCTTTTGTAGAAGATAGGGCTGTGAGTTGATGCCAGCTGTCAACCAGTTGATGAACCACCATAGCTGGTCGGCTGTCCACTTTAATGGCCGACCATCCACTATTGTGGGCCTAATAGTTCGGCAGTCTAGTTTTGTTCCGGTCTTTGTATTTTGAGGTCTTGTTTTGAGTCTTTTTTTTAGCAAGTGTAAATAGCTGTGTTTAAGTTGTTTCTACTTTGTTTTCCATTTATCGAGTTGTATTTTGTATTTTAGTTGGTCGTTGGCTCATTACCTAGTTGAGAACATTATTCTAATTTGGTTTCAAATACCATTCCATTTTCATTTTATGCAAGTGTGGTGCTCATGATGCGAAAATAAAGCTCTTTATATAAAACTGCAGGGTTTACCCCGATCAAAGTTCTTACAAAAAGTGAGAATACAAGTCTTTTCAAAAATAAAAAGTAAAAACCTATCCTAAAGCTATACATGTGCTAAGCTACCTAAATAAAAGAAACTAAGCAAAAGAGCAAAAAAATCTGCGCTAATCGCATGAAGCTTGAAAGGCCCTCTTCGTCCTCTTCCTCGGAGGGGACTCAGGGGCACTGTCTCCATCGGCACCACTATCAGAATCGAACTCCGACCCAGAGTTGGCATCGCTATCTCCACTCTCTGATGCAGAGCCAGCCTTGGCACCGTCCTCGCTCCTTGACCCCGAGCCACCATCATCATCCTCGCTGTTAGACGGCTCAGAGCTTCAGCTCACCACTTCCTCGATGACGCTGGTCTCAGTATCATCCCCACTCAAAGCCAGCTCCAAGGAGGGGGAGGTCTCCTCTGTCTGGGACTCAATGCTCCTAGCCCGAGCACCTCTGCCTCTACCTCTGCCTCGGTGCTCATCTCGGCCGCGTGCTGTGGTCTGTCTACCTCTCCTCCCCGCCGTTGAAGGAGGTGCCGCCAGTGCTACCGCTGCTGCTGGTGCCCTCGGTGCAGGTGGGATTTGAAAAACAAGTATCAGAGTGTAGACTCGACTCTCTTCGCGCCCCCCCTTTCGGAGAGGCTCGCATTGGTCCTACAGTTCGGACTCCTATCACGGTTCTGAATCTAATCTCACAAAGTGCAATGCGAGACTGATAAACACCATAGAGTCCAATCTGGCAAATCATTTTGGAAAATCAGATTTTGAATCAAATAATGCCAAAACTGGACTACTTTGCCAGATTACAGAGTCACCACCTAAATATTTTATTTTTGAAAAATTTAGGAAACCCTGATTCGTGTCAAAGGCCACGTGTCCATCATCAACAAAGTTGCCTCGGCTCGGGAACTTGGGTACGAGAGGGGAAGGTCCTGAAATGAGCACCCCCGCTCGCCCAATCAAAGATCGGCCTCTACTAAGCATGATATGATGTTTTATAAACACATGTGTTCTTGTTCTGGTTATTAGCTAACATTACTATGTAACGCACATACAAGTATAGACTAAAATCACAAGAATTGGAACAAATTCAACCCATGTTTGTTTTCGAAAAATGGTTTGAAGGTGCCACCCTCATGTGGGTTAAAACGCAGATTTACCACCAAACATAATGGGCTTAAAACATGATTTGTCACTTCGCAAAGTGGGTTTAAAACATATATTTGATGAATTGTCCCAATTCAAGTAACAAAGCCTCCATCCACAGGTATTCATGCAGTTTAGCATTTAAGCACATAGCCTCATGGCAAGCATGCGAAACATGGCAACACTCACACTCATGCAAGTATGCTAAAGCATAAAAGCTTACCGAGTACTCCAAGCCAAAACAAAAGCTAGTTAGAAATATGCATGATCCTAACTATACAAAATGCCTAATGCAACACATGCAATAATGCAATTAAATAGGCTCATCTATCTAAGATGGCATATGAATGCAACAATTTGATACACGTATTCAAATAAGTATTGAAATACGATGCAATTTGAATGATGCGCCGAGCCCAGTGCATGCAATACAAATGAATGATACAAACATGCAAGTATAGGGTATGCTAATCAAAACATGTCCTAATCTAACCACTGAAAGCAGTTAAATAAAAGGGAGAAAGACGTAGGGTTGGAAGACATGCACACACGCACGCACCCGTATTACAACATTGTGCCTTCGCGAAGGAGGCTTCGAATGAATAAGCTAAGCTACACTAAGCTAAGTTAATTATTACAAAATAACTAATTAACTATTCTAGCTAATTAATTCTTACAACACAATTGAATAACTAGCTATGCTAAGCTAATTAAGATATTACAAAACAGATTAAATTAATCAATTACAACACATGTAATGATTAGCTACAACTAGCTAATAAAGCAATAAAATGGCCTCGCGGGTGAGGGAGATATGCATGCTCGGTTACGTCCTCTCGAAAATCCATCGCCTTGCCACCGGTTGCCTCTATTTTTTTACTCGCCTTGATCTTTGAACACTGAACCAACATTCCAAACTACTTCTGCTTCACAACAGGAACATTCTTGCACAAAAATGGACTGGTGGCCGGTCAACTAGTCTAGGTGGCCGGTCGGCTACTTCATATGGCCGGTCGACCACTACTTTTTCAGACTCCTGCTTTTGCTGCAACAGAGAGCAATCGTGGCAAAGCAATGTATTTTTCAAGGAATGTGTGTACTGCCACCTCCTTATCATTTCTCAAGCTCAAAGGAGTATGGCACTTGGCTCTCAAGCCACCAATCAAGCATTTTCATGCATGATAGCCAAAGAACCAAGCTTGTACAAGCTTAATGAATGCACACATAAGACTCAAAGTGCCACCACCCTATCATGCATGATCAAGGGTGACGACGACCAAGAAACGTGACACGTTTCATGACTTTGAGTATAAAACGTCCCACACTTCTTGTGTTTGGATTAACGTCCGATCCAAACACATGCAATGCAAACAACATGCTTATCTTAGTCATGTTTTACTTGAAGCCATTTTATTTACACATTTTAGCATTACCAAGTCATTCCTTAGTCAATTTGTCCAAGATGATTGTTCTCTAATAAGAGAGGGGTCAACCAAAGGATGGTTTAAGACATGAGAGAGATCATGCCTTTGGCTTGGAGGAACCCTCAAAAGAGAGTTAAAGCCATTGAGCATAAGCTCTATCTCAAGCTTAAACACAATCATAAGGTTAACAAATCCTCAAAACAAATGGAAAAAATGAAGAAATGAGGGAGGTTGCAGACTTTTTTAATGCTGAAATGGCATGAAAAAGAATGCTACAACATGCAAGCAACACATGCACAACATGTTAAGAGCCAAAAGCATCAAAGCTAGTGAAGAGCACTACACTAGAGGCATGCAATATTAAACTCAAATGACCAAACCAGCTGAAAACAGAGCTAAGATATGTCAAAACAGTGGCTAAAACATGCCAAGATAGAAGCATAAATGGCAAGAAAAACATGCACACATGTTGGCTCACAAACAAGGCTCAAACCGCAACTTGCAAAAGCAATGAAAGAGTGAAGTTTATGAGAGTGTGACAGAGATTTATGCACTGAAAACACATGCAAAACAATGCTATAGCACGCAAACAACCCATGCAAAGCATGTTAGAGACCTTGAAACACAAAGCTAGTAAAGACCATTTACACTACAACTATACAAGGCAAGGCTCATATGACCAAGAAGGCATAAAATAGAGCTAAAGCATGCTAAATCAGTAACAAAAACATGCTGAGATCATGTCACAAAAAGGAAGAAAAACATGCTCACATGTTAGGCCATCTACACATGCAAAAAAGATACAAGAAGGGGAGGCCACCCCCTCCTATTTTGGACCTCAAAACATGGTTTTTGTCACTAAAATTCCCCTAGAATTCAGTGGTTAAAGGGCCAAGAAAGAGTTGTTTGAAAAGCTTTAAAAGATGGCACAACACTTAGCAAACAAGCTACAAAAGATGATGGACCACCCCTGACTCCAAAACAAACTTCAAAGCACTATTTTAACCATAAAAACAGAGTTTTTTAGAAGTTAAAACCAACCTAAAACTAGCATGCAAAGGTGGCCAAACAAGCAACTAAAACAAAGCTTTAAAAAGGTAAGCTTAATACCCTTGAAGCACAACAACAAACAACACAATTTATGAGCTCAAACCACTTTTAAAAGCTCAAACAAGGCCTTAAAGAACCTCAGCTCCAAGGCGAAGGTGTTTGGTCTAGGGTCTCTTCGCAAAAATGTAGAGAATTCCCACTTTCAAGCACAAGATAGGGAGAGAGAGAGACAGGAAGTAACCCCACAAATGGGGGAGAGACCTCCCCTTATAGAAATGCAAGCCAAAGCTTGCTTCCATCCCTTCATACACGTGTATGGAGGATGCATTCAGTGATCAACAGCTGGCATATCTGGCAAAGAAAATATCTGAAAAAAGAGAAAAATGGCCGTCAGCCACTTCAGGTGGCCGGCCGACAACCTTCTCTAGCCGACCGGCCACTTCAAGTGGCCGACAAGTGCCAAAAGTGGCCGACAAGGCCTTCCCCCCTTTCAGGCAAGAGGCACCAAGATTTGGTCCAAAAACAAGCACAAAACAAAGAGGTTTAGAGGCCCAGAGACAAGGTGTTCCGCCGAGAACTTCGGGCACTCAAAACGAGCACAAATATGCACAATAATCGCGTGCACAAACGATAACGTTTGAGTCTTAAGGTCGGAAAAAAATGAGGTGTCTACAGTTGCCCCTCTTTGACAGAACTCGAAAGTCATGAAATGACGGGAGTGAATGTCAAAGCCCAAAGATGACCTGTTTTTGACAAGGCCGAAGACTCAGATAAACAAGCAATCAAAGCAAAGAATAGTTGAGCCCGCAGGCTGCCTACGTATCCTTTTACAAGGAATCAAACCAGCGTAGTTCTGGGGCAAGATGCAAATGATATGCACAAGGCAGAACATAACTTGTGATCATGCAATGAGGGCTGTAATGAAGCATCTAGATGCAAATGTTATGCAAAGAAATGCTACAGTAAACTCGTACATAAGCAAGTAAACACGAACCAAATCACATTTCATGTAGAAAGAATGTAAGAAAATTATGCAATCTTAACTGTGCCTCACGCAAGAAAGGTAAAGAACAACAACCATTGGGCGCACTCGAGGTAGCAAACAAGATCCCAACACGTGGCGCACTCGAGGAAAGAAGTAATGATAACAAGTGAAACACATCCAACCATTATGCAATCAAAACAAAGAGCAGTATAAGCATCAGAATCCGTCTAGATGCATTTAACCAAAGCATCCTAACGCGCCACGCACGAGAGGAAAAAGGGAGCAGTGAAAACACCGGAGGGTGGTATAAACATCAGAGCACATTCCAATGTTTCTAACCAAAATAGAGAGGTATAAGCATTGAAAAACATTTCAAACGCTCCTAACCAGAAGGGAAGTATAAGCATCGAGCACACGGTCTAAACGCTTCTAACCAAAGGGAGGTATAAACATCGAGCACACAACCCAATGTCTCTAACCAAAGCAAGGTATAAACGTTGGACACACGTCCCAAACGCTTCTAACCAAAGGGGTGGTATAAACATCGGGCGCACAACCCAATGCTTCTAACCAAAGAGTGGTATAAGCGTCGAACACACGTCCCAAACACTTCTAACCAAAGGGGTGGTATAAACATCGGACGCACAACCCAATGCTTCTAACCAAAGAGTGGTATAAGTGTCGGACACACGTCCCAAACACTTCTAACCAAAGGGGTGGTATAAACATCGAGCGCACAACCCAATGCTTCTAACCAAAGAGTGGTATAAGCGTCGAACACATGTCCGAAATGCTTCTAACCAAAGGGATGGTATAAACATCGGGCGCACAACCCAATGCTTCTAATCAAAGGAGGGTGTCAGTGTAAACACCGGGCATACCTGAATGTTTCTAACCAACGCAAGGTATAAACGTCGGGCACATAACCCAAACGCTTCTGACCAGAGAAATGGTATAAACATCGGGCGTACCCGAGTGTTTCTAACCAACAAGAAATGCCGGTGTAAGCATCGAGCGTACCCTAATACTTCTAACCAAAATAATGTGTTCAAAGGACAGGAATGATCTTACCCGGAATTCCTCTGACTGCACCGTACATACAAGATCATCTGGTCATGCCAGCTTCAAATGAACCGTACATACAATATCGTCTGGTCGTGCCAGCTTCAAATGAACCGTACATATAATATTGTACCTGCATGAGAAAGAAACTTTGACAAGCACAACATAATAGGAAAGCATGTTCTATGCAACACGAATAACCATAACACAATGCTTAGAGAAGCATGCTTCATGCACATCATGCAAGAAATGGAACATGTTCTATACAACACCGAATGCATGTTCAATGCAACAGGTACGGACAATTTCTACGCGAATGTAAGAGCTTGCATGACGTAATACAACATGACATGCATATGCTATGCAAACATGAGAACATAGGTAATGCAATGCAACGCAGCATACATATCATGTGCGCAATGACAATGATGCATTATTCAATGCAACATTAATAGCATGTTCAATGCAAAATACCGAATAAAGAAATGCGCGTTTCAAAAAGACCAATTCAGTTGCAACCTCCGATTTACCTCTCGGAGGAGTTGCAATGTATGTTAAAAGGATACACCTCATTCACGCCGACTGACGATGAGTCCTGCATCGAAGATATGAATTGAAACTTCCGCAGAGAAACTTCAAGCTGAAAAGTGGACTTTTCTTGCACTTTCTCGAGAGCCAAGAACTCAAAATAGCCTAAAAACACACAGGGAGAACACTGGGCACTTGCTGGCTACCCTGGAGGCATGTCGGCCACCTACCATTTCTGTCGGCCACAAAAACTGGCCGGTCGGCCAGTTGTGGCAGATTCGGGACAGTTCAGTCTTTTTGTACGGAGAACTTTAAAATCACAACCCCAAAACACTTTTCCTCACACATACAGTGCCGAAATCACCCATTATTCTCCCCTAAACACTTTTTCCTCTAAGATCTGTACTTTTTACGCGTTTTCCAACGCCCCTCGCGAAGTTGATTCACTAAAACCTTTCGGTTCCTTCGTTTTGAACCGATCAAAATTTGTTTTCGGAGCTCTTTTCTCCATTTTCACCACTTGAGGTTTGTTTCCCTCAAGTTTATCTTGAGTTTAGCACCTTTTCCCGAGCTTTGACTTTTTCTTTTTCCGAGAGTTGACTTTTGTTGACTTTTTACATTTTCACCTACTTTTCACCTTCTTTCCATATGGCAAACGACGCTCCACATGATGGAGGTTCTCTGAGGATAGAAGAGGAGCCCGAGCACATACCGTTGCCGCCCAGAGTCCGGCCATTCGACCCAGCGACGTACCATCCCGAGGTACATGCACTACCACCCAGCAGAGTCCGTCACTTTACTAGATTTACACGGCGCGCACCCGCACACCTTTTGCTACGAGAGCCAGAGTCTCATCTGTCCCATAACGCCTCCTAGGTACACTATACTCTTACATTTTCCACGATACACTTTACATTTCTTGTACAGCTCACACATTTGCACTGTATTTCATCTGCTCATTCCAAACACCTTCACACACTGTATTTCTGCTCATTCTGAACACATTCACACACTGTATTTCTGCCCATTCTGAACACATTCACACACTGTATTTTTGCTCATCCACACAGGTAGACTCTCGTTTCACCCGGGGATATGGGTCGACCACAGCGAGGGAGTGGTACATGGACCTCCCCGCCTGCGTCCGGTAGATTATTGATGAGGCGGGGTTTGGCTTATTCTGCATGGGGCTCTCACGTCTCATGGCGAGTTGGACCCTCTTAGGCACACTGGTGGAGAGATGGTGGGACACCACTAACTCCTTTCATTTCTCTACTACCGGGGACATGACGATGACCCCATATGATTTCGCTATGTTAACGAGGCCTTGAGGTAGGAGGCTAGCCGATCCCATACAACTCCGACATGGGTGAGTGAGAGGCTACTTGGACCTATCTGCTGGGAGCACACCCACCTATTTTCTGCTTGGGTATGGTCAGATACACCTTGTTCTTAGACCACTTCAGAGGGACTGAGCCCGTGACGATCGAGGCTACAGAGTAGTACGCCCGAGGCTTTCTAATGTTCCTCTTCAGCACTCCCTTGTTCGCTGACAGGGCGAACACAGTCAAGCTGTATCTTCTGAGCGCCTTAGTGGACTTATCCCAGGTTCGGCGTTACGATTAGGGTGACGTTGGCCTCGCCACTTTATACTGCTATATGAGCTCGACCTCCCGCAAGAGCGGATACAAAGTGGGTGGCTATTGGAGAGCCTGGGAGGTATGCTTTGCTTTTCAGCTTTATATTTTCTATCGTGCTTCCTACTTTGCACTTTCTATACACTGCACACTACATACTACACACTGCATAGCTTAATCTCGGCATTTGTACTCGTACTTTCTATACATTGTACTGCACTTTGCTTTTTGCATTTTCTGTATTGTACACATACTCTGCTTTCTACATAATCTGTGTATTCTGTATTCTCACTGCCACTATCTTGTTTTCACAGCTATAGGTGTACGCTTATTTCCCGGTGCTTGCTCCCGAGCTAGAGGTTAAGACACCTTTCGAGGTACCATATTCGCATCGATACGACGATCGGTGCCAGCCGAGGGCCTGAGAGACCCTCCCTTACCTTCATCAGTACTTTGACACAGTGAGGACGATAGAGGTAATTCAAAACTCACAGCTTTCCCTACTTTCGGCTTCAATTTATTTTTCAGATGTAATAGCAACTCATTAGTCTATGCACTTGCTATCAGTAGGTCACATGACAGCCATGGGCGACGATGCCAGAGGGGACCAGATTGCATTTTGCCGGAGCTTGGGGCGCCTCCCGATACCGGCTTGTGCTCGAGGGGCCTGTAGGCCGAGCTTAGTTCCTTGGTGAATGCTTCATGCGCCAGACACTGGGCCTGCCACTACAGTCAGTTCCCTTATCATCCCCGCCTTCTATGCGAGCCACAGAGAGTCTCTCCCCTTAGGAGATTATTGACGTCATGTGCGGCGCGGATGTAGATCTGTTCATCAGAAAGGGGGACTACACGACTTATCTCTAGACGTACCTGATGCCTCCTCTGAAAGGTGTTCGTGGTCACACGGGGAGGGCAGCTGATATTGCTTCGTCAAGCAGGGCTCGGGCAGCAGATGCTCCTTCGATGAGCAGGGCTCGGGCATCAGATGCCCCTTCGACGAGCAGTGCTCGGGCATCGAGGAATGGAGCTAAGGGGATGCCTCTGACCAGGCAGAGTGTTGGATGGCCAGATCTTCCAACCGAGCTGACAGGTTGGCTGTACTCCGGAGTACCTTATCAGATTCCGCTTGAGCCCCCATTGCCTGGTCACCAATATGTCAGGACACCTGACTCACCACCTTTATACTTTCCCGCTTTTATTTTTCATTTTCGCGATACTCATTCATTCATTCACTGATTGTTTCAACTTGCATTTGCAGCCCTCCACAGAATATGTTGAGGGGTTACTCGAGGTGTTGGCCTCATTTGAGGGCATGAACTTGAGGAGAGAGATGATGCTTAGCTCCCACAGCATACAGGTAACTTTTAGTTTTCTTGCATTTCGGTTATCATATTTCTGCTGATATACTGAAACTGACATCTCAACTGGACATTTCCACAATGGATTGATACACTGCATACATAGATCACATCTGACACATTGCATTCATATACTATATCTGATTTCTGCATGTACTCACTCTACATACCATACTTGCATCTGATACATATACTGTAGCTGACATATTTAAACTGCCTTTTCAAGTCACACCTCTACAGCCGGGATCGTCAGAGCCTTCTCCAACAGTAGGGAGAGAGATTTCGGCATGCGGCCGAGGGAGACGTTGGGAGCCTGTTATGCACAATGACGATGACGAGACCAGTGAGGACGAGGAGCCAGTGAGTCCCTAGTCAGAGTCATCTGAGGGTGGAGGCGACGGCACCGACTTGGGTTCCAAGGGTGGTGACGATGCTGAGGAAGGCTCCAAGGATGGGAGCGGAGGCAGCTCTGGCTCAGGCTCCAGCTCAGATTCGGACAGCGGTGCTGATGGTGATAGCTCTGAGTCCGCTTAGCCGAGGAAGAGAATGAAGAGGGCCTCTCGATCCTGAGATGGATGGCACTGATTTATATGTTTTTCTTCTTTTTGTTTTTGCTTTGTTTCTCTTTTTTGCTAGTAGTGTTAGCACATTGTATAGCCTTAGGCAGTTTTATTTTCTTTAAAACTTGTACTCTTTTGTAAAAAGAAACCATGATTGGAATGAAAACAACCCTTTTTGGTTTAAAAAGTATTGCATTTCATATTTTGAGCATCGCATCGCACCATTTTGCACAAAAAAACGGGATTGATGAAAATTGAATATTTGTACATTGTCTTGACAATTGCCGGTAGTGAACCAACTAAAGCATAACAAACAAAATAAGACAACTTAAAGAACAACTCGATAAGCAAAACAACAACAACTCGATAAATGAAACAAGTACAACTCAATAAGCAAATTGCAACAACTCGATAAACAAATTGCAACAAATTTGAGAGTAACTCAACAAAACGAGTAAAACAAAGCAACAGAACGCATCTGGAGTAGAACAAAGCACAAGTTCTCCACATTCTCACTACACAGGAAGGCCAAAGGCATGCTGCTGGAGACAAACAAAGGCTGTCGGCCACTAAAGTGGTCGGCTACAAAAGGTGGCCGGTCGGCTACTTTAACTGGCCGGTCAGCCAGTAATGTAGAGAACCTCCAGATTGCTGCCACTTGTCTTCCACTCAGTGCCTTATCTTCTACAAAAGTTAGGACTTCGTGGTTTCTTTATTTTAGCTCTGTTTGTGCTTCAAATGGAACCATTTTTCACTGAAAAACTCTCCGATTGGATTATGAATTTCGATGGCTTGGAAAAGTTAAATTTCTGGGGTTTCAAGATAAATGCACTATTCCCGCTGAGTCGTACCTCGCTGTGTTTTTCGTTCCTCCGTGCCGCGGCTAGATGTTGGAACTCGGTTACACACGTTTTCAGCTTCGGCGGACAAGAGATACACCCCACAATTGAGGAGTTCCAAGCTTTGATGAAGTCTTGGCGTGACGAGGAAATCTTTCCCCAGTCTCGTTTTGGCCACATCCAGGCTTTAGGAAGGATGTGTGGGCTCACTTTGCATGATGCCCGATCTTTGGTTCACAACGGGGAGTTGGACATCCCCAATCTCATTTATCGATTTTCTGACGCCGGCGACCGCGGTGACCGTCTTTAGCAAAGCTTTCAGCAGTGCTTTCGGCAGCATGACCTTTGCTTGTGTATGTTGGCCCATTTCCTGCTTGCCCCTAGCTTTGGAGGGTCCAACATTCGCTTGATCGAAGTTGCCCATGGCTTGAAAGAGGTTAAGAACTGCATTGGCTTGACACTAGCCGAGACTGTGATGGGTTTGGATGCTTTCCACTGCCGGGTGACATCTAAGTTTGCAGGGAGTCCACTACTGTTATAGGTAATGTTTCCCACCCTTCTCACATGTGTTTCTCACATCACTCGGCCCTCAGGCTCTGTTTTTCTCTCAAAGCCCTTTCCTCACTTTTCTCTCCACACACATCTCTCTATTCTTTTAATCTCTCTTATTTTTCATCCCTTCCCAGGTATGGCTCATGGAGAAGTTAAAGGTAGTGGACGCTTGCCCTGCATATTCAGCGCGCGGCTATTTCTTTCGCCCACGGCTAGTTGACTTCCCAAACAAGGGATGGTGGTGCCATTGGATATGCAACAGATCTGCTGTTGACATTGCTTGGCACTGCCCCTGGTTTAATCTGCCTGAGATGAGCTACAACATGTCTCAACAGCCTGGCATTCAGTTGGTCGGCTTGACACACTGTGTCTTCTACTTTCTATTTTAGTTCAAGCGTCAGTTTGGCCACGACCAGACTTGTCCGGAAGAGGGGATAAAGTACCTAGCTTCATTTTCGATCCGAGGCACACAGCTAGCTCGGTATACTACTGCATGGAGGACTAGAGAACTTCTGGCCCCCGCTTCCGCTTTCGTTACACCCTTTCTAGTGAATGCATAGCTTGGCTTGAAGATGAGGCGCAAATCGGGCCTACTTCGGCATCTAAAGCTTCCACAAGCTCTGGGAGGGGGCGTAGGAACACCTGACTCAACCATGCCCCAAGTTTATTGCTTTAACCTGTACTTTCAAGTTTTCCTTTTGAATGTAAAAAAAGCAACTTCAATTTGTATCAAGAGTTGGAGAACTCTGTATTGAAATCAATGAAATTGAAGGTTATGGGTACTGAAAATTTTTCATTTGGTCCAAAAATGGTCTAAGTTGTAAAAAGATTAATTTGAACAAAATCAACTTTTATTGAAACTTTTCAAAACCATTTTCGATAAGGATCACAACTGGACGCGCCCGGAATCTATCTTTGAGATTTACAACCCGAAATCAAATAACTGGAAAGTTGCCCCTTATCTAAATAGCACTGCACTGCACTGGAGATCACAACCGAACTCTTGGATGCAGGAAAGACAAAGATAGCCAAGACAATCACATGGACACAGTTGATATAGAAGTGTTTATGGCTGGACTTCAGAATGAAGTTGCCTACGTATCCCGAGGATGGGAATCAAGCCTTACGTAGTTCGGTTCGGGTTCACTCGGGTTTTAACACTCTCCTTTTACGCTCTAACTTTTGTCAACACCACCCTTTCTGGGTTTTCAACCTTGTGAGCTCAGTTTTTCTCATTTCAAATTTTTTGTGCTCTAACTTTTGCCTAGGTTGCCTTTCAGGTTTTCGGCCTAGCGAGCCTCTCAGGGGTAATATTTCTTCAACTTGTCCATGTTGACTGGTTGGGAGAATTCGATGCCATCTAAGTCCATAAGAACGACATCTCCACCTGACTAGATAGACTTGATGATGTAAGGACCAGTCCAATTAGGTCTAAACTTGCCCCTAGGGTCATGGATGGGAGCTCGGTTGTCTTTGAGCACCAAATCCCCTTCTCTCAGATTCCCAAACTTAACTTTCTTGTTGAAAGCCCTGGCAATTCTGCGTTGATAACCTCGGACGTGGTATAGTGCTTTCAGCCTTCTCTCGTAGAATAGCATAAGTTCCTCGAACCTGCTTTGCTGCCAATCTGCCTCTGCTATCTGGCACTCATCCATGACCAACAGCGACGGAACCTCAACTTCGATCGACAGAACAGCCTCCATCCCATAAATCAAGGAATACGGAGTTGCCCCGGTAGAAGTTCAAATTGATGTCTGGCAGCCCCAAAGAGCAAATGGCTGCTTGTCTGGCTAGTCCCTGTAGGTTTCCACCATCTTTTGTAGAATGTGCTTGATATTCTTGTTGGCGGCCTCAATAGCTCCATTGGTTTGCGGCCGATATGTGGATGACTTATGAAAAGCCACATTGTATTTCTCCAACAAGTCGATCACTTCCTTCTGGAAGTGGGAACCATTATCTGAAATGATCTCATTCGGGACCCCATAGCGACAAATAATATTGTTCCTGATGAACTTAGCTACATGTGACGCTTTCAGCACTGCATAAGATTGGGCCTCGACCCACTTTGTAAAGTAGTCTATTGCCACTAGGATATACTCATGCCTGTTCGACCCCTTCGGAGTAACTGCCCCAATAACATCAATTCCCCAGACTGAAAATGGCCATGGTGAAGTCATGTTGTACAGCTTCAACGGCGGGATATTCATGCGATTTGCATGGATCTGGCATTTGTGGCATCGCCGAACAAAACCAATACAATCCTCTTCCATGGTTGACCAGTAGTAACCCTGTCTGAGAATCTTTCGAGCTAGTATCACTCCGCTTATATGCGCTCCGCACTCTCCTCCGTGGATGGCCTCCATTAGGCACTTTGACTGTTCAGCATCGACACACAATTTATGCATTCCCAGATGGCCCCGTTTGTTCAATTTACCCCCATAGATGATAAACTGAGCAGCCATTCGCCGTATTGCCCTCTTATCTTTGGCATTTGCCCCTAGTGGATAAGCCTCCTTTTTCAAGAAGTTCCATACATCATGGTACCAGGGATTCTAATCTTGTACTTCATCTATTGCGGCAATCAACTCATAAGCCGGCACATACCTCTGTTCAATGATGATTGGATGTATCCGGACTCCCAAAGGGATGTCTATCATGGACGATAGAGTTGATAAAGCGTCAGGGAACCTGTTGCTCTCTCTTAACAGATGGGTGAAGGTTAACTTCTCAAACTTGGGAATTAGAACGTCCATGGTTTGGCGATAGATTTTCATCCTTTCTTCCTTAACCTTCCAGTCTCTTTTCGCATGAGACACAACCAGGTTCGAGTCCCCAATGACGTCCAACTGTTTTGCCCCTAGTTCCAGGGCAGCTTCCAAGCCAGCGATATATGCCTCGTATTTTGCTTTATTGTTCGATACCTTGAACCGAAGTTTGAAAGCTCAAGGTATGTGGGAATTGTCGGGCGTTATCAGCAACACCCCTATCCCATACCCGTACTGGTTAGACGCTCCATCAAAGTACATAGTCCAAATCTCTTCTTTAAGCTGCAAAATGGCCTTATCCGGGAACAGATACTCTACTGCTTCATCTTCCTCCACTGGGTGATCGGTTAGGAACTTTGCTACCGCTCTCCTTTTCACAAACTTGTGAGTCATGTACTTCAAATCAAATTCGGATAGAAGAAGCAACCAATGGGCTAGCCTACCCATAAGTGCTAGTTTCTCGAAGAGATATTTGATGGGATCTAATCTCAAAACCAGTATTACGGAGTGAGCTAACAGGTAGTGCCTCAACTTCCTGGTAGCCCATACCAAGGCCAAACAAGCCTTTTCAAGCGGAGTGTAACGGGTCTCATATTCCAGCATCTTCTTGCTTAAGTAATAGATAGCCTTCTCTAATTTATCCTCAGATTCCTGCGCAAGCATGCAGCCCATTGTCGTGTCGGTTACTGACAGATACAAATTCAACGGCTTCCCCGGTTCTGGCGGTGACAACACGGGTGGGTTCTGTAGATATTGCTTGATCTGCTCGAAAGCAGCTTGGCATCGGTCATCCCATTGGAACTTCTTTCCTTTCTTCAAGAGACCAAATAGTGGTTCACAAGTCAAGGTTAATTTTGCAATAAACCGTCTTATGAATTGCACTTTACCCAGAAAGCCTCGCACCTCTTTTTCAGTCCTTGGTGGTGGCATTTCTAGTGTGGCCTTGATTTTGGAAGGATCGACTTGGATGCCCCTTTGTGTAATCAAGAACCCCAACATTTTTCCTGCTGTGACACCAAAGGTACATTTCTGAGGATTCAGTCGCAACCGATACTCTCTGATCCGTTGGAAAATTTTCTTCAAGGCTGTGTAGTGCCTTTCTCTTTCCTTGGATTTGACCATCATATCGTCCACATACACCTCAACCTCTTTGTGGATCATACCGTGCAAGATAGTGATTGTAGCCGGTTGATAAGTAGCCCTAGCATTCTTCAAACCTAACGACATCACCCTATAGCAGTAGGTTCCCCACGGGGTAGTGAAGGCAGTCTTTTCCCTATCCTCGGGTGCCATCAGAATCTGGTTGTACCTGGAAAACCCATCCATAAAGGAAAGCAGTGCATGCCCCGCGGTGAAGTCCACCAATTCGTCAATATGTGGCAGAGGAAAGTCGTCCTTCGGACTGGCTTTGTTCAGATCTCTGAAGTCCACACATACCCGAATGCTGCCATCTTTCTTCGGCACCGGAACTATGTTGGCCAACCAAGTAAGATGCCATGTTATTCATTGCATTGAGTATGCCATGTTGCGTTGCATGTTGTTGCATACTTGTCCCTTGCATTGCATGTTTACATACTTATGTTGCATTGTGTTTGGATTAGGTGTTAATCCAAACACGAGAAACGAGGGACATTTCATACTTGAAGTGATGAAACGTGCCTCAATTCTCGGTTGCCGACCCTCTTGATCATACATGATAGAGTTCTAGGCTTTATGTGTTTATGTGTGCATTCATTTTACATTGAATTGTGCAATTTGGCTTCTCGGCCATCGTGCATCGAGATACGTGATTGGTGGCCCAAGGGTCGAGAACCACACTCCCTTGCACTTATGAAATGATAGGGGGTGGTTGTGCACACATACCTTGCAAATACATTGACATGCCCTTTCTTGCTCTCTGTTGTAACAAAGTGGAGAAGTGCAGCAAAACTGGTCGGCCGGCCAGAACAACTAGCTGGCCGACCACTTTTTCTGGTTTGCAGCAATAGAAAGTGGTCGGCCAGTGGCTGGAAGCATCCCTAGGTGGTCAGCCATGTTCCTACAGGTTCCCATGGTGGAATTGAAGCTTTGTGGAGCTTGGTGCAAGGTTCTGAGAACAATTGCAAACAGAGGCAAGTTGGGGCATCACCACGGATTTCTGAACGAGGCGACCGAGCATACGTGCATTCTTCTCCCTCTGAGGACATTACTTTACTGCTTTACTTAGCAAATTTGCTTAGCTAGTTTATGCTTTGGTTATGTACCTAATTAGTTAATGCGTTTAACTATTCAATTTGTGTTGTAATAGCTTAATTAATTAGCTTGTTAGTTAATTGGTTTTGTGATGTAATAATTGGTTTAATTAGCTTAGATTAGCTAGTTAGCTCTTTATTCGGACCCTCCATCAAGAGAGCCAACTGTTGTAATAAGCGTGCGTGTGTGTGATGCATGTCTTCCAACCCCCATTTCTTTCTCCCTTTTACTTAACTACTTACAATGGTTAGTTTTAGGGCATGTTTCAATTAGCATACTTATGCTTCGCATGCATGCATCCATTCATCTGTTTTGCATGCACTGGGCTCGGCGCATCATACTAACTACATTTTATTTCAATTCCAAATTGAATACATGTATCAAGTTGCATTTCACATGCCATTCTAGAATAGCTGAGCCCATTTTAGCTGCATTAGCCATCTTAACATGAACTAGGATCATGCATGATTTCTAACTAGTTCTCTATTTTGGCTCAGAGTACACTATGAGTGTTTATGCTTTGGCATACTGCATGAGATGTGTATGTTGCCATGTTAGCATGCTTGCCATGAGGCTAACTGCTTGTTTGATTAACTGCCTGAATGCCTGTGGGTGAAGGTTGGATTGCTTGAATTAGAACAATTCATTGAAATCCCCGATTTAGCCTACTTGCGAGTAGCAAACTTCAAACCATTTTCAAACAAACGAACATGTAATGTTTTGTTCCAACTTAGGTGATCTAGTCTATACTTGTATGTTGTGTGCATCACATAGTAATTCTAGGTTAATAGCCGGAATAAGAAGACATGTGTTTTCAAAAACAACATCTCATGTTAGTAAAGGCCGATCTTTGATCGGGCGAGCAGGGGTGCTCATTGCATGACCTTCCCCTCTCGTACCCAAGTTCCCGAGCCGAGACAACTTGGGTGATGACGGACACGTGGCCTTAGGCACGAGTCAGGGTTTCCTAAATTTCCCCAAAATAAAATATTTAGGTGGCGACTCTGTATCTAGCAAAGCAGTCCATGTTTGGCACTTCTTTATTAAAATCAATTTTCCAAAACGATTTGCCGGATTTAGACTCTTTGGTGATTTATCAGTCTTGCATTGCACTTTGCGAGATTAGATTCAGAACCGTGACATGAGTCCGAACTTGTAGTAGCTAGAGAACAAAACGAATTTGCGCCCTCGCAGGCGCGAATCTGGGGAGTTCTCAGGGTAGTCTACAGTCCTCATCTAGGAACAGGTACTCCAATGCCTCATCTCCTTCTACTGGGTGGTCTGCTAGGAATTTCGCTAAAGCTCTCCCTTTAACAGATTTGCATGTGACATATTTGAGATCAAATTCAGAGAAAAGAAGCAGCGAATGAGCTAGCCTACTCGTAAGCGCTAGTTTCTCAGAGAGATATTTGATGGGATCTAATCTTGAAACCAAGATTACAGAGTGAGCTAACAAGTAATGCCTCAACTTCCTAGTAGCCCATACCAAGGCTAAGCAAGCTTTCTCCAAGGGAGTATAGTGGGTTTCATAGTCTAGCATTTTCTTGCTCAAGTAATAAATAGCCTTCTCCACTTTATCTTCAGATTATTGAGCTAACATGCACCTCATGGTTGAGTCCGTCACCGACAAATACAAAATCAAAGTCTTCCCGGCTCTAGTGGCGACAACACAGGCGGATTCTGGAGGTATTACTTGACCTGCTCAAAGGCAAACTGACATCGATCGTCCCATCGGAACTTTTTCCCTTTCTTCAGGAGACCTAATAATGGTTCACAAGTCAAGGTTAATTTGAAAATAAACCGTCTTATGAATTGCACTTTACCTAGAAAGCCGCGCACCTCCTTTTCAGTCCTTGGTGGTGGCATTTCTAAGATGGCCTTGATTTTGGAAGGATCTACTTCAATTCCCCTCTGCGTGATCAGAAATCCCAGCATTTTCCCTGCCGTTATGCTAAAGGTGCATTTTTGTGGGTTTAACCTCAATCTGTATTCCCTAATCTATTGAAAGAATTTTTCCAATG
Organism: Camellia granthamiana; assembly: GCA_036172215.1. Classification (NCBI taxonomy): domain Eukaryota; kingdom Viridiplantae; phylum Streptophyta; class Magnoliopsida; order Ericales; family Theaceae; genus Camellia; species Camellia granthamiana. Next base: position 59,784,395 of record CM069912.1, read on the forward strand.
CGGTGTAGTGGCCTTCTTGCTCTTTGGACTTGACAATCATATCATCCACATACACCTCAACCTGTTTATAGATCATGTCATACAAAATGGTGGTCGCAGCCCTCTGATAAGTAGCTCCAACATTCTTCAACCTAAAAGGCATGACTCGATAGTAGTACGTACCCTATGGTGTGGTGAAAGCAGTATTTTCCCTATCTTCCGGTGCCATCAGAATCTAATTATACTCAGAAAACCCATCCATAAATGAAAGCAAGGCATAGCCAACAATAAAGTTCACCAACTCATCTATGTGCCGTAGTGGAAAGTCGTCCTTTGGACTCGCTTTGTTCAGATCCTGAAAGTCAACACAAACCCGGATTTGGCCGTCTTTCTTTGGAACTGGGACGATATTGGCTAACCAGGTCGGATACTCGAATACCAACAAGAATCCTACATCAATCTACTCGGTGACCTCTTCCTTGATTTTCAATGCCCAATCTGGACGAATTCTACGCAGTTTTATGTTTGACTGGTCGGGCCTCAGGGTCAAGAGGGATCCGGTGCTATACGATCTCAACGTCGATTCCAGGCATGTCTTCATAGGACCACGCGAAAACATCTTTAAAATCTTTTAACAAAGCGATTAAACGCTCGCATTCCTCCGAAGACAATGTAGACCCAATCTGGACCAAGCATAGATCCTCTCAGTACCAACATTAATGGCAATGATTTCATCAATAGAGGGCTTAGCGCGCCTCTCCTCCTCTCGATTAATCAAGCTTTTCAAAGCCAGAGGAATTTCTTCCTCTTCGTTTTCGTTAAAATTCTAAAAATCTTGGTCAATATAATAAACCAGCAGCACAGAGTAGTACACAGAAACTGTAGTGTTCTCATTAATAAGTCCTTGTTCTTCTGTTACAATAGACTCAAAAGCAAAAGAAAAAGAAGACCGCGACGGGACCTTGGTATCCAGGTTACCACCCCCGAGAATGTTAGACTCCGGACTGACTTGAATCTGATTCTGACTTCACAGACTTAGTGGAATCATATTCTGGCTCATCACCTGATTCAAAACTGGAAAGAAAGCCTTCCTCCAGCTATCAAATTAAGACATGGTGCCCTCGATGCATCCAAAATACCACTGGTTGGGTCCACGCCCGGTTCTTCTCTAATCATGGAGACAGTAATGTTATCCCCTAAGTTCTCTAGGTCGGTCACGAGATTTGTCAGGAGCAGGGTGTGCGCGGTGCGGTTAGGGCGGTTTGAGAGTAAATTTACCAACCGAATGACAGGTTGGCGGATTAACAGATTGACAAATTGCGGTTTGGGGCGATTTTTGGCGGATTGGCAGATTGAAGAATATTCTAACTAATTATCATACATTTGCATAATATATAACACTAATTTGTATAACATTTTTTAGATACACAAAGTAAGTTTACATAATATGTTTCATATATATAACCACTAATTTGTAATAAATTTCATATCTTAAATTTCTCTCACACTCATTTTTTACATTGATATTTCATTGAAGGTTGAAAAATATATATGTATTAACTATAGCGGAGCGAAGCAGTTCGGTTGGCGGATTATAAATTTTAAAGTTTAAACCGCGGTTAACGGTTAGAACGGTGCGGATAGATGCGGATCGGTGCAGTTTTAGCGGATTGAGCGGTATTTTGCACAGCCCTAGTCAGGAGATTGGCTAGTGCTACCCCTACTTCAACCTCGTTGTTGTTTGAGTCATCTTCCGTGCTCTAGCTAGCTTTGATGCTTGATTCAGCCCTTTCCTTATCACTGTCTTGCAACTGTAGATCAAAGAAGATCTCAAATCCGAGGACACGTTTTTTTAAGGAATTTACCCAAGGCTCTGGAAAGCCACAAAAAGGAAAATCTTCTCCCTCTCAAACAAAATGACCATTCAACGTTCCCCAGATTAGCCTGTGGACAAGCTCATAATGTTTCCCAGCTCTCTTGGCATTGGCTTTACCCTTCATTTCTTCCCCCTTTCTTATTCAGTCCTCTTTGATGGGCACGTAGCCCAATCCAAAGGCTTGCGGGCTGTGTGGCACCTCTGCCAATGCTACAATACCTTTCCGCCCACTCTTTCCGAGCCCATTCTCAGAATATGCCGCAGCTTGTTCATGAAGTATATGGACTAGGCACTAACGTACATGCCTTCATCCGCGGCCAGAATTGTTTGTTGTTTGCACTACTCGAGCTTCTGCCAGAGTCAATCTTGAGAGGAATACATCCTCATCACCATGGTTAATCTCTAGTACTAGCGTAGTCACTTTTGGAGGTGGGTGGATGGATGAGTTCCCAAAAACAGTTGCTACCCCTCCCTCATGAGGATACTTCAACATCTGATGAAAGGTAGAGGAGACAGCCTTTACGTGATGTAACCAAGGCCTCCCTAATAGTATGTTAAAGGTAACCAGCACATCCAAGATGTGAAACTCGATCTCTTGCTCAAATGGGCAAACCCGGACTCACACTTTCATTGTACCCATGACCACTCTGCTTGTATTGTCATAGGCTCGTATCACCTAGGCTGTGGGGATAAAGTCTACCAATTTGAGGCCAACCACATAGGCAGTTTGGGAAGGACAGAAATTAATGGTAGAACCAGTATCTACCAACACCACTGGCACCCCCTTCTCTCTACATTCCACAGATATGTATAATGGCTTGTTATGAGCCGAGCCTTTCGCGGAAGCTCTTTGTCAGAGAAAGTGAGCATTGGCTTGGCTCCACTTGGGAAGGCTAGGCAAGTTGCTCGGGCATAGTATCGAAGGACAATTTAGCCTTGTCCATTACGAACAATACTGCCTGTCGGTGCACCGTGAAGGCATGAGAAGTCCCTAGATAGAGATATCAGCTTGGATTTTCTTGAGCTACTTCAGAACTAACTCCTCTTCTAGTTACTTCTCCTTCTGTTTCTCGACCTCCTTGTCCTTTCTTGAGAGCTCTGCTTGATCCAGGTGTAGCGGCTTAAAGTACCATCCACTTCGGGTAAGATAGTCAATCTCCTCAGCATTCCATGTATTATCTGGGATGGAGTCCCCCCAGTCTTCGTTAGTATGGGCCAGATGCAAATCATTGTCATCTCACCACTCACCATCAGCCGCCGATAAATAGTTGTTCGGCTCCACTTGAATCATTTTTACAGTACAAATGCCCCTCTCAGGGTGACACACTGTTGTGGTTTTTAGGCTGTCTTCAATTCTTTCTCTCTCAAACTGCCTCAACGCAGCTTCCTATTCACTATCTGTGGTTTCCATCACATCCATTTCTTGGGTGGTTTTCCCGCACATTTGCCCTCTGGCAGTTGTCTTTTCTCATTAGCCTTCCCGGCCACTGTAGCTATCTCTATTTCCTTTTCCTCCAGTTTCATTCCAATTTTTTCTTCCTTATCTGGCTCATCACTCAACCATCCAATAATATTAGTTGATCCGTTCAGGTTAAACCACCCCATCTGTACATCTCCCTGATCATGCCCATCAAAGAACTGTAAGTTGTCTAGATCTTCTTCAAGATTTGCTAGGTTGTCCAACCCTTGGCTCGGGCCATCCTCCCTGACCACATTAATGCCTACCGAGGTTGGTAACACCACTTCAGGCCTAGTTTGAATGGTTGGCACAATGTAGCAACTCCGATCATATGCCCTTTCAAATAAGTCCCCGAAACACTCTGACAACAGATTAGTACCTCCACCCGAGGTCAAAACCTCATTTACTGCAGGTATTGTCATTACATCGTGAGGCTTAGGTTGTGGATTAGATGTGTCCATCACATACAAGTCTGTGCCCTCAGGAATGAACAGCGTCAGTTTTGGTAGGTAAGAGGGGGTAATATACACGCTGGGGTCATAAGAGGTGGCCAGTGTATGGATAAGGTTAAGGTTTCGAGGTGAGGGGGACTTAATTATGGACCGGGAGCAGATTTGTGGTTACATTTGTTTTCTGAAGTAGAGCGATGACCTTGTTGTCAATGAGATCTTGAATCTCATGACGCAAGCGGAAGCACTGGTCGGTGTCATGACCATGCTGTTGGTGAAAAGCATAGTACTTTGCGAGATTATGCTTGGATGGAAGAGGGTCAAGAAGTGGGCAAGGTTTCTAAGGGTTTTAGTTGCCCTTTCTTGACCAGCACCTGCATGGCTTTTGATAGGACCATATATAATTGGTTAAAAGTTCTACCCTGAGGTGGGTAGGGTTAGATGATGTTTGTGTGCCTATGTTGGTGAAGGGGTCGTATTTTTTGTTATGGTGACAACACTTACATCGGATGGCCTTGCAGGCTGAGCTACCACTAGCAGCATTAGAACTGTGAACAAACGGCCTCTTAGTCGATTCCTTATCATCAATAATAGTCCCCTATTTCATAGCATCTTCGATTTGAACCCCCATTTCGTGAAGCTCTTTGAATGTAAATAGGGGGAGAACAATCATTTTCTACAATAACTTCCCATGCAGATTTCTGACAACCATTCGGATCTGATCTTTCTCTGAAGGTCAAACAAGCATCATAGATGCTTTAGTCCTCCATCTTGTCACAAATTCGAAGAAACCTTCCTTTGGCTCTTGACACGTCACCTCGAGATCACGAGTTGTGACCTCAATTTGCGTGTTATAAGAGTATTGAGTGACGAAGGACTCGGCTAACTCCTCCCAGTTCTGTTTTACTGAATCTTCCAACTTCGCGTACCAAATGGTAGCTATGCCTGACATAGTGCGACCAAAGAGTGATAGCTTCTGTAGTCTAGTTAAGCCCATCGGCCGCAAGATATCTGAAAAACAACCGTAAGTGAACCGTGGGGTCCCCGGAACCATCAAAGCGATCAATGTGTGGCATGTTGAAGAACTCTAGTAATGTAATCGTAGAATCAGTGTATCCATCCTCTATGTCTAGAATGGAATTGACTCATTGCGCTTTTTTAAACAACTTCTCCAATTTGTTGACTTTGAGCGCAGTAGGATCAACCTCAAATTCGAACGGTGCCTCGGTCTGATAAACCAGGGCTTTGGAAGCTTGTGCCGAGATGGGTTCTGTTAGAACTGGGAAAACTGGATTACCCTGGGTTTGTGGATATTGAGTAGTGGTAGTATTAGCAGTGGCACTAGGTACAGGGATAACCGCAGTGGGTATATGGGATGCTGAGGCCACAACCAGCTGCGGTTGCTGTTGTTGTAGCCTAGTTATAAGCTCGGCCTAACGGGTCATAGCATGCTGTAGTGTCTCAACTGTTTGTTACAGTTTGAGTATTAAGTCCTCCATATTTGCAGGGGTATACTAGGCCATTGGAATAGGTGACTATTCTTGAGCTAAACTGGAAGTCACTAACAGTTCTTGAACCGGAATGAATACAAGTGAGCTGAGAGGTGACTGCTGTAAGAACTGGACTGGTGAATTCTGTCTGATCCTCCTCTGTCTTGCAACTGATGACAGTGGGACAGACACAAGTTGTCCTCGAACAAGATCTCCGACCTTGCAAAGTCTTCCAACGCGGGTCCAAAGTACTTGGGGAATATCAGAACCTTCTGAAGCTGTGGTTTTTAACTACCTAGCAAAAGAAATAAAGCAAAAGAATAGTAATTAGAAATCGCAATTCACCTCAGCTAAGATGTTATCAACATAGACAGGATCAAAGTTGTAGGACTGTACTCCATACTGAATCCTGCCCCTAAATAGATACCAACCTTGCAATTGATATGCACATTCCTGTATAGTTTCATTGTAAAGCACATACCAGTTAAAACGAGCCAAACACCCCTATAAGGAGGGAGGGTTACCCTGTCCTAGTTTTTGTCGTGAACTAGGGCTTCACTATTTCAATCAAGCAATTTCATGCAATCCTGCATAAGGGTGAGCATCCTGTCCTAGTTTGGAATAGTTACTATGGCTTACTACATGCAGCTTGGTCAAATGGTCAAAGAGGGTACCTCAGCAAGACCACCTAATATACCTCTCACACCTAATACCAAGAAGGGAAAGAAGGATCAAGTGATACATCGGTAGTCCAGATCCGAGGGTTGTGCTTCCAACATGGCAGAGCCCACGACCGGTCAGCCTTTTGGCTAGCATTTTAGGCAAGCCTCCAGCAAACCGTCCAGGAATAATAGATGGAAAACATGGTGACTTATAGTAACAATGCAAATGCAAAGAACATATATATGTAGATAAAATTTCATATCATGAAGTCCAAGTCAAGTTCTCTAATTTCCCCAGCAGACTCGCCAAAAACTGTAGCTTGCTTTTCGTGTTCCTTTCGGATACGATAGCCCTACAGTTCGGACTCCCGTGGTTCTAAATCTAATTCCACAAGTGTAGTGTGAAATAGATAAACACAAATGAGTCCAAATCCAACAATTCATTTGAAAAATCGATTGCGCATCAAAATGCCAAAAATGGACTGCTTTGCCAGATTACAGAGTCGCCACCTAAATATTTTTGAAAAATTTAGGAAACCTGAGACTCGTGCCAAAGGCCACTTATTTGTCATCACCAAAGTGTCTCGGCTCGGGAACTTAGGTACTAGAGGGGAAGGTCATGAATTGAGCACCCCACTCGCCCGATCAAAGATCGGTCTCTACTAATTAGGCTAATTTACTATGTGTTGCACACAAGCATAGACTAATTTGCAAAAATTGGAACACTTTGATTTCATGTATGTTTTAAAAAATGTTTGAAATATGTACCACTTAAAAATAAAAATAAAAAAATAAAAAAGAAGAAGAGAGAGAGATATCATATATACAGTAGTCAAATTATCCCAATTTGAGCAATTGGCCTTCATCCACAGGCATTCAAACAGGTATATCACTTAAGCACTTAGCCTCATGGAAAATATGTCTGATATGGCAACAATCACACACATGTGATATGCTAAAGCAATAAATGCTCACCTAGTACTCCAAAGCAAGCCAACAAGAATAAAATAATTAGAAAAATGCATGCTCCTAATGATGCAAAACGACTAATGCAAACATTCAAAAATGCAACTAACAGGTTCGGTTGTCTAATATGTCATGTAAATCACTTTGGTAACATACAGTGGCGCCCGTATTCAAGGAAGTAATAAATGACAATGTCGTTAGAATAATGAACCGAACCTTATGCATGTAAGACGAATGGATGCAAATCATGGAAAATGCTAAAAGAAACGTGATGTTCTATATTGTCCATCATAAGCGGATAAATAAAATGGAGAAAAAAAAAATGAGGGTTAGAAGACATACACGTTATTACAATTTGCTCGCGCGCAAGAGAGTCCGAATGAATGTCTTAGCTAATTACTATGAATTACCTAGCTATTACAAACAAAATGAAATAAATTAAATACACTACCTAATTATTACAAATTAAGAATAACTAGCTACCACACCTAACTCATTAATTACAACACAATTTTGCTAGCTGGTATAATTAAGCTAATTAAGCATAATACGAAACTAAGTTAATTAACTATTATGGGCCCCAAGAAACGAGGGATGACTCATGCATGCACACGGATTTTCACCCAAAAAAAGCTCTTTGTTCTACTGCCAGAATGCTTCTGTTGCGCAATTAGAAAATTGCACTGATTTTCACCTCAGCCTTTGCTTTGTTCTGCAAGAAAAATAACACCGCCTGGCTGAAAAATGTGGCCGGCTGGCCAAAAGAAGTGGTCGGCCGTACAGTAAAGGTGGCCAGCCAGCCACTAATGTTTGGTACTACCCTGCTATAACAGACATGAAACAGAGCACAAACAGAGGATTTTTAGGAGTTGTTTATCTACCATGTCTCTCCTTATCATCAAACAGATCAAATGAGGGATAGGCTTGATTCCCAAGCCATCAATCAATGCAAATTCATTGCATGATGGTCTATGAATCAAGGGATACAATTTCTACAAATGACAAGGAAAGACTCATAAACTGCCTCCTTATCATGGAATTGATCAAGGGAAGCAGTTGACATTGATTGTTGAACCATTTTCATCACTAAGAGTATGAAATGCTTCAAGACTCAATAGGTTCAATTAACGTCCGATTAAACCTCAAACTTGATTTTATTATCTTGTCGCCTCTTAGTTCAATTTCATTACCTCTTTTAATGACCTTCCCATTCATTAGTCATTTTAGTCCAATAATGAAGATTAAGTTCACTAATTGAGAGAAGTGTCAAACAAAGGGTTGTTTTGGGCATGAGAGAGATGTTATGCCTTTGGTAATGAACCTCTAAAGAGATTAAACCATTAAGCACAGGGATCTCCGTCTCAAGCTTAAACAATGACCATTTGAAACAACTCTCAAAGCAAAGGAAAAGGCAAGAAAAGAGGGAGGTTACAGAGGTGATTAGAGGTGAATACAAATATGGAAAGCACTAAATAAATGCTATCAACTCAAATAGATTAGTGTCTAACGTTTAAAACACCAAACCTATGAGGACCATTACACTACAAGCATACTATACAAAGTATAAATGACATGCATCCTAAAATGGTCCTAAAACAATCAAAAATAGTGCTGGTATTCACATGGAAAGGTTTAAGAAAGTAAGCTAAAATATTAAGAAAATTAAGCTAGTAAACAAGCACAAGGAGGGGAGGCTAACCCCTCCATTTTTGGGAATTCAAAACAACATTCTTAGCCTCTAAAAACCTCTTAAAATCAGTGGTAAAAAGCTCAAAAAAAGTTGATGAAAAGATGGGAAACACAAGGGCAAAAGCTTAGGAAGTGAGATTCAAAGAAGCGATTCACCCAATCTACCTTGGTTAGCTTTTAACCACAAGTTTCAGCCCATAAAAATAGTTGAAAAATGATCCAAAAACAGCAAATAAAGATGGTAAATAAATAAGGGAAAGGGGCTAGGAATTATACCTCTTGAAGCGGAAGGACCCTTTGAGTTATAAACCACCAACTTCACACCATCAAAAGCTAAGATGCAAGCTCAAGTACCTCAACAAAGGACCTCAAAAAAAAAAAAAAAAAAACTTGTTTTAGAAGTCTAGGTAAATGTGTGCATAGGTTGCATGGTAGCGAGAGAAATATTTCTAAGAATTTTCCTTCTCTAAATTTTTCTAACCTATTTTATAAGAGGGGGTCAAGTATATATAGAAAAATATGTTAGGCTCTCAAAAATATCAATACAGAAATAGCAGATGTAGTGCATGCACCTGTAGAGACAGTTGGCACAGCTGGCAAAAATATCTCATTTTTTTGACAAAAGTGGCTAGCCAGCCACTAAGGGGACAGTCGTACACTCATTTGTGGCTGGCCGGCCACCAAGTGGCCTACAGGCCTCTAGTTGGTCAGGCTTGGTCAGGCTTGGAAAACTGTTGTTTTGGTCCAAAACAAATGGTGCAAGGTTTGTAGGTTTCTGAGGCTAAAAACTGAGGTTTCCTGCTGAGGAAATCGAGCGTTTGACAAGCGTATAAATTCATCATTGGGTGATCAATCGGCAGCACCTAAGTCTTAAGGGCGGCCAAAAATGGGATGTCTACACCATATTGTTTTGAAGGAAAAACAGCGGGTCCGTTTGGTTTAATTTTAGAATCATGATTTGAGTGTAGAGTTGTGATTTAAGTATGGAGTTGTGAGTTGAGTTTTGAAAATCCATTTGGTTTAGTTTTAGAATCATAATTTGAGTGTGGAGTTATGATTTAAGTGTGGAGTTGTGAGTTGAGTTTTGAAAAAAGAAAATTTGTTTGGTTATGAGTTTTGCAAAAAGTTTTGAGTTTTTGAATTTGAAAAGAGTTTTGAATTTTGAAAAAAGTTTTGAGTTGTATTTTGAAATTTTTTGGATTTATTCATTTTTAAATATTTAAAAATGTTTACGAAAATTTTATTATTTTATTTTATATATATAATTTTTATTTTAAATATTTTTTACTTTATTTTATTTTATTTTTTAAATATTTTAATATTTTAAGCTAAAAACACGGCTCTACACTTAAATCATAACTAAAAACATAACTCAAAACTAATTCAAAAACTATTTAAAAAAATCATAACCAAAAATTTTTTAAAACTCTTTTCAAAATTCTATTAAAAAAATTCATAAAATGTTTTTTATTTTGTTCTTTAAAGTTATTTTTATTTTATATTTTTTTCAAAAAATATTTTGTTTATTTTTGTTTTTAAAGAAAAATATGTTTACATTTTTTTGAAAAATATGTTTGTTATTTTTTTAAGTATTGACCAAATAATTTGTTATGATTTAGATATATATGGCAATCCAAAGAGCTCACTCTCGGTGAAGTTCTTGAGCTATTCACCATTTTCTCTCTCTTGTTCTTCATTTGTAGCTCTATTCTCATTCCATGCTTGTTGTAATTATGAGATAAGTCCTCATGGATGTGGTTGCAGGTAGAAAATAGCCACCCATCCATTGAATTGATAGGTTTTCTTGTTTTTCCATAGTTTATCTCTATCTTCTTACTTTTCATAGCTAGAATTTCTTAAATTCATTGTTGTCATGCATATGTGGAATCTTGTGAATGTGGTTGGGAGTAGAAAGTAACCACACATTCATAAGTTTGACATGTAGAATAGATTTCTTTCTTGTTTTATACTTACGCGTCACATATTTCATCATTCAAGCATGTTAATCTATGTATTTCAACCTATGCTTGATATTAGTGAGTAATAGTGGTTGTTTCATCAGATTACTTGGATGATTCTTAGGATTTGATGTTAAGAGGGTTGTGGTTTTCCACTTTATTGGTTTTTTGTTGAAGCAAAGCAAGAGATTCTATATCAAATGTGTTGAAATCTCTCTTCTCAATCATTTGTGAACATGGAAAGGGGTGGACATATCCTTGTTCCATAAATAGAAGAAGAGTTCTCAATAGCTTTTGATGAATCCTTTGTTTTAAAAGCAAAGCTTCCATTAAGAAATGATGTGCATTAATCTACTCTCTTCAATTAATAGCATGAATTTGGGTATTAATCTGTCCTTATTCACAAAGAGATGATATAGGTTCCCATCTATTTCTTAAGCTTGAATTCGATCTTGCTTTAATCCGTTTAATTTGATGAATTGTTGCAACATATTTGTTGGACATATATGTTGCATACTATCGTTGAGGTTTGAGGCCCATCTACCTCTTCTTTAAGTGTTTATGTAAGAAGGAGAGGTAGAAGGATGAACACCCCTTGGAAGATGATTTTTGTCTCTGTTCTGGACTTTCTACACCAAATTGAATTCTACCTGGATGTTTGGCCGGTCATGCTTATAGTCAGCCGGCCCACTTTTTATATGGCTGGATGATTTTCCCAAGAACAAAACAGATAGTTTCTTAGGAGTGGTTCTAGAGCTGATGATCAAATTCCTTTATTTATTTAATATGATTTGTTAGATTCAGCAACAATTTGGCTGAATCTATTCATTATTGTAATAATTCTTCCAATCCCACGTCTTTTCTTTTCATTATTTATCCAATTGTTTTAATAATCCACCCCCTTTTCTTCTCATTCAAATTGTTGTAATAATTTTCTAACCCCACGTTTTTCTATCCTTTTTATTTATATGCTTTCTGCATAGCATCATGTTTATCATATTCATGACTTGCATTTATTTTTCATGCATCAAGGTTTGATTAATTTGCATTCATAGGTTTTATCCCTTTTGATTTGATTATGTGCACTACCTCATATTTGGAGAAAACACGCATGTCATATGTTAGTAGCAGGATCCCTAGATGTATTTTGTCTAAGTATTGCATTAGGTATTTGCATATAGGATCATGCATATATTCTAAAACACTTTTTCGGCTTTCCTAGAGTAGTAGGTGAGCATTTCTTTGTTTTAGCATATTGTGTATGTGCACTTCGTCATACCCATTACTATACCATGTGTAGCTTGACTTTTCGTGCTCCTTTCGGATAGGACTAGCCCTATAGTTCGGACTCCCGTGGTTCTGAATCTGATCTCACAAGTGCAATGTGAAATAAATAAACACAAAAGAGTCTAAATTCGGCAAATCTTTTGGAAAATTGATTTTGAATCAAAAATGTCAAAAATTGACTACTTTGCCAGATACAGAGCCGCCACCTAAATATTTTTGGAAAATTTAGGAAACCCGAGACTCATGCCAAAGGCCACTTATCCGTTATCACCAAGATTGTCTCGACTTGGGAACTTAGGTATGAGAGGAGAAGGTCATGAATTGAGCATCCCACTCACCCAATCAAAGATCGGCCTCTGCTAATCATGATGTGATTCTTATTTACATTATATGCACTTGTTCTAATTATTAAACTAACATTACTATGTGTTGCACACAAGTATAGACTAATTTGCAAAATTGGAATACTTTGATTCATGTTTGTTTTGAAAAGTGTTTCGAATATGTACCACTTGAAAAAGTGATCACATATGAACATTACTCCAAATTGTTCCAATTCAAGCAATTTGCCTTCATCCACAGGCATTCAAGCAAGTATATCAATTAAGCACTTAGCCTCATAGCAAGCATTCTAAACATGGCAACAATCACACCTATACGATATACTAAAGCACAAAAATGCTCACCTTGTACTCCAAGCCAAGCGAAAAGAAACAAAAGAGTTAGAAAACATACATGCTCCTAACTAATGCAACATGACTAATGCAACACATGCAAGATGCAACTAATAGGCTCGGCTACTAATTATGATATGTGAATCAATTTGATAGCATGTGGTTTAAACACGTATTCAACGAAGTATGTAAACTACAATGCTTGTTAGAATGATGAACTGAGCCTCGATTCTTGCAAGACAAAATGGATGCAAACATGGGAAAAGCTAAAAGAAACACGATGTTCTATTCTACCCATCATAAGCAAGTAAATAAAAAAGAAAAAGACATGAGGTTGGAAGACCTACACAAATATTACATGTTTGCCCTCACGCAGGAGGGTCCGAATGAATGCCCTAACCAATTGCTACGAATCAACTAACTATTACAAACCAAATGAAATAAATTAGCTACACTAGCTAATTAACTAATTATTACGATAACAAATTTCACTAACTATTCTAGCTAATTAAATAAATACAATACAATACAAACCTAACTAGCCATTCTAACTAATTAGCTACAAATCTGTTACTCCAAGCTCAACATACTAATATTACAACATCACCTCACAGATCCTGAGAATCAAGGGACGGCTCATGCATGGATATGGATTTCCACCCGACAATGCTCTCCGTTTTGCTACCGGAATGCCTCTGTTGCACAGTTGGAAAATTGCATTGTTTTTCTACCTCAACTTATGCTCTACTCTACTGGAAAAAGGACACTGCCTGGCAAGAAAAAGTGGCCGGCAACCCAAAAGTAGTAGCCGACAAGCCACTAATAGTCGGTTGTCGTCCAGTAAAAGTGGTCTGCCGGCCACTGATATTGGTTCATTCCTACAGCAGCAGAGAACAAACAGAACACAAACAGAGCATTTTCAAGAGATGTTTGTCCACCCTGCCTGTCCTTACCATCAAACAACTCAAAAGAGAGGTAGGCTTGATTCGCAAGCCATCAATCGGTGCAATTTCATTGCCTGATGACTTATGAACCAAGGGATACAATTTCGATAAATGCACAATAAAAGACTCTCAAACCTCCTCCCTATCATGATTTGATCAAGGGAAATGGTTAACCTTGGAAACTTGAACCATTTTATCACTAACAAGTATGAAATGACTCAAGTCTCCATGTGTTCAATTAATGTCCAATTAAATACCAAATTATTTTATTATCTTGGTCCATTTTATGTCCAATTTTAATTACCTCTTTTAATTACCTTTCCATTCCTTAATTCATTTAGTCCAAAAATGAAGATTAAGTCCACTAATTGAGAGAAACACCAAACCAAGTGTTGTTTTAGGCATGAGAAAAGTGTCATGCCATTGGTAATGAACCCCCAAAAGGATTAAACCATTAAGCATAACAACCTCAATCTCAAGTTTAAATAAACAATCGGTTTGAAACCACTCTCAAAGCAATAAAAGGCCAAGAAAGGAGGGAGGTTGCAGAGATGTTTAGAGGTGAATACAAGTATGGAAAGCAATAAATAAATACTATCAACTCAAATAGGTTGGTGGTTAAGGCCTAAACCACCAAGCCTACGAGAACCACTACACTATAAGCACATTATACAAAGAATGAATGAAGCCAAATCATAAAAACAGTCCTAGAATAGTCCAAAAAAGTGCTGGAATTAAGATAAAAATAACTACAACAACTAGCTAAAATATTAAGGAATTAAAACTAGCATACAACCACAAGGAGGAGAGGCTAACCCTTCCACTTTTGGGACTTTAAAACATGATTTTTGCCTCTAAAAAACCTCTGAAAATCAGTGGTAAAAAGCTCAAACAAAATTAAGAAAAAGATGGGAAACACAAAGGCAAAGGCCTTAGAAGCAAGGTTCAAAGAAGGGTTGTCAAACCCTCTACCTTTAATGGCCTTAAACCAAAATTTCAGCCCAAAAATACAAGTAATAAACAAGTAATAAACAGCTCAAAAACAACAAGAAAAGATGAGAAAGAGATAGCACAAATGAACTAGAATGTATACCTCTTGAAGAGGAATGATTCCTTGGATTTCTAAACCACTATTCCACACTCTCAAGTGCCTCAAGAGCTCAAATTCAAGCTCAAATCGCCTTAACAAGAAACTCCCTAGGTTTGGTTTAGAGTGTTTAGGCAACGGCTATGCAAGTTGCAAGAGAAAGAGAAAGAAAGAGAGAATTGTAAAGAGAAGAATTTTTCAAAATTTTCTCTCCAAAAAAATTTTCTCACTCCTAAATTTTTCTAACCTTGCAAACCAAAGAGAGGGTCATCTGTATATAGAAATATATGAGAGACCCTCGAAAATATCTTTACAAATACAAGTGGAATAGTGCATGCATCTATAGGGACAGCTGGTAAAAAATATCTGGTTTTTTACACTAGTGGCCGACAAGCCACTAATAGTGGGCAGCAAGCCACACTAGTGGACAGGCACAGGCCTGAAAAACCACTGTTTTGGTCCGAAACAAGGCACAAGATTTGAAGGTTCAAAACTGAGGTTTCCTGCTAAGGAAATCAAGCAATTGGCAAGCATACACATTCATCATTGAGTGATCCATCAGTGGCGCCCAAGTCTTAAAGGCCGTCAAAAATGGGGTGTCTACAGTTGCCCCTCTTTGACAGAGCTCGAAGTCGTAACATGACGTGAGTGAATATTAAAGCTCGAAGATGGCCCATTTTGACAAGGTCGTAAGACTTGGGCAAACATTCATGACATAAATAAAATTGGTTGAGCTCACAAGCTGCCTACGTATCCCTTTGTAGGGAATCAAACCAGCTTAGTTCTGGGGCAGGATGCAAATGATATGCATGGAAAAAAAAACTTTGAAAAATGGACTCACACACCTCGCGAAGCTGGCTATTTGAAAACTCATGATCATGCAAGATAATGCAATAAGCAATAACAAGAAGTCCAAACACATTTCACATGGGAAGATCAAAGACGCACACTCTAACCATGCCAAAGCCGTAAAAAGAGGAGAGAGAAAAAAAATAACTCAAGGTCGCGTTTTACACGTCCTAAGATACTTTAATCATGCTGAAATCGTGAGAAAAAGAGAAAAATTTCTCAGGGTCGCATTTCACACATCTTGAGATAAAAAAAGCTCAGGGTCGTGTTTTCGCGTCCTGAGATACTCTAATCACTCTAAAATCGAGAGAAGAGGAGAAAAATCGCTCAGGGTCACATTTCACGCGTCCTGAGATAAAAACTGCCCAAGGTCACATTTCACAAGTCTTGAGATACTCTAATCATGCTAAAATCGTGAGAAGACGAGAAAAACCGCTCACTTTAATCACGTTGAAATCGTGAGAAGAGGAGAAAAATCACTCAAGGTCGCGTTTCACGTGTCTTGAGATAAAAACCGCTCAGGGTCGCATTTCACGCATCCCGAGATAAAGACAAAAGGCACGAGACTATACAATAAACACACAATGTAGCGAAAGCATGCGATAGATGCACGAGGTGAACAGGTGCGATAGATGCACAAAGTGAACAAGTATGATAGATGCACAAAGTGAGCAAGTGCGATAGATGCACAAAGTGAACAAGTGCGATAGATTCATAATGTGAACAAGTGCGATAGATGCACAAAGTGAGCAAGTGTGATAGATGCACAAAGTGAGTAAAATTACAAATCAATACGGTGACAACGCATGTTCCATGCAAGATAGACGACCTACGTATGATGTTAATTGAAAGAATGTTCTATGCAAGAAATAAGAGCATATTCTATGCAAAATTGAAAGCATATTCTATGCATGAATCATGAACGATATAGGGCACGCGTGCACATAAGTATATGTGAAAACGCACATTCTATGCAACAGAAGAGAACAAATATGTAATTTGACAAAACGAACAAAAGTGATGTTCAGTAACAACCTCTGACTTACCCCTCGGAGACTTTGCAACATGCTCAAAAAGGATGCACCCTGTTCATATTGGCAAGTGGAGAACATTCACGCACCAGAACACAACAAGTATTGGGAACGACACAATCTGAACACAGTTTCGAGCTCCTCAAAAACCAATTTGGACCCAAAAGAGAACCTCCATACACTGCTAGGGCAAAAAAGGAACAAAACAACACTAGGCCACAAATGAGGCCTGCTGGCCACTAATGCAAAATCGGGGACAAAATTGTCCTTTCGGCACGAGTCTCTTTAAATACACCTCCAAGCTACATTTCCTCACACAACCAAGTCCAAAATCCTTCCCTCTCTCTCTCTCTCTCTCTCTCTCTCTCTCTAGGTGCTTCTTCTATCTAGATCCGTGCTTTACACGCATCTTCCCAACGCCCCATGCAAACATTTTTCGTAAACCCTCTTTGATCCTCTACATTTTGAACCGATCAAATTTTGTTTTCGTTGATTTTTTTACATTTTCACCACTTTGGGTTTGTTTCCCTCGAGTTTCTCTCGGGTTCCGTGAGCTTTCTTGGGTTTTGACTTTTTCTCTCATTTTCTCTCTCCTAGGGTTGACTTTTTCCAAGTTTTCCTTCTTTTCTCCATTTTTCTTCATTTTTCACCCACTTTTCACACACTCTCCAAATGGCAGATAATGTTCCACATGATGGTACTCCCCTAAGGTTCCATCTCCACAATCACCCATAGAGGAGCCGGTCGTCACTGAGGCCGGCGAGGCGGCAGAGGGGCATCGCCACTGATTTTAAGGCAGAGTTCGCTCCAGGACTCGAGCCTGAGCCACTACCATTAAGGATACGACCCTTTGATCCCGTGACTTATCACCCCGCACACACATGATACCGCCTGGAGGCATCAGGCGCTTTGAAGATTTTGTCAGTGGCGTGCTAGAGGACATTTTGCTGAGAGAGTCGTACTCTCACCTTTCCTATGGCGCTTCTGAGTTACAAAATTTATTTTCATGCTTTCCTGCCTTACATTTGACTGTATTTCTTACACTAACTTTCATCTGAATGCTCTTTATTATTGTCTTTCATCTGATTCCACTCTTTCTTTGCCACAGGGGGACTCCTGCTCTCACAGGTGTTACGGGGTTGTGACAGCCAGGTATTGGTATTATGAGCTCCCTTCCAAGGACCGCGACCTTGTCAATGAGGCCGGCTTCGACTTATTCTGCACTGGACTATCACGACACATGGCGAGCCGGGTCTACTCGGAGCGTTGGTGGAGAGGTGGTAGGACACCACCAACTCTTTCCACCTCTCTTCCGTTGGAGAGATGGCGATGACTCCTTATGACTTCTCCATGTTCACAGGCTTAGGAGTAGGAGGTGATCTGATTGCCTTTGACATGGATATGGACGAGTGGGAGACTGCTTGGATCCACCTGCTCGAAGCGCGCCCACCTCTATACAAGCCAGTAATGGTGAGGTGCAGCTGGTTCTCCGAGCACTTCTAAAAGAGTGAGCCCGAGGCACTGAAGGAGGTAGAGTAGTACATCCAAGGCTTCTTGATGTTCCTACTCGGTACCACCATGTTTGCAAATAGGTGGAACACTGTAGGTTTGTACTTACTAAGCGCCCTCGTGACCATGCCCTGAGTCCGATTCTATGACTGGAGTGGAGCTGGCCTCGCCACACACTATGGCTATATGAGTTCTACTTCCCGCATAAGGGAAGAGCAAGTCAGAGGCTACTGGAGAGCTTGGGAGGTATGCACCACACCTTTCTGCTTTTTCACTTTCTGTTCAATATTTGTTCATACATTGTGCTTTCTGCTTTGCACTTTCTATTTTATATCTATTCACATTGTGCTTTCTGCTTTGCACTTTCTGTTTATATCTGTTGACATGTCGTTGATAACATCGCTACCCTTTTCTTGCAGTTATGGGTTTATGCTTATTTCCCAGCGCTAGCTCTAGAGCCAGTGGATGAGATCCCTCCCGTCGTGTCTCACCACCGATACTTCGATACGGTGGTTACCGACGAGGTAACCCAAAACTCACAGTCATTTTTGCTTTACTACTATTTTGATTTATATTTCGACAACTGACGACAACTAATAATATATACATTCTCTGTTTGCAGATCATGTAGGAACCCTGGGCGACAATGCCAGCTGGAGTGAAGGACCTATATGCCGGGGCTTGGGCCATATCTCGATTTTGGATTTTAGTAGAGGGCCCAGTTTGCCGGGCCTGGTTCTTGGGTGAGCGTTTCATATGCCAAACTCTGGGCTCACCCGTCCCAGTCGTTTCTATACCACCTCTAGTATCCATGAGGATAGCTGATAGCCTCCCGGCTGGGGCTATTATTCATTTTATGGTGGGGCTGGATGCCGACTATTTCAGAGCGGAGGGCGATTATGCGACTTTTATCCGGACTCATCTCATGCCCCCTCTGATGGGCATTCGTGCGAGCGATGCAACAGGTGCTCCCTTAGCAGGTGAGACTACCCAAGAGACTAAGGCCGGTGTTGGGGGGCCCCTCACATTGTGCAGGTTGCTGGTTGGCTAGTGATTCCCACTGCGCTTACATGTTAGCGGCCGACCGGTCAGCCTATTAGATCTCAATAGAGCCACCTGAGGCAGGGCATGGGTATGTCAGAGCCCATGGCACACCTCAAGTATGAACCACACTTTACAGCTTGTAACTAAACTCTCATTTTCCAGATATTAATTATTCCAGATACTAATCATTCAAATGCACTTTCAGGGACCGACTGAGTACACAGAAGGTCTACTCCAGCTAGTTGCTTCTCTGATTGGCATGGTGTAGAGGAGAGAGACGTTGTTTGATTTCCATGGAATCCAGGTATTTTTTTTCCTGTTTTCCACATACATTTCACTTCTACCTTACACTGTTGTGCACCACACTACCACATTCTCATCGGTACACTGATACACACATAGTGACATTTATATCACCCCACACTGCACTGATTCACTGTATTGACACATTGTACTCATATTGTGCCTTCTACACTCATTTTGCATACATACACTGTATCTGATATATTGACAATTATTTTCCAGATCCCATCTGTACCAAGGACACCAGCAGCACCTTCTCCGGCGGCAGGGAAGAGAAGTAGATAGACCCCAGCATACTGCTGAGATGAGCGCTGAGGTCGTGGCAGGGGCAGGGGTGCTTGGAGCCAGAGCAACGAGTCCGAGCCCGTATTGAGCGGGGATGATACCGAGACACGCAACTCTGAGGAGGCAGTGAGTCGACATTCTGAGTAGTCTAAGAGATGGGGTGATGATGCTGGCTTGGGGTTAGGGAGCGGAGATGATGCCGAGACTGGCTCTGAGGTAAGGAGCAGAGATGATGAGACTGGATCTGGCTCAGAGTCTGATTCTGATAGCGGTGCTGACGGAGACATTGCCCCTGAGTCCCCTCCGAAGAAGAGAACGAAGAGGGCCTCCCGAGATTGAGATGTCTGGTGCCGATTTTTGTACTTTTTTGCTTAGTTTCTTTTATTTTGGTAGTTCAGCACACATGTAGAGCCTCAGATAGGCTTTTACTTTTGCTTTTGAAAACTTGTACTCTCTTTTGTAAAAACTATGTTCAGGGGAAAACCCTGCAGTTTTATGGAAAAGAGTTATTGTTTTGGCATCATGAGCACCACATTTACAGAATGAAAATGGAGTTGAATTTGAATCCAAAAATAAAAACTTGTATTGGCACGATGTTCTTAATTAGGTAATGAGTCGACCAACGACCAAAATACAAAATAAAACTCGATAAACAAAGCAAAAACAACTCAAACGCAGATATGCACACTTGCTAAAACCAAAAGACTCAAAACCAGACCTCAAAACACAAAGACCAAGACAAAAACAGACTGCCAAAACTGCTAGACCCACAAGTGGACGGCAGGCCAGAAAAAGTGGGTTGCCAGCCACTTGTGATGAATCAACCAGACAGCTGACAGCTGGCCTCCACTCACAGCCTAATCCTCTACAAAAGGTCTTTCTTCGTGATTTCTTCACCAGAACCCCATTTTTGCTGCTGTTTTTTCCACAAATGCAGATATTTCTTGACAAGAAGCTCACGGATTGGATAGTCACTTTAGACGGCACGGAAAAGGTAAATTTCTGAGGTTTCAGCATAAACGCACTTTTTTCGTTAAGCCATACTCCACTTTGTTTTCCATTCCTCCATGCCGTGGCCCGATGTTGGGATCCAATTACGTATGTATTTCACTTCGGAACACAAGACATGTGCCCGACTCTTGAAGAATTTTGAGTATTGATGGAAACCCAGCGCGATGAAGAAATCATGCCTCAGCCCCATTTTGGCCATGCCCAGGCTTTGGGACTGGTGTATGGGCTCGCTTTGTATGAAGCTCGGTCGTCGGCCCATGATGGAGAGCTAGACATACCCAGCTTGATTCATCAGTTTTTTGACATCAGTGACAGAGGCGACCCTCTCTGGTGAGGTTTTTGGCAACATGGCCTCTGTTTATGTATGCTTGCGCATTTCCTTCTTGCCCCTAGTTACGGTAGAACCAGTATTCCGTTGATCAAAGTGGCCCAATGTTTGAAATAAGGTACGAGTTGTATCGGTTTGATGTTGGCCGAGACCCTGATGGGCTTAGATGCTTTTCATCGATGAAAGGCCACCAGATTTGCGGGGCTTCTTCAAGTATTGTTTCCCACCCTTTCTGATATATGCCTCGCACATCACTCGGCACTCATGCTCTATTTTCTCTCAAAGCACTTTCTTTACTTTTCTCTCCACGCACATCTCTCTATTCTTTAATCTCTCTTATTTTTCATCCCTTCCTAGGTATGGTTCATAGATAAGCTGAAGGTGGTGGACCCTTGCCCTGAGTATTCAGCTCGAGCTTATTTCTTTCACCAACAAAGAGTGGATTTTCCCAATGAAGGATGGTGGTGCAACTGGATGTGCGGTAGATCTGCAGCTGACATAGCTTGGTGTTGCCCCTGGCTTAATCTGACTGGGATGAGTTACAGCATGACCCGGCAGCCAAGCATACAATTAATTGGCCTAACGCATTGCGTGTTCTACTTTTCCTTCCGATTTAGACGCCAGTTTGGACATGATCAGACCCGTCAAGAGGAGGGAGTAGAATACCCAGGTTCATTTTTCCGATTCGTGCTTCACACTTGGCTAAGTTCCTTGTTGCCTGGAGAACGAGAGAGTTCCTGGCCCCTACCCCTAGTTTCAGTTATGTCTTTTCTGGCGAGTGCTTCACTTGGCTCGAGGATAAGGCATAAGTCGGGCCCACTTTGGCTACAAAAGCTTCCACAAGCACGAGCAAAGGACGCAAGAGCACCTGACTCGCCTATGCCCCTAGTTTATTGCTTTGACCTTTCTTTTCAAGTTTTATGATGTAAAAGCAACTTTGATTTGTATCAGAGAGTTGGAGAATGTACTTTATGTTGAAATCAATGGAATTAAAGTTGTGAGCACTAAAAATTTTCCTTTTAGTCCCAAAATGATCTAAGTTGTAAAAGGTAAAATTTTGAACAAAATCAACTTTTATTAAAACTTTCCAAAACCATTTTTAAAAATGATCACTACCTGACACGCATAGAATCAAACCCTCAAGATGTACAACCCCAAATCAAACGATCATAACTGCCCCTAATTGCATACCAATGCTGCTCTGCATTGTAACCAGCTTTTCTTCCCAAAATGAAGATCACAACCAAACTAACAGATGACGAACAAAGATGACCTGATCAAGAAAATGGACAGGACAGTTGAGTTGAAGATAGTTACTGCCGAACTTTAGGATAAAGTTGCTTGTGTATCCCAAAGATGGGAATCAAGCCTTGCGTAGTTTGATTCAGGTTCACTCGAGTATTAACTCTCTCCTTTTGTGCTCTAACTTTTGCCCAAGTCGCCGTTTAGGGTTTTCAACCTTGCGAGCTCAGTTTTTCTTTATTTCTAATTTTTCATGCTCTAAATTTTGCCTAGGTCGCCCTTTCGGGTTTTCGGCCTAGCGAGCCTCTCAGGGGTAGATTTCTTCAATTTGTTCATATTGATCGGTTGCGAAAATTTCAAGCCATCTAGGTCCACGAGAATAACTGCCCCTCCTGACCAGATAGCTTTGATAATGTAGGAACCAGTCCAATTGGGTCTAAACTTGCCCCTAGGGTCATGAATGGGAGCTCAGTTGTCTTTGAGTACCTTATCTCCCTCCTTGAGATTCCTGGACTTAACTTTCTTGTTAAAAGCCCTGGCAATTCTGTGCTGATAACCCTGAACATGATACAATGCCTTTAGCCTCCTCTCATCAAACAGCATTAACTCCTCAAATCTGCTCTATTGCCAGTCTTCCTCTGCTATCTGACGCTCAGCCATAACTCGCAGCGACGGCACTTCCAATTTAATTGGCAAAACGGCTTCCATCCCATAAACGAGAGAATGCCCATGTAGATGTCTGGATTGAGGTTCTGTAGCCCCAAAGTGCGAATGGCAATTTATCCGGCCAATCCCTGTAGGTTTCAACCATCTTCTGTAAGATGTTCTTGATATTCTTATTGGCAGTTTCAATAGCTCTATTAGTTTGCAGTCTGTATGTCAATGACTTATGAAAAACCACGTTGTATTTTTCCAATAAGTCTATCACTTCTTTCTTAAAGTGCGAGCTGTTATCTGATATGATCTCATTCGGGACTTCGTACTGGCAAATGATATTATTTCTGATAAATTTGGCCACATGCGATGCCTTCAACACTACATAGAATTGAGCCTCCACCCACTTTGTAAAGTAATCAATCGCCACCAAGATATATTCATGTCCATTCGACCTTTTGGCGAGAAAGCACCGATAACGTCGATTCCCCAAATTGAGAAAGGCCATGGCAAAGTCATGTTGTAAAGCTTTGACGGCGGAATATTCATGCGATTAGCATGAATTTGACATTTATGGCATCGCTGAACAAAACCAATACAATCCTCCTCCATGGTGGACCAGTAATAGCCTTGTCTGAGAATCTTCCGGGCTAGCATCACACCGTTCATATGCGCCCCGCATTCTCCGCCATGGATAGTCTCCATAAGGTGCTTCGATTCCTCTTCTTCCATACACAGTTTATGCATTCCCAGATGACCTCTTTTATACAGCTTACCCCCGCATATGATAAATTGGACCGCCATACGCCATATTCCCCTTTGTCCTTGGCATTTGCCCCTGGTGGATACATCTCCTTTTCCAAGAAGTTCCAAATATCGTAATACCAGGGGTTTTTGTCTTGCACTTCATCTATCGTGGCAATAGTTTCATAAGTCAGTGTGTATTTCTATTTAATGATAATCGGACGCATCCGGACCCCAAGTGGAATGTCTACCATAGAAGATAGAGTTGTTAACGCATCAGCGAACCTATTGTTCTCTCTTAATAGATACATGAATGTCAACTTTTCAAACCTCAGAATCAGAACATCCAGGGTCTGATGGTAAACCTTCATCTTCTCTTCTTTGACTTTCCAGTCTACGTTTGCTTGATAAACAACCAAGTTCGAGTCCCCGATGACATCCAACCTTATTGCCCCTAGTTCTAGGGCGACTTATAAACTAGCAATACATCCTTCATATTCTATTTCATTGTTGGACACCTTGAACCAGACTTTGAAGGTTAGAGGTATATGGGAGTCATCGGGTGCTATCAGCAACATGCCTATCCCATAACCGTACTGATTGGATGCTCCCTCAAAGTACATCGTCCAAGTTTCCTCTACAACTTGCAAAATACCTTCATCTAGGAACAAGTATTCCATTGTCTTATTTCCTTCTACCGGGTGGTCTGCCAAGAACTCCGCTACAGCTCTTCCTTTAATTGACTTGCAGGTGGCATATTTAAGATCAAATTCGGAGAGAAAAAGCAACCAACGAGCTAGCCTACCCGTAAGCGTTGGTTTCTCAAAAAGATATTTAATGAGATCTAATCTCAAAACCAGAATTATAGAGTGTGCTAACAAGTAGTGCCTCAACTTCCTAGTAGCCCATACCAAGGCTAGGCAAGCTTTCTCCAAGGAAGTGTACCAGGTCTCATAGTCTAGCATTTTCTTGCTCAAATAGTAGATGGCTTTCTCCACCGTATCTTCAAATTCCTGAGTGAGCATGCATCCCATGGTCATATCTGTTACTGACAAGTATAGAATCATAGGCAGATTCTGGAGGTATTGCTTAACCTATTCAAAGGCAAACTGACAGCAATCATCCCATTGGAATTTTTTTCCCTTTCTTCAGGAGATCAAATAGTGGTTCACAAGTCAAGGTTAATTTGGAGATAAACCGTCTTATGAATTGGACTTTACCCAGAAAGCCACGCACCTCTTTTTCGGTCCTTGGTGGTGGCATTTCTAAGATGGCCTTGATTTTGGAAGGATCTACTTCAATTTCCCTCTGTGTGATCAGAAAGCCTAGCATTTTTCCTGCCGGTACGCCAAAGATGCATTTCTGCGGGTTTAATCTCAATCTATATTCCCTAATCTATTGAAAGAATTTCTCCAGCACAGTGTAGTGGCCCTCTCGTTCTTTGGATTTGACAATCATGTCGTCCACATACACCTCGACCTCTTTGTGGATCATGTCATGCAGAATGGTGGTCACAGCCTTTTGATAGGTAGCTCCAGCATTTTTCAAACCAAATGGCATAACCCGCTAGTAGTAGGTACCCCACAAGGTGGTGAATGTGGTATTTTCTCTATCCTCGAGTACCATCAAAATCTGTTGTACCCAGAAAACTCATCCATAAATGATAGCAATGCATGGCCCGCAGTGAAATCCACTAACTCATTAATATGCGGCAAATGAAAGTCATCCTTCGGACTGGCTCTGTTCAAGTCTCGAAAGTCGACGCAAACTTGAATTCTACCATCCTTCTTCGGCACTGAGATGATATTGGCCAACTAGGTTGGACACTCAAATACTAATAAGAATCCTGCATCAATCTTCTTAGTGACCTCTTCCTTGATTTTCAGCGCTCAATCTGGAGGAATTCTACGCAATTTCTACTTCATTGGTCAGGCCTCGGGGTCAAGAGGGATCCGGTGCTGTACAATCTCAGGGTCGATTCCAAGTATGTCTTCGTAGGACCACGCGAAAACATCTTTGAAATCTTTTAATAAAGCGATTAAACACTCACGCTCCTCCGAAAAAAACGTGGACCCAATCTGGACCAGGCGCGGATCCTTTTCAGTATCCACATTAATGGCAATAATTTCATCAGCACAGGGTTTAGCAAACATCTCATCCTCTCGATTAATCAAGTTTTTCAACGCAAGAGGAATTTCTTCACCTTCATTTTCATTAAAATTTTGAAAATCTTGGTCAATACAATAAACCAACGGCATAGAAAAGTACACAAAATCTGTAGAGTTTTTATTCAAAAGGACCAGATCTTCAGTTAAAGACTCAAAAGAAAAGCTGAATGAAGAGCTAAACAGGACTTTGGTATCCAGGTTACGACCCCAGAAATACTAGACTCGAACTCAGAAGAATTTCAACCTGATCCCGACCCCACAGACTCAGTGGAATTAGATTCTAGCTCATCACCCGATTCAAAACTGGACAGATAGCCTTCCTCCAGCTGCCAGGTAAGATATGGTGTCCCTAATACATCCAAAATGCCACTGATTGGGTTCACACCCAGTTCTTCCCCGATCATAGAGACAGTAAAGTTATCTCCTAAGTTCTCTAAGTCGGCCAGAAGATTTGTTAGGAGACTAGCCAATGCTGCCCCTACTCTAGGTTCGCTGTCCTCTGAGTCACCTTCTATGCTCTGTTCAACTTTGATGCTTAGTTCATCCCTTTCCTCATCATCATTGTTCTGCAGTTGATGGTCGAAGAAGATCTCGAACCCAGGGACACATTGCTTCAAGGAATTTACCCAAGGCTCGGGAAAGCCACAAAAAGGGAAATCCTCTCCTTTCCGAACAAAACGGCCATTTAGTGTCCCTCGAATTGGCCTGTGGATGAGTTCATAATGCTTTCTAGCTCTCTTGGCCTTGCATCCACCCTTCATCTCTTCTCCCTTCCTTATCCAGTCCTCTTTGGTGGGAACATAGCCTAGTCCAAAGGCATGTGGGTTGTGTGGCACATCTGTCAGTGCTGCAACACCTTTTCAACCACTCCTTCCTAGCCACATTCCTGGAACGTGCCGCAGTTTGTTCATGAAGTAAATGGACTGGGCATTGACATATATGCCTTCGTCTATAGCTAGTATGGTCTGTACTACTCGAGCTTCAGCTAGAGTAAATCCCGAGAGGAATACATCCTCTTCACCATGTTTTATCTCTAGCACTGGCAGGGTCACCTCTAGTGGCGGATGGATGGAGGAGTTCCCAAACACAATTGCCACTCCTCCCCCATGAGGATACTTTAACATCTGGTGGAGAATGGAGGAAACATCCTTCGCATGGTATAACCAGGGTCTCCCTAACAGCAAATTGAAGGTAGTTAGTACATCCAAGACATGAAACTCAATCTCTTTCTCAGCTAGGCCCACCTGGACTCTCACTTGCACTGTACCTATGACCTCTTTACTCATGTTATCATACGCCCGTATTACTCGGGTTGTGGGAACAAAGTCCGCTAGTTTGAGGCCAATTGCATAGGCAGTACGAGAAGGACAGACATTAATGGCTGAACTGGTATCTACCAACACCAACGGCACCCATTTCTCCCTGCATTCCACAGATATGTACAATAGTTTATTATGAGCTGAGCCCTCCAGCGGTAGCTCTTTGTCAAAAAAAGTAAGTGTTGGCTTGGTAACACTTAGAAAGACCAACCCACAAGTTGCTCAAGCGTGGTGTTAATGGACAATTTAGCCTTGTCCATTGCCGACAACACTGCTTGCCGGTGTACTCGTGAGGCCATGAGAAGACCCCAAATGGAGATGTCAGCTTGAAGTTTCTTGAACTGTTTCAATATTGCCTCTTCTTCTAGTTGTTTCTCCTTCTGTTTCTCGGCCTCTTTGTCCTTTCCAGACGCCTCTACTTGATCCAGGTGTGGTGGCTTAAAATACCGTCCACTGCGGGTGAGATGATCTATTTCCTTAATATACCACGTATTGTCTGGAATGCAATTGCCCCAGTCTTTGTCATTATAAGCCAGATGCAGATCATTATCATCCCACCATTCATCCTCAACGATCAACAAACAGTTGTCTGGCTCTGCTTATATCACCTTCACATCATAGATGTCCCCCACAGGGTGTTGTAACTTTATGGTTTCCCAGCTATCTTTAATTCGTTCTCATTCAAACTGCCTCAGTGCAGCTTCCTGTTCGGTATCCACAATATTCACAGCGCCCACTTCCTGGGCTAGGTTTTCCACACCAGCGCTCTCTGATAGCTTTCCTTTTTGATCAGCCCTTCCGGCTACTACAACTATCTCTGCTTCTTTTCCCTTTGGTTTCATTCCAGTTTCTTCTTCCTTGTCTAGCTCATCACTCAGCCATCCAGTGTTGTCAGTTGATCCATTCAAGTCGAACCACCCGATCTGTACATTTTCTTGATCTTGTTCGTTGAAGAACTGCAAGTTGTCCAAATCCTTTTCGAGATCTGCCAAATCATCCAACCCCTGGCTTGGGCCATCTTCCCTAACCACATTGATGTCTACCAAGGTTGGCAACACCAATTCAAGCTTGATTTGACCAATTGACATAATATAACAACTTGGATCATACACCCTATCGGATAAGTCCTCAGGACGCTCTAGCAACAAACTGGTACCTTCTTCCAAGGTCAACTCTGCTTCCATTGTAAGTCTTATCACCACAGGCTTGGGTTGAGGTTTGGACGTGTCCATCATGCACAGATTTGTGCCTTCTGGAATGAACAACATCAATTTTGGTAGGTAGGAGGGAGTAATATATACGTTGGGATCATAAGGGGTGGCTAGTGTATGGATCAGGTTAAGATTTCGAGGTAGAGGGGCTTGATTATGGGCTGGGTGTGGATTTGTGGTCAGGTTTAGCTTCTGGGGTAATGCAACCACCTTGTTGTCAATGAGATCCTGAATCTCATGATGCAATCAAAAGCATTGGTCGGTGTCATAACCATGTTGTTGGTGAAATGCGCAGTATTTTGTGGTATTGTGTTTGGGTGGGGGAGGATCAAGAAGTGGGCGAGGTTCTAAGGGTTTGAGGTGCCCTTTCTTGACTAGCACCTTCATGGCTTGAGAAAGAGTCATGTACAGTTGGTTAAAAGTCCTCTGGGATCAGGTAGGGTTGGACAGTGTTTGTGAGCTCGTGTAGGCAAAGGGGTTAGCAGTTTTGGTTGTGGTGACAACATTAACATCTGACAGCCTCGCAGCTGTGCTACCACCGACAGCATTGGAACTGCGAACGAACGGCCTTTTTGCCAGCTCCTTCTCATCTGTAATAAGCCCCTGCTTCATGGCATCTTCGATTTACACTTCCATTTCATGAAGTTCTGTAAATGTAAATAACGAGAGCACAAGCATCTTTTGCAGCAACTTGCCGTGCAGATTCCGGACAACCATCATGATCTGATCCTTCTCGGAAGGCCTTGTGGTCATCATCGAGGCTTTAGCTCTCCATCTTGTCACAAATTCAAAGAAACCATCCTTCGACTCTTGGCATGTTACCTCGAGATCACGAGTTGTGACCTCAATCTGTGTATTGTAAGAATACTAAGCAATGAAGGCCTCGGCCATCTCTTCCTAATTCTGTTTGACAGAATCTTCCAACTTAGCATACCATATGGCTGCTATACCCGACATGGTGCGACCAAAAAGAGACAGCTTCTGTAGTCTAGTCAAGCCCATCGGCCGCAAGATGTCTAAAAACAACCGTAGGTGAACCATCGGATCTCCAAAACCGTCAAAACGGTCAATGTGCGGCATTTTAAACCGATCTGGCAATGTAACTACATAATCAATATACCCCGTCCTCTATATCCGGGATGGAGTTAACCCCTTGCACTCTCTTGAATAACTTTTCCAGTTTATTGACCTTGAGTGCAGTTGGGTCAACCTCAAACTCGAACAAAGCCTCAGTCTGATAAACAAGGGTTTTGGAGGCTTGTGCTAGGATTGGCTCTGTTGGATTGCCCTGGTTTTCTTGAACATTGGCAGTATGAGCGATGGCTCCAGGTGCTGGGATAGCCACAGTAGGTGCATGGGATACAAAGACCGCAGCTGGCTATGGTTGCTGTTGTTGTAGCCTGGTTATAACATCGGCCTGACGGGCCGTGACCTCGGCCTAACGGACTGCATCCTATTGTAAGGCCTCAGCTGACTGTTCCAGATGGTGTATTAGTTCTTCCACACTGGCTGGGGGATATTGTGCCATTGGAATAGGTGATTGATCTCGTGTTGGACTAGAAGTAGATGATCGTTCCCAAACCAGACTGGACACCGGTGACTTGAGGGGTGATTGCTGTAAGAACCGAATTGGTGAACTCTACCTGATTCTCCTCCGTCTTGTAACTGGTGGAAGTGAGGTAAACACGGGTTGTCCCCGAACAAGATCCCCGGCTTTACAAAGTCTTTTCACTTGGGTCCAGAGTACTTGGGGTACTTGGGGGATATCCAAACTTTCTGATGCTATGGTTTTAAACTACCTAGCAAAAGAAATAAAGCAAAAGAACAGTAATCAGAAACTGCACAGCACCTCAGCTAACATTTTTATCAACACAGACATGATCAAAGCTGTAGGACTATACTCCACACTGAATTCTACCCCCCAAAACAAACACCAAATTTGCGACTACTATGCACATTCCTGTACAGTTTCATTGTAAAGCACATACCAGTTAAGAGAGAGCTAAAACACCCCTATGAGGGGGTAGGGTTACCCTGTCCTAGTTTTGTCGTGAACTAGGTTTCACTATCTTAATCAAACGGTTTCACACAATCCTATATTTTTGGATGAGCATCTTGTCCTAGTTTGGAACAGTCACTAGGGCTTTACTATATGCAACTAGGCCGAATGGTCAAAAAGGGTGCCTCAGCAAAACCACCTAATATTCCTCTCACACCTAACACCGAGAAGTGAAAGAAGGATCAAGCGGTACAGCGGTAATCCAGATACAACGGTTGTGTTCCCAACAAGGCAGAACCCACAACCGGTCAACCTTTTGGCAAGCTTTTGGGCAAGCCTCTGGCAAACTGTAGACACCCCATTTTTGACCGCCCTTAAGACTTGGGCACTATTGATTGTTTACTTGGTGGTGAAAGATATGCAGTGCGAAGGTTCAATTTCTTCGGCAAGAGGAGAGAGTCAAAACACAACCTTAAACCCCAATTGTGGACCAAAACTATTTTGACCAAAAATTTTGGACTTTAAAACCCTCTCTTTCAAAATATTTTTGAAACAAAGTTCCTACGATGTTCCGAGGCTCGCATTTTGTTAAATGTTGCGCTTTTCGGTAAACTGAGCAAGGACAAAGTAGAAATGAATGGAAAAGTGATTAACTCTTTGAAAAATTCTTTAAAACATCTTTTTTAGGGGTTTGGAGTTGAAGAAAAGAGCAAAGGAGAGAAGAAACCCAGTTGGGGAAGAAGTTGGGCTTGAATCAATAAGAGAGAGTCGAACGACCCTCACTAAATCAGGCCTATCCATTTTTACACTTGGATTTCAGGTATGAGGCCACCACCTTGGAAAGAAGACTTCTGGGGCTTCATTTTACACTCAAGAATCTCCTAAAGCCGAGTCCGGATGGGGGAGATATGGTTGGTTGAAGTTGGGTATCAATCTGGTTGGACCGAAACTGAGCAGTCTTCACTAAAAGAGGGATATCTCTTAGCACACTTGGAATTTTGATGTGAGGCTATCGTCATTGGAAATCTTACTTCTGGGGCTTCAATTTAGACACAATAATGACATGAAAAGGAGTCCAAATGAAGGAGATATGCCCATTTGAAGTTGGACTTGCAGAGCAGAATTTGCTGTCGACCATTGGTAGTGTCCTGTCGGCCACAAATGTGTACGGTCGGCCACCATTAGTAGCAGGTCAGCTAAAAAGATGGCCGATTGGCCAAAAATGCCTAGAAAGCTCAGATTTTGCAGATATTTACCTCCAGCTATCTTCCAAATGCTCCAGTTGTCTCTAAATCAGATATTTTCGACCAAGGCTCTCCTTTTTGCTATATATGGAGGCCTTCTCTATTGTTTGAAGGTTAACAAGTTTGGGAGCTTCTCACACTAAAATCCCTCTCTCTCTACAAATTTGCAGAGCTGAGAATTCTCTCTCTCTCTCTCTAGAATTCTCTCTCTCTATATATATATATTGTGCTATATTGTGCTTGAAAGTGTTTTTTCTTCACATATTTGCATATAAGCCCTTAACCAAATTGAACCACCTTGGAGCTGAGGCCTCATGGGACTTATTTTGGGCTATTGAAGGGTCATTTGAGCCAAGAAAGTGGTTGTTTTGCTACTGTGCATCAAGAGGTATAACTCTCCCCTTTTGTACTTGATTTGCACACTTGCTTCACCATCCTTTTTTTCATTGTTTTTGACTATTTTTGTGGCTGGTTTTAACTTCAAAAAAAACTCTGTTTTTAAGGTTCTAAAATGTTGGTTTGAGCCTTGTGTGGTTAGGGGCTGGTTACCTCCCTTTGCTCTTTGGCTTACAAAACCTTTAGAGCCTTCTTTTAAAGGCTTTTGAGTCCATCTCTTTTGGCCTTAAAACCACTAAATTCCAGAGGAATTTCAATGGTAGAAAGCTTGTTTTGTGGTCCCAAATAGGAGGGGATAGCCTCCCATCCTTGTCTTTTTATGTCATGCCTTATTAGCACTATAAAGTAGCATGTTTTTGTGACTTGTCTTAGCTTAGTTTGAGCATGTTTTGGGCTTTATTTTAACATGTTTAAACTCTATTTTTGGCTGGTTTGGCCACTCATTGCTTGCATCTTACACTTGTAGTGTAATCTTGCTTGTTAGTTTAACATGCCTAATGAGTTAGCCCATCTTTCTACTCTTTTGTAGCTTAGTTCAAGCATGCTTTTGGGGTCATTTTGGCATGCTTTTGGTGTCATTTTGGCATGCTTTAACTCTAATTTTGGTTGGTTGTGTCACCTTTCGATTGGTTTTTGTAATTGTAGTGCAATCATGCTCACTAGCTTTATATACTTGATGTTTTGGCCTTTCATTCTAACTTGTCTTGGCTATGCTCCAACATGATTTTGGCCTTGATTTAGCATGCTTAAACTCTGTTTGGAATGATCTTAGCCCTTTGAGGTTTGCCTTGTATGGCCATAGTGTAATGGCCTTTACTAGCCTTGTGTTTTAAGGCCCCTAGCATGCTTTGCTTGTGATGTTTGCATGATATAGCATCCTTTAGCATGTAATTTCAGAGCATATACCTCTGTCACACTCTCACACATATCACTCGTTAAGTGCTTTTGAGAGTTGAACGTTATGCCTTACTTGCGAGCCAATGAATGAGCATGTATTTCTTGCTTTTTGTGCCTAAGTTTCAGCATGATTCGGCCACTATTTTGGTATGTTTTAGCTCTATCTATAGCTGGTTTGGTTGTTTGAGCCATGTATGGCATGCCTCTAGTGTAAAGCTCTTCACTAGTTTAATGCTTTTGGGCCTTTTAAAATGTCTTGCGTACATGTCTTGCGTGATTTAGTGTCTTTCGTATGTCATTTCAGTGCTAAAATATATGTTGTTGCACTCCATTAATTCACTCTTTCATGTGCTTTGAAAGAGCTCTTTAGCCCCTTATTGGCTTGAGCATGGAATTGAGGCTCTCATGCCTAATGGTTTTAGCCTTCTCTTGAGGGTTTCTACTAACCATAAGCATAAGGCTTCTTTTATGCTCAAGGTGCTTGTAGCTGAGGCCATCTTTCCCATTAGAGGACTCTCACATTGGACTTAATCGATTAAAGGGCTAATCGGTAATGTAAAATGTGTAAACAAAATATGCCAAGTAAAACATGAATAAGATAAGCATTTGTGTTGCATTGCATGTGTTTGGATCGGACCTTAATCCAAACACAAGGAATGTGGCACGTTTCATACTCAAAGTGATGAAACGTGTTGCGTTTCTTGGTCGTTGTCACCCTTGATCATGCATGATAGGGTGATGACACTTAGAGTCTTATGTGTGCATTCACTAACATTGTGCAAACTTGACTCTTTGGCCATCATGCATTGAGATGCGTGGTTGGTGGCTTGAGAGCCGAGTACTACGCTCCTTTGAGCTTGAAACATGATAAGGAGGGTAGTTGCGCACACATTTCCTTGCAAATACACTGCCATGCCTCCGTTTGTGCTCTGTTGCAGCAAAAGGAGAAATTTCAGGAATCAGTGGCCGACCGGCCACATGCCCTAGCCGACCGGCCACCCAAGCCAGCCGACTGGCCACCAATACTGGCCAATGGCCATCACTTCTAGCCGATCATCCCTCAGCATGTTCTTGGGATCAAACAGAAACAGTCTAAAAGCTGGCACAATTTTCAAAGGTCCAAAAGAGTGCAAATAGAGGCATCTTGAGGCAAGGCTGTGGATTTTCGGGGCAAAGCCAACCGAGCATGCATATCCCCCTCGCTTCCCAAGGCCGTTCATTCCAATTGCTTAGCTAATTAGTTTATTAGCTTAGTCATTCTTGTAATTGATTAGTTAAGCGTTTAATTAATTAATTCGGTTTGTAATTAATTAGCTTAGATTAGCTAGTTATTCAATTTCAATTGTGTTGTAATTAATTAGCTAAGTTAGTTAATTAGTTAGTAGATTAGCTTAGTTTTTATTCATTCAGACCCTCCTACGAGAGGGCGTATTGTTATAATAAGTGTACGTGTGTGTGTGCATGTCTTCCAACCCCATTTCTTTCTCCCTTTTACTTATCAGCTTTTGATGGTTAGTTTAGGGCATATTTCAATTAGCATACCTTATGCTTTGCATGCGTGCATCATTCATTTGTCTTGCATGCACCGGGCTCGGCGCATCATTCAAATTGCATTGTATTTCAATACACTTTCTTGAATACGTGTTCCAAAGCATGTTATCAAGTGTTGCATTCATATGTCATCTTAGATAACCCAGCCTATTAGTTGCATTATTGCATGCGTTGCATTAGGCATCTTCGACATAACTAGGATCATGCATGATTTCTAACTAGTTTTCTGTTTTGGCTCAGAGTACACTGTAAGTATTTACGCTTTAGCATACTTGCATGAGTGTGAGTGTTGCCATGTTTAACATGCTTGCCATGAGGCTATTTGCTTAAGTGTTTAGCTGCATGAATGACTGTAGGTAAAGGCTTTATTGCTTGAATTGGAACAATTCATCAAATGTAAGTTTTAAGCCCACTTGAGGGTGGCAAATCCGCATTTTAGCCTACTTGCGAGTAGCACTTTCAAACCATTTTCGAAAAACAAATATGAGATGTTTTGTTCCAAATCGAGTGATTTAGTCTATACTTGTAAGTTATGCGCATCACATAATAAGGTTAACTAATAAACCGGAATAAGAACACATGTGTTTTCAAAATAACATATCATGTTTAGTAGAGGCCGATCCTTTGATCGGGCGAGCGGGGGTGCTCATTTCAGGACCTTCCCCTCTCGTACCCAAGTTTCTGAGCCGAGGCAACTTTGGTGATGACGGACACGTGGCCTTAGGCACGAGTCAGGGTTTCCTAAATTTCCCAAAATAAAATATTTAGGTGGCGACTCTGAAATCTGGCAAAGCAGTCCATGTTTGGCGCTTTTGATTCAAAATCGATTTTTCAAAACCAATTGTCGGATTTGGACTCTTTGGTGATTTATCAGTCTCACATTGCATTTTGTGAGATTAGATTCAGAAGCATGACAGGAGTCCGAACTGTAGTGGCTAGAACCCAATTCGCGCCCTCTCCGAAAAGGGGGGTGCACGGAGAGAGTTCGAGGCAGTCTACACAAACTGCCCAAGAATAGAAGATGGCAAACACAGTGATTTAAGCACACCAATGCAAATGCAATGCAAAGAACATATATATGTAGATAAAATTTCACATCATGAAGTTCGAGTCAAAGCAAAGTCACCAGAAACTGTAGCTCGACTTTTCATGCTCCTTTTAGATACAACTAGCCCTACAATTCGGACTCCCATGGTTCTGAATCTGATCTCACGAGTGCAATGTGAAATAGATAAACAAAAAAAAAAGAGTCCAAATCCAACAAATCTTTTGGAAAATCGATTTTGAATCAAAAATGCCAAAAATGGACTGCTTTGCTAGATACAAAGTCGCCACCTAAATATTTTTGTGAAATTTAGGAAACCCGAGACTCGTGCCAAAGGCCACTTATCTGTCATTACCAAGATTGTCTCGGTTCGGGAACTTGGGTACAAGAGGAAAAGATCATGAATTGAGCACCCCACTCGCCCTATCAAAGAACGACCTCTACTAATCATGATGTGATTCTTACTTACATTATATGTTTTTGTTCTAATTATTAGACTAACATTACTATGTGTTGCACACAAGTATAGATTAATTTGCAAAAATTGGAACACTTTGATTCATGTTTGTTTTAAAAAGTGTTTTGAATATGTACCACTTGAAAAAAGTGATCACATATGAACATTACTCCGAATTGTTCCAATTCAAACAATTAGCCTTCATCCACATGCATTCAAGCAAGTATATCAATTAAGCACTTAGCCTCATGGCAAGCATGCTAGACATGGCAACAATCACACGCATGCGATATGCTAAAGTACAAAAATGCTTACCTCATACTCCAAGGCAAACCAAAAGAAACAAAAGAGTTAGAAAACATGCATGCTCCTAACTAATGCAACATGACTAATGCAACACATGCAAGATGCAACTAATAGGCTCGGCTACTAATTATAACATGTAAATCAATTTGATAGCATACAATTTAAACACGTATTCAATGAAGTATGTAAACTACAATGCTTGTTAGAATGATGAACCGAGCCTTGATTCATGCAAGACAAAAGGGATGCAAACATGGGAAATGCTAAAAGAAATATGATGTTCTATTCTACCCATCATAAACAAGTAAATAAATGGGAGAAAGACGTAGAGTTGGAAGACATACACAAATATTACATGTTTGCCCTCGCGTAGGAGGGTCCGAATGAATGCCCTAGTTAATTACGAATTAACTAACTATTACAAACCAAATGAAATAAATTAACTACACTAGCTAATTAACTCATTATTACAACAACAAATTTAACTAACTATTCTAGCTAATTAAATAAATACAATACAAAACTAACTAGCCATTCTAACTAATTAGCTACAAATCCACTACTCCAAGCTCAACATACTAATATTACAACATCACTTCACGGATCCCGAGAATCGAGGGACGGCTTATGCATGGATGTGGATTTCCACCCGACAATGCTCTCCGTTTTGCTACCGGCCTCTGTTGCACAGTTGGAAAATTGCACTATTTTTCCACCTCAACTTCTGCTCTGCTCTACTGGAAAAAAGACGCTGCCTGCTAGAAAAAGTGGCCGGCAACCTAAAAGTAGTGGTTGGCAGGCCACTATTAGTGGGTTGTCGTCCAATAAAAGTGGCCTGCCGGCCATTGATGTTGGTTCATTCCTGCAGCAACAAAGGATAAACAGAGCACAAACAGAGCATTTTCAAGGGATGTTTGTCCACTATTCCTCTCCTTATCGTCAAACAACTCAAATGAGAGGTAGGCTCAATTCGCAAGCCATTAATCGGTGTAATTTCATTGTGTGATGACTTATGAACCAAGGGATATAATTTCGATAAATGCACAATAAAAGACTTTCAAACCTCCTCCCTATCATGATTTGATCAAGGGAAGTGATTGACCTTGGAAATTTGAACCATTTCATCACTAATGAGTATGAAATGACTCAAGTCTCTATGTGTTTGATTAACGTCCAATTAAACACCAAATTATTTTATTATCTTGGTCCATTTTATCCCCAGTTTTAATTACCGCTTTTAATTACCTTTCTATTCCTTAATTCATTTAGTCCAAAAGTGAAGATTAAGTCCACTAATGGAGAGAAACACCAAAACAAGTGTTGTTTTAGGCATGAAAGAAGTGTCATGCCATTGGTAATGAACCCCCAAATGGATTAAACCATTAAGCACAACAACCTCAATCTCAAGCTTAAACAAACAATCGGTTTGAAACCACTCTCAAAACAATGAAAGGCCAAGAAAGGAAGGAAGTTGCAGAGATGTTTAGAGGTGAACACAAGTATGGAAAGCAATAAATAAATACTATCAACTCAAATAGATTGGTGGTTAAGGCCTAAATCATCAAGCCTTTAAGGACCATTACACTACAAACACACGATACAAAGCATGAATAAAGCTAACTCATAAAAACAATCCTAAAATAGTCCAAAAAAGTGTTGGAATTAAGATAAAAATAACTACAACAACTAGCTAAAATATTGAGGAATTAAACCTAGCATACAAGCACAAGGATGGGAGGCTAACCCCTCCACTTTTGGGACTTCAAAACATGATTTTTTTTTTTTTTCCTCTGAAAAATCTCTGAAAATCAGTGGTAAAAAGCTCAAACAAAGTTCAGGAGAAGGTGGGACACACAAGGGAAAAGGCCTTAGAAACAAGGTTCAAAGAAGGGTTGTCAACCCCTCTACCTTTAATGGCCTTAAACCACAAGTTTCATCCCAAAAATACAAGTAATAAACAAGTAATAAACAACTCAAAAACAACAAGAAAAGATGAGAAAGAGTTGGAACAAAAGAACTAGAATAAATACCTCTTGAAGATGAATGATTCCTTGGATTTCTAAACCACTATTCCACACTCTCAAGTGCTTCAAGAGCTCAAATCACCTCAGCAAGAAACTCTCTAGGTTTGGTTTAGAGTATTTAGACAAAGGCTATGCAAGTTGCAAGAGAGAGAGAGAGAGAGAGGAATTTTACAAAATTTTCTCTCCAAAATGATTTCCTCACTCTTAAATTTTTCTAACCTTGCAAACCAAAGAGAGGGATATCTATATATAGAAATATATTAGAGACCCTCGAAAATATCCTTACAAATATAGTTGGAATGATGCATGCATCTGTAGGGACAGCTGGCAGAAAATATCTGGTTTTTTGCACTAGTGGCTGGCAGGCCACTAATATTGGGTGGCCAGCCACTAATAGTGGCCGGCAAGCCACACTAGTGGACGGCAGGTCACTGGAGGCACAGGCTTGAAAAACCACTGTTTTGGCCCAAAACAAGGCACAAGGTTTGAAGGTTCAAAACTGAGGTTTCCTACTGAGGAAATCAAGCATTCGACAAGCGTACACATTCATCATTGAGTGATCCATCAGTGGTGCCCAAGTCTTAAGGGCCATCAAAAATGGGGTGTCTACACCATGAGACTACATGTTTAAATGAAATATCTATATAAATGCAGGTAAATGGAGGTTGTGTTGCTTTTATTGGAATGTGATTGAGTCCTATGCTTATGAATTTGTACAAAAAAAGGCTTTTCAAAAACACATGAAATCAAAGCATAACCAAAATTGTTGACACAATCTATGCTTGATTACCTCAGATAGTAATGTTAGCATTATTAATAATCAAAACATGAGGATATATCGATTATAAAAACCACATCATGACTTAGTAGAGGCTGGCCTTTTGATCAGAAGAGTGTGGGTGCTCAATTAATGACTTTCCTCCCTTATACCTAAGTTCCTAAGTTGAAACACTTTGGTTATAACGGACAATGGCCTTTAGCGTGAGTCACAGGTTTTATAATTTCTCCAATAGATTAGGTGGTGACTCTAGGATTTGGTGATATAGTCCATTTTTAGTAAAATGTTTGTAATAAAAATGGGTTTTAGATAAAAGTTGTCAGATCTGGACTTTCAATTTTTGTTTCACATTGCACTAGTGAAACTAAATCAAGAGAATGAGAGCCTGAACTGTTGAGTGTGCTTGGTAACCCCAAAAGCATCCCACATTAACTTTTTGTTTTTGTCTCTGTTTTCCCTTAGTGATTGGTTCCGCCTATGTGAACTATTCATCTTCTCTTGCTTGCTTGTACTTCCTCGTTTCTGCTTGTCTTCTTTGACCCTTGCATACTTCTCAATCCTAACCATCAGATTCTCCATTGATGTCAGGAGAGTCTTGGCCAGGGACTGTGACGCCCCGATTCTACACCATTGGTTGCAGTCAAGGGAGAGTCACTAATGAGTCCTATGGTCAATAACCAAGTAAGATCCCAGATCGCCAGAGGAGTCAAAATAGCCTCCCTTCTAAGTCCAGCTTTCTTAGGGAGCGCACTACCCTTTTGACAGATCTTAAGAGGTATTGACACAAGGTCTCATAAGCAACGATAAGGTTCATACATGGATTATAAATACATAACAACCACAATTATACTTAATTCAAAAGATTGTTCCATTACATTACATCCTAAAAGAAGGTTTAAAACTTCACATGAGTTCTTCCAAAATAACAAAAGGAAATTTCTAGCTTTCCTAAGATAGCCAAAAGTCTTCGAAGGTTTCGGGCTCGTCGTCTCCAGCTATAAATTCCGCTTCGTCACCTGGCATGATACGCCGTGAGCTTTAAATGCCCAGTAAACACACACACACCCCACCCCTTTTTCCCAGTCCAATACACAATCACAATTATAGCACCAAGTAGTAAAGCATGTTACTCAAATAAATGGATAAATAAATAAATAAATAAATGGTTAGGTTAGATGTCAGTAATCTAGAAATCCCCCAAAGAGATTTCGTCCTCCCCACCACAAGAATCGGACGCGGATTATTCGGTATGCCCCCTCTTTTGCTGCTTTGTTGCAGAACTAACCTCGGATGCCTACCAACGGTTATATACCGCGTAGCGCCAACCGCAGGGCCTCAAAAGAGACGGTAAAATAGGGCCTTGCCCGAATCCCTCCTCACACCAAACCACCTAGGGTCCGAATACAACCACTCCGTTCAAGGGTTCCGAAAACCACTTGCGCAAGACTTTAATTTCAAAATAGGGAACGCATCCCAACAAACCATATATCACATATTCTCATCTTTTCATTATTCAAGTGCTCGAAAGCCCAATACCCTCCCCATTAGGTTTCCCGTTGAATTAAATGTCTTAAATCAAGGTTAGTCCAACTTATAAGACAATAACATCCATATAAGCATGTATTCTTAAGATGAGAAAGGTAAATAACATAATCACAACACATATAATATCATGCCAAGATATGATCATAAGCTAATAAGCAATCTCATGAACTCAAGGGTATGAAACATCCACACATAACAAAATTTCCAGATTTAATATCACATAAAAATTTAAAATGAAAGGGCTATTTTAGATCCTTCACCGGACTTGGCCTTCCTATGGTTCGTAGAGGATTTAATCTAGTTTCTAGAACATCTTTTGCAAATGGGATTGCTTTTCCAGATTTTGAGTTATTTAGAAAATATTCCAGCGCTGTCCAGGTTCTGTCCAGATCCGTCGACCGTTACGAAAAATTGATTTTCTTGCAAACCGCTTAATGTTTTTCGATGAAACCAATTTTAGTTGAAAGCTAACACTTTAAGGAAGATTTTGACATAAAATAGAGGTCCAGAATAATTTTGTACATTTTTCTAGAATTTCTGGAAGTGGGCTGCAAAAACAGATTCTGGGGTATTTTGCCCAAAACAAGAAGATTTATGAAAAGGGGATTCCACCAAAGGAAAGTTTCATTTCTTTTGTGAAGAAAATATGCTAACTATCATATATTTAACTCAGAAAATTTGTTTGAAGGAGTGCCTTTGCAAAGTTGAGAGATTGGTACCCAAAAAAAAATGGTTTTGGACCAAAATGGGGAAAATACAAGAGAGATGGAACCAATACTCAAATCTTAGCATTTTTAACATAAGAACTCTTTAATAACAAATCTGAAACACATTATTTAGAAACATGTATTGAAAGAAGGAAAATAAAAGAGAAGGTTGTGTTTGTGGCTTACTTGCTATTTTGCACAAGAATGCTCTCTTCTCCCTCCCTCTTCTTCTCTAGACTCCTCTCTCTCTTGCTCTCCTCCCTCTCTCTAACCGAATGTGTGTGTGGGTGAGTGTGTTATGTGTGTTTGCAAGCTAGGGGGGTGTGTTGGTATTTATAGACAAACTTTGGAGGCAAAAAGTCCTAAAAGCCCCTTAGTTGGAAATGGATTTAAGGTTAGGATTTGTTTGAATTCTAAGGAAATAGAAGGGTTTTGGGAGGCTTGTTCATTGATTTAGGCCACACATAATTAAAATGGAAATAGTTTTGAAATTAGCAACCTAGGTCTAGGTCACTAGGTTGTGTATTTTCCTAGAATCTCATGATGGTGTTTCTTGGAATTTGATTTCTCACATTCTCCAAGGAAGGGCCAGCCATAGGGAAGTGCGGAGGGCAAATTCTTTATTATTTTATGTCCTAGGGTACACTCTTCAAGATGTATACATATATATATATATTACATGATTGATGGTACTTCAAGGTACAAGGTATAAGTACTAGTTTTTTGGGGGCAAGTTATGAATTTAATTAAAGGGTGAGGGCTTGGAGTTAAATACATGTAACTTATGTAGAATTAAATTAGGTTAGGGATCCTAATCCGGTTAGGGAAATTCCTGTTTTGACAAAAATAAAAATAGTAATGCTAGCCGACAAGATTCGAATTAATTCAAGTAACCGAAGGGCTTTAAGAAAATAATTCAAACATTAGGGTCTTTAAAGTGAATACATATTTCAGGGGCTTCACAGGGACTGCCGAAGTGGGCTATCGTATTCTAGGTCATTTTTCAATGAAACCATGGCAAGTTCCTAGTTATAACCTAGAATTTGGTTGTAAACCTCGTAATATGTCTTGGCATAGGCCCTCAAACTTTTGTCAATATCCTTCTTCATAAACACCTACGAGTCAACCCTCAAAGCTTAAATGTTGTTGGTGATAAATCGACCCACAAACATCTCAGTCAAACCATCCTAGCTCTTCATTGACCCTTTTGGACACTTCAAAAACCAATATGAGGCTATATCCCCCAATGTTGCTGGGAACACTTTACATAAAAGCATATTGTTTCCACTCTACAACAACATCACATTAAGATAAAGCCCGATGTGGACATTAGGATCAGACCTACCGTTATATGTATGGAACTTTGGTATGGAAAACCTCTTCAGTGCTTCAAACGCCTCCAACTCTATAGAGAATGGTGACCTCAGGTTAACCATTAATATAACCTCAGCCACCTTCTTCTTCTTCTAAAGGAGGTTGCGTAAATCCTTCTTTGATCACCCTAATGCTTTGCTATTAACTGACTTTAGCCTCTTTGATGTACTACTCTTCGTGCTAGGATTCGGCCTCTTGGAACCGTTAAGATCCAATGTCTTCTCGGCATTCTGTCTTTGTCTATTCACTTGCTTTGATCCTATAATATGCGACTGTACTTCCCTTTGGGGTTCACCTCCGCCAACATGTACTAATCCTCGAGGTGAGTCCCCTAGCTTTCTTCCATTATGTTGTACCAACACATGTCTCCCATTCTGGATACCAGCATTTATGACCATGGGGCAAAGATGGTGGTGTCGGCTGCAAAACCTGAGTTTGTATGACAAACTTCATCATAGTTTACAACTCTGCTACTTTATTGAACAAATCATTTACCTTTGTATCGTGGTGTAAGCATCAATCCTTCAAAATTTGGACATCATTTTTGTTATAATACTCCTCTTGGCACTGATCTTGTACCCTACCATTGCCCTTCCTCTAGCCTTCCTTCACCCGTAGATTTTCGCCGTTGATGGTATCATTTGCTTGCGCATCTACTTCTTGATTTTCTCTATCATTCTGGCCAACTCTTATGCTAAGATTAATGTGCTCTCCACCCTCACTATACAAGTCATCCTCAACCTGCAGATTTTAATCATTGTGTGCAATGTTCGCCATCTATTCCAACTAAGTTCCTATAGACAGCGCCAAATTGTGAGTGTTGAATTTTGACCCCACAACCAAATCAGATCTCTTCGTCGAGATCCTGGGAAGCCGTAGAGCACATGCAGAAATAGAGAAGCTTAACACCTACACACAAGAAGATAGCAAAATCGATGGCTCGTCTACCTAAGGGCGCTTCAATGATCAAGTCAGTCAACTTATCTCTCAAAGATATCAACTCAATCACAAAACTCAAAAAATAAAAATAAAAATAAAAATAAAAAAAGTATACCTTAGACCCACGAGGGTGCTTTCTTTATATAGTGATCAATGCCCTACTTTTTCTAGAAGTCTTACTTAGGGACTATATCCCTTAAAAGGATATCACTTATCCAAACTCCTCCTATTTAGATT
Organism: Camellia granthamiana; assembly: GCA_036172215.1. Lineage (NCBI taxonomy): Eukaryota > Viridiplantae > Streptophyta > Magnoliopsida > Ericales > Theaceae > Camellia > Camellia granthamiana. Next base: position 59,828,112 of record CM069912.1, read on the forward strand.
AGAATCAACTCCCTTAAGAGTCCATCCCTACCCAAACAGGTAGTCTGATATCAACTAGGACTCTTGTAGGTTGTCTTGGGCACACCCGACAGTTCAGACTGCCTATCTCCGATCTAGTCTCATGAGTACAATATGAAACATAAATGAGAGTCTGTATCTAAAAAATTTATAGAAAATCCATTAATCACAAAATGTGCCAAAAATGGATTGGATCACTAGATTTCAGAGTCGCCATCTAATCTTTTGAGAAAACTAGAAAACTCATGACTCATGCCCAAGGCCACTGTCCTTCACAACCAAAAATGCCTTAGTTCAGGGACCTTAAGTATGAGCGGGGAAGGTCATGAATTGAACACCCCCGTTTGCTTGATCAAAGGATCGGTCTCTACTAAACCATGATGTGAGTTTGATCAAAGGATCAGTCTCTACTAAACCATGATGTGAGTTTTATATGTAATATATGCTCATGTTCTTATTATTAATGCTATAATTACTATGTGAAGCAATCAAGCATAGACTATGTCATTCACTTAGGAAAGTTTTGATTTCATGCATTTTAAAGGAGTTTTGAAAAATGTACATCTGAAGTAAAATTGAGCTCACATACACAATAACCAACACCATTTCAACTTAAGCGACACAATCTTCATCGACTGGCAATCATAGAGATAGATTAATTAAGCAATTAGTTGCATGATAGAATGTTTAATATAATAAGAAAATCATATACAATCGAGATGCTAAAACTATAAATGCTCACCTATAAATTTACTGGCATCCAACGAAAAGATGGAAAAAAAGAATTAGCAAAATATGCATATTCATATATGCAGAATACTAATGCAATACATATACAAGAATGCAACTATAGATTCAACTACTAGTACATGACATGTGAATCATCTCAAAACATGAGGTAGCGTACAAAATCACATAAGAAATGATATAAAGCCAATGAACCGAATCCAAATGCATGAAACATGGATGCAAGCATAAAGATGATGATAAAGAAAACATGACGCTATCAATAGGTATAAAAAGCTTAGAAATAAAAGGGATACAAAGAAATAAGAATTTGAAGACATACATGGAAAAGGATAGAAAGAAATGGAGGTTGGAAGTTATTATATCAAGCCTTTTCAATGAAAGAAATAAAAAGAAATGGGGGGTTGGAGATTATAACATCAAGCAACCATAATGAAATGAATAGAAAGAAATGGGGTTGGAAACTATTACATCAAATAATTATAATGAAATAAACTGAAAGAAATGGGGTTGGAAGTCATTACATCAAACAATTAGCTAAACCTAACAAATCAGAGAATAGAAAGGACAGAAGCTACAAGAGCCCAGGAGATCATCCGTTGGAAATCGCTCTATTTGCTGTTAGGGAGTCACTTTATTTTTCCTAGAAAAATCATTTAGCTGGCCAAATAAATGGCCTAGACATATGAAACAACTGTTGGTTGTACAATTTATTAGGCCAGCTGTACAAAAAATCTGGAAATCCCTATTTTTGTGAAGCAGAGCGAAAACAGAGCAAATAAAGCATTTCCAAAGGATGTTCACCATTTCTACTCCTTCCTATTATGAGGATGTTCAAGGAGGATATAGATAGGCTTCATCCATCATTCAACAACAAAAGATGCTATATGATATGTACAAAATCTACCAAATAGATAAAAACTAACATATATAGGAATTGAAGCTAAAAGAAAGTCAAGCCAAAGAAATAAGTGGAAACCTACATTCATCTCTTAGTGAATAAGGGTAAATTAATACCCAAATTCATACTGTTAGTTGGAGAGAATAGATTACCACCATTTGTCAAGAGAAGCTTTACAAAGCTAGTGAAAGCTTTATAAGGCTTCTAAGAAAATAGAGAGAAAGTAAAGGAAAATGAAAGCTAGAAATTTAACAAAGAAATAGATGGAAGCTTACATTCATCTCTTTTTGAATAAGGATAAATTAATATCCAAATACATGCTATTAATTGGAGAGAGTAGATTGCCACCATTTCTAAGTAAGATTTTAGGTGGAAGCTTTATAAAGCTTCCAAGAAAATGGAAAGAAAGCAAAGGGAGATACACATAAGTCATCAAAAATAGTTGAAGACTCTTCTTCTTACTAATGGAATATGGATGCAACATGCATTTCCATGTTCAAAAATGAATTGAGAAGAGAGTTTTCAACACTTTTAATGAGAAAGCTCTTATAACTTCAAGAAAATAACGAAGCTAGCAACTTAATTATGACAGTAAGATATAGAAACCTCTACACAAGTCTTTATTTGATCTAAATAATGAAAAACAATGCTAAAATGAAGTGTGTGAGAGGTAAGAAAGCAAGAGAAAGTGCAAGGAAGTAAGGAAGTTACATCATTTATGGAAGGGTGGCTAAGCCCACCACTTCCACAAGTTAAATTACATATTTAAGCATAAGAAAACTTTGAAAACCAATGTTTGGTAAGAGAGAAAATATATAAGAATAGTTCTACCTCTACAAAGAAGGAAGAACTTTTGGTTATCAAACTCTCTTCTTGGCAGCCTCAAGACTCTGGGAGATGGCTTGAATTCTCATCAAGAAGCTTCAAGTTCAAGCTTCAATGGTGTTTGGGTGGTGTATGTATGAAGAGAGAGGTGAAAAAGTTGGAAGTGTTTGGGTGCAAGGTGGTTTGTGCTCTCAACAATCTCTAAGCCTTTGGAAACAATTTCTAACCCTTAAAAATAAAGTGGGGAGGTGATATTATAGATTTCGAGATAGAAATATCTCAGAAAATTGACAAGTGGCACTCCCACATGCATATAAGTCAATTTTCCCCAAAATGCTTTGTTTTTCAAACAAACTATTCGGTTGGCGCATTTTTCATCCGTCCAAAGGTTTTCTGTACGTCCAGATAGAAAAGGCGTATAGCCATGTCAAAAATTGAATGGCCACATTGTTTTGAAGGGAAAACAGGGTTTTTCTAGAGAATTATCCTCATTTTCACTCATATCCACTTTGTCCTTTGCTCGGTTTACTAAACAAGCATAACACTTTGAATTTAAAATTCGAGCTTCGGAGCATTGTTGAGATATTTGGAAGTATACGGCCAAAACAATTTGGGAAATGGTTTTAACTAGGTCTAAAGTAGTTTGGTCAAAATAGGTATAAGGTTAGAATAGCTTGAACCTGGCCTTCCTACTGAGGAAATCGACAAATAACATATTCGTGATTTTCATCATCGAGTGTTCAGAAGAAAACACCTAAGTCTTAAAGTCAGTCAAAATGAGGTGTCTACAACTCTCAGTCTTCATCTACTTATCTTAAATTCTAGCATGATCGCATCACATCTCAACAAACTAAGACCACCCACGTGACACATTGGCTAACCACCAAGGTCACATGGATGACCCAAAAATATGTCCCCACAATATTATTTTAAATATATATAACTAAGTAATTATTCATTTATTGATCTTCCATTTAGTTGTACAATCATTTTCTTATAATTTTCATTATCGAAAAAAGTTCTTTTAGTGGTTCTAGTTGCAACTGGTAGATTCAGTACTTATTTGCTTGTAGAATCAATGCTAATTACACAAGTAATTAAATGAATGGATATAAGAGATCCTTCTTTGATCTCTAGAACTTTATAATGTCATTAATTCATGGTCACCAATGTTAGAAACATTAATTAGTTTATTAATAAATATATCAATTAGACACAATGTTAAATAAGTCAAGTGATATATCCATATGAATGTCTTGTACCTTAGTATTTTTATTAGGATATTAGTTAGTGTTTCTAGAATTATTAGTTTGTTTTAGTTTTGCAAATTGTTGTTGTGTATTGAAAGTCGAAGTGTTTGGGTGTTCAAAATTGCAATGAGTGGACTTGTTTAACACATACATATATATATATTATGATTGGGTGTTCGAGTTAATTTATGCATACTTTGACTAATCCTTAGATCCGCAGGCGTGGCCCAAGTAAGAAAATTTCAAAGTGTTCAATTGAAGCAACTAGCGCCCCCACGTCGCTCTTTGTGGTTTTGAAAATGACAAATATCTCCTTCTTAGAATTTATCATTTAATAAAATTGACAAAAATAATGAAATTTCTGACTATATAGCAATGAAATAGTTAAAATTGTTAATTCAAATATATTGTTGACATCATTAAAAATTATTAATTGATTTAATAGTTGATCAATGAGGGAATTGTTTGTTATGCAATTATAAATTTTAAGGTGTGAAATGTAATTTCTATAACCACGAAGGACAATTAGTATTTAAAGCAAATCTTAAGAATGTATTTATAATTGGACACTCAAGCTTAATGTCTATTTTTGAAACTTTTAGAGCCCGTTTATTTTCAGAGTTAGGTTTGGTGGAATTGTTAGTGTGAGAATTGTTAATAAAGAGATTGTTAGTTAAGGAATTAAGAAAATTGTGTTTGTTTGTTATATATTTTAGTGAATGGATTAACTATATGAAATACCATACATACCCTTTGGTGTTTTTGATATATTCTAATATTATAATTTTATTTGGTACTAAAATATATATATATATATATACAAAAGAAAAAATGACGCAATACCAAAAGAAATAAAAATAAAAATCACACACACAACACACAAAACGGGCAAAATGGCCTTTTTCCAAACTAATCCCCTCACTAAATTTGAAACCTAAGATAATCCTCTCCTCAAAAGCCTATACTAGTCCCAAGGCACTATCAATCTCAAGCTCCACTTTAAAAACAAACATTATATTAATAGTCCCAACGCACTAATAGGCCAATCCCAAGGCCTTACTTTTGAAAACAAACTAGACCGTAGGCTCAAGCTTAAATCTTTTTGGGTCAAAAGGATATTATCTATCCAAAAGGACACTTATCTGTTTAAAACTTACCTGTGTGTCTATCTGTTCGAATGTCACCTATCTATCCAAAATATGACCTATTTGTAAGCATGTCACCTATTAGTTTAAATGCCCAATTATTCACTCAAATGTCACCTATATTTCAAATTTCATATATCATATATCTATACATGTATCACCTATATTTATTCACCTATCTATTCAATGTCACATATCTATGTACCTCACTGCCACCAACCATCACTGCTGACTACCGCCATCCGCCAACGAATTTTTCTAGCACCGACGACTTTTTTGGCTATTTTTCAATACGTATTCTTATTACAAAAAAATAAAGTAAAATAAAATAAGATAAAATAATAAATTAAACATTGAACCAAATAACATATAGGCCTATAGGAATGTACATTTTACCAATTAACCTTTATAATTTGCCTTAAATGAAACATGTACACAATCTTTAAAACAAGTATATTGTTATATTTTCATAAGATTCATACAATGCAACTCTCCATTTACAGCAATTTACTATATTCAAAAAATGCCTAAAATTTGAAAAGTGCGGTGTGAATTAGATCATTTTGGGTAATGACTCACACCACATTAAATTTAAATCTACACCATACGTATTTCAAATTCTAGACATTTTCTGAATATTTTCTTCTAGGTACTTAACATTATTTCTTTTACATATGGACCATGATCAGTTTGCTAAACTTTTGTGTGGTATTGGAATGGCCTTCAATGGAACAGCCTTCCTCAGTGTTATCCCCATCCTCTCACTCATGTCCATGTCCATCGGCACAAGTCCATCGGCCAACACCCAATCAAACGAATGCAAGAGAGAGCCTAAAGCTAACGGCAGCACACGAGAGACAAGGGGGACAGCGGGGCACATACGGCGGCCAGAGCCAAAGGGTATGTACTCAAAGTGGTGGCCCTTGTAATCAACCATGTTTGGTTCCAAAAACCTTTCAGGCCTAAACACCAAGGGGTCTTTCCATGTCTTAGGGTCACGTCCGATGCCCCAAACATTGACAAGGATTTGTGTCTCTTTGGGAATGTAGTAGCCTAGCATGTTGCAAGAGTCCATGGCCATGTGAGGTACCAAGAAAGGGAGAGGGGGGTGGAGCCTCAAGGTCTCCTTGATGACTGCTTTGAGGTATGGAAGGTTTTCCATGTCCTTCTCTTCAAGCTTTTGGTTTGGTCCAACAACAATGCTCCTCAACTCTGATTGGAGTTTTTGAAGTGTTTTAGGGTTGTGGAGGAGCTCAGCCATTGCCCACTCCAAGGTACTTGTCGTTGTGTCAGTTCCCGCAGTAAACATCTCCTGATAAATTCACCCAAATAATTAATCCAAATTTTTTTTTTTTTTAAATCTGCAAAAGAAGTAATATTTTATTAAATAAATAAAACATTACAAAAAGGAAAGGAAAACATGAATAGGCATTAATTTGGAAAAGGCATATAGCTTAAATCCAATTTGAGGCAAAAATGCTTATTTGGTTGGCAAGAAACCAACGAATAATAAGAAAACTCTAAAACTTAAAAGTCGTCCAGATTTATTATCCGAAACGTGGTTAAATTCTTGAAAACAGTTTCAGTTTGAGAGCCTTGGTCTTTCATTAGTGGTATACAAATATTATTAAAAAAAAATACGTACTAGGGGATAATTACCAACATGTCTATATATATATTATGTATTTGCCCTTCATTTTGATAATGAGAAAATTTTAAAACTTTTTAGATGTATTTTGTGTTTGTGAAATAATCATTTGAGACTAATAATGATAATGATAAATTTATCAAAGTGATCAGTGGTTGGAATATGTTGGAATATTTTGAATTTTGTTAGTGAGTTTTGATTTATTTTTAACCTATTTGTGTTAGTTTGTATTGAAATATTATAAGAGAGGTGTACATAGTTGAATTGTATTTTTTTTTTTTTCAAATACTTTTATAGTGATAAATATATCACTAAAAGTTAGAAATTTTTCATGGGGGTATCGGTGGGTGATTATAACCTGTTTTGGTGCTTGGGTTGTTAACATTGGAGCTTATGAAGGGTGGAGTAGAAGATTTGTTCGAGTGGAGTATCGGCTGGGTGAGTGTCCTTGGGTGTATCAGGTTGTAAGGCGTATAGCAGTGTTCTGATCTGGGGTTGTTAGGCGTGTTCTGATCTCAGTGGGTGTGTTGTATTTATGGGGTGTGTTTTACTTTTAATCCTCTGTTTTTAAGTTAAGTTCTTCTTAACCTTGGCAATAAAATTTTTCTTTGCTGATAAAAAAAAAAAAAGTTAGAATATAATTTGTTGATAAATAAGTCTGATCTACCGAGCAGGCTCATAACTACGCCTAACATTAGTCTATAGGCTCTTGCCACTAATTTGAAATAAGCACAGCAACAGAATTAGCCCACAAAGAAAGGTTCATATTTTATTTTATTTTATTTTATTATGCCTATGATATTAGCCCAAACCAAACGTCTAAGCCTTGCCAAAAAAAGTTAATGTCAAACTCTAAGTCCAAAAACAAATTCAAGGTCCAAACTAAATAGTCTTGCTTTGTAAATTAATTAATGATAAGTTTAAAGGAACTAAGTCCTATTACGGGGATGGGTGTACAAATAATTTTTCTTCATTTTTTAGTACAGCAAAAAGTCATGTTGACTTTTAATTATTACTATAAATTTCTTTTTTCTTTTTCTTAGCGTCATTTTCATAAAAAGTGTCAGTAATTATTAATTTTTAATGATAGTTTAAAAAATTTGTCACAGAAAAACGTTATTAATTGTTACTTTTTAGTTATAGATTTAGAAAATAGTCGAGGAAAAGAATCACTAGTGATCATTTTTTAGTGACAGGTTTAGAAAATCATCACCAATTATTAATTTTTAGCAACAGATTCATAAAATCATCACAAAAAATCTTTAAATCCAATTATTAAGATTTTTTTATATATACAAATACTTGTGAGATTTAATGGTGTACAGGTTCTTATTACAGGACCTCTAAGTAATTAATCCAAATTTAAATTATGGGTCACAAACATATCGAGAAAGTGTATAGTAAATAAACCTTTAAGCTTCAGGTATAAGAGATGGCAATAGTCATAATAGTAGGCTCTATGGAAATAAAATTTTCAAATTTAATATGATCATAGCTAACATTCACTATGGTACCAGAAAAATTATGTGGATTAACCATACTTTCAACTCAAACAATTTTATTAGCAAAACTTAAATATATGAACTTAATTTTTTTAAAAAGGGGCTCATTTAAGGTTATAAATTTAGGTATCAAATTGTCTCAAATCAACCCTAGGGTTACATGTGTGCAGTCATACCCTCCTCAGAGACAGAGAGAGAACATATTGAAAATATGTGTAACAAAACAAAGGAAGATCGATGATATAATAAATTTAGATGGAATAATATTATACAAATAAAATTTTTGCACAGAGAATTCATATAAAATGTTTTCAAGTTAAAACACCAATTATTATGACTCATAATTAGAAAAATATCACTGCCACTTTATTTTTTAGATAAATTACACTTATCTCTCCAAAGATTTAGAGAAAATACAATTAACACTACACTTTGGACAAAATTACACACGCCTTTCTAGAAATTTTAACTCACAAAACAGTTAAGTCTCTTTTCATCAATAATTCGTGAGTCATATAGATGAAAAGATAATGTAATTATATTCTTTGTATTAAAATGTATATTTGTCATTGTCCATTTAATTGTCTATCCACTCTCTGCATTAGTTTTGATCATTTTAACTTTATCAAAAAGGAATTCAGTATTATTATTATTCCAAACTTATTGGGCTAGCTGTATTTTTTTTATAAGGAAAAAAAGAAAAAAAAAATCATGCATAAAAATTATGTTTGTAAATAGTTTGTATATGAATGAGTAGAAATCTTTTTACTCTAAAATAAAATAAAAGACAGTAGTTGACAGGGAAAAAAGAAGAGGCTTACAAAGACAATGACATTGATTATTCTTGAAGAAAACCTAAGAGGACTCTCCACACCATCACCACGATAGTCCAAAAGCACATCCAAGAAGTCTCTTCTCTTCTTTTCGTTGCAACCATGTTCCATGCTTTCCATTCTTTCTCTTATGAACCCTGCTACAATTTCAAAGGCTCTTTCAACATGAAAATTAGTCCTTCTTCTTATTCCTTGTGGATCGAGCCACCGTAGAATCGGCATGAAGTCTGCAACGTTGGGCTTTCCCGCCAACTCCGTAACCTTACCTGCAAGGGCGGAACTACATGTATGAGAGTCGAATAAAATGAAATCACCAAAATTTTTAAAAATAATAATAATAATAATAATAAATTATTTTTAAAAAAAAATTGTAAATTATGCAATGTTATTGAGAGTGTTACTATATGATGTTTCATGTGGCTCTTAATTTTGTTTGCACTTCATATTTTTTTATTTAATTTTTTTTTTTTTTTTTAAAGATAATTAGACTCCTAAAGAAATACCTATTCTTTTTATGAGACAATTTTGGTTGATATGTCCAATTCGAAATGGAACTAAGATTTCATTATTGAAGGGGCTAAAAGGCGAATAATCTTTTTTATCATATACATAAACATACACACACACATATAAATATACAACACGATATATAAATTACATATATACATATTTAAAAAAAAAAATCAAATATCATAAAAGCAATCTCTAATAAGATTAAGAAACTTTTTTTGGGTGCAAAATAAGAAAGGAATGTAAAAGAATAAGATATATATTTTTTAGAGTATTGTAAGACCATTGGAATTTTTATTTTATACATTGAAAAAATCCATTTTGTTATTAATAGACTAAGGGGAAAAGAATAACTGATCAATATATTTCACAGAAGTAGGGGCATGGCCCCATAATCTTTTGTTAGTTGCATCCTTGTGTCCAAGGCTTAGCCTTGGGTAATTTAATTTAATTTAATTTAATTTTTTTATTACCTATATTAGAATTGAGGTTTTCATTTCAATATATAAGATTGCAATACATTATTAAAATTCAAAATCAACTATCTATAATTGTTATGTAAATTTGAATTTTGAAATCCTCAACAACTTTTTTTCATTTTTCTTTTTTTTTAATTTGAAATTTTTTAAATTTAAAATAAAAATATGTAATATGACTTTTCAGAACTATTTTCACGATAGAATTGGGATGCCTGCCGTGGGTACACAGCAGACACTGTTGTGCAGCCCTTATGGGCTTATTTCGAGATCGTTCTTGATAATCCGAACCGTTCATATTTTAAAATATATCGAGTAGAACATACCTGTAAAAAATTAAGTTAATCAGATATCGTTAATCCTTTCACCCACAAGACATGTGCTAGAGCCCCAATAGACGCATTGCGCAGTTGTATGGGCCAATCTTGACCTTTCTTTAGTCCGTTTTGAATATTTGATATTGTTTAGGGCATACCTTAGACTATCTTTGCCTATAATATTAATGATCTCATGTTTTGTATTTTACATGTAATGTGAAAGTGGATTCAACAAATTTTGTAAAAAAAAAAAAAAAAAAAAAAAATTAAATTGATGACAATTTATTAAACAATCTTACCTGCATGGTAGAAGAACTTAGCCCCCCTATCCGATTTTGGATCCAAAAGGTCTCTTGAAAACATAAGGTTGCCAATGAGATTGAAAGACATTAAGAAGAAGAACCTCCCAACATCAATGGCATTAGTACCGCCCGCCCCAGCATCGCCAACAAAATGCACCATCCGATCAATGCACCTGCTCCGAATGTCCTGCGTGGCGTCCAGGCGGCTCGTCACAAAAAACTCAGTCGTTGACAACCGCCTCAACATCCGCCAATGGGGACCATATTGAGCCGTTATGAGTGATCCCTCATTTCCATAGTCCCCTTTCATGGCCTCATAGATTTTCCTCCCAGCTAAAACCACGTCGTGGTTCTTGAACATGTCTCGAGCCACTTCGTTCGATGAAATCACCACGGTGCTCATTGAGCCCAGCCAGAGTGTCATAATGGGTCCGTGCTTGCGGGCTAGTCGGGCAAATGATTCGTGGGGGGACCAACCTAGTTGGAATATGTTGCCCACCACCGGCCACGACTGTGGGCCCGGTGGCAACTTCCCTAGCTCTTCTAGGCGACGGTGTCGACGCTCGGTCACCATGGCCCACACAACCCATAGGAGTAAACCAAGAACCAAACCCGCTAGTTTGCATTCCATTTTCAATTGTGATAGTGAAATGATAAAACTGTGCACATATTTTAGATTTAAATGTTAGATCGAGGCCTAAAATTTTTAGGACATTTAAACTAGGAGTTCTTTAAGAAAAAATTAGATGAAAAATGAAAGAAAAATACTTAATATAAAATTAAAAAATAAAAAATAAAATGCTGCTTTTTCAAACGAGCCATTATAACTAATATGTGTGTACACTTTACCCGCCGCCAACCCACCCAATCCACTATTTTTGGTTTGAGAGAGGACATGCCGATTGAGTTGGGTGGTTTTATAAGATGAAAATAGGTGGATTGCTTTATTATTTTGAGTTAATTAATTAATAGGACTTGTGCGCTATTGTCTCACAAATGTTTGTATAAATTAAAAAGTCCTACAAGTATTAATGACATTTTTCTATAACGATTTTATAAATCTGTCGCTAAAAAATGATAATTAGTGACTTCTTTTTGTAATGAAATTTTCAAATCTCTCTAAAAATAGTAACTTTTTTCTGTGACAAATTTTTTAACTACCATTAAAAATTAACAATTAGTAACACGTTTTTTCCAAATCTATAAAGAAAATGACGATAAAAAAATAAAAAAACATGACTTTTGTGGTAACAATTAAAGTAAATATGACTTTTTGATGCACTAAAAAGTCACAAGAAGACTTATCGATGCACTCATCTTCTTAATAGGTCTTTTCAGTCAATTCTCCATTATTTTTCAGCTCTCCTTAAACTGACCCAACCCGCATAGTCATGTAATATGCTAATACAATAGACCTTACCCATATTATATCCCTGACTCGGTATTTATATCCATTTAACCCTAGTCTTTAAGAGCATTATTTATATACATAACTTCTTTTATATAATTTTAATTTATATATATGTTACTTCCTTTATTTTATTTATATTTTTTGTAGTTGTGATATGATCTTTTTACTAATTAATTTTTGTTTATATATTTAAAACTTACAAGGTCAACTCACTCAATTCATTGGTTCGAAACTACCACAAATTCCATCCAATTTCTTTAGTTTTAAAGATAGGCGGGTTGGTTGCAAATTAAGAAATTGCCAACATGCTGGGAATGGTTTGGTTGAGATTATTTCTCCTAAACCGATCCACACACACCCCTAATGAAATAGAAAATATAATTATACCCTCTTTTTTTCTTAATGTTTTATAATTATTTTTCACCAGAAGAAACCCATATCTTCAAAACTGATCCTTTGCGGTGTTTGAAAAATCAAAAGTATTGTGATTATTGTGGTTGTTAATGATGGTGATGGTAGTGACAATATTGTGTTAGCAGTTGGTGAAAATATTTTTGGAAAATTGTTTTATATGCATGATAGACATAAATTTAGGAATCTATGTAATTAAAATCAGAAGTGACATAAATTTAGGAATCTACATAATTAAAATCGGAAGTATTGGAATTATTGTGGTGGTTAGTGAAATTTCACTATACAAAGATTTATTTATTTATTTTTAATCTAATCAGTGAAATTCAATATTTTAAAACTATTTCACATATATAGTAAACATATATTTAGGAACCTCCACAATTAATTTCATAATTTTTAGAGCAAGTAGAATTTTTTTTTAAAATTATTTTTGGGTCTTTTTTATTTTATTTCATGTATTAAAATAATAATAAATTTAACTTGAAAAATAAAAAATGTTTATTTTAATGTTAGCAAATTTCAAAAAAAAAAATTTATAACTTATTTGTAGAATTTCATAAGTAACATGGATCTTAATTGATAAAACTTGCTGAGAGGATTTCAAAAATACCAACTTCAAGGAAACCAAACATCTAAATCAAAAGTTGTAAATTTTTAGAGTTAAAAACCTAATAAATATTTGGATAATCAAGCTGTCCCAAGTACAGACTACGAACTTATAAAGCAAAAATTAATAATCTGAACCGCTCACATTTTAAAATACATCAAGTAGAATATGCCTGCAAAAAATCAAATTAATTGGATATCATTTACCTATTCATCCACTCACATTTGTATTCATTTTAATACTTTAAATCACAATTATTATTTATTTTTGTAGATAGAAATGTGAGTGGATGAATGGTAAACGATATCCGATTAACTTGATTTTTTGTAAGCATATTCTACTTGATGTATTCTAAAATGTGAACGGTTCGGATTATCAAAATAGGCTCCAAAATGGCCCATTTCCGCCGCACAACAAATGCTGTTGCGCACCCCGCGTAGCAGCGTCCCCAAATCCTGTATTAAGTTCCTAGTAGTGTTAACCTAGAAACGATCTTCTAGTTTTCTATATCACCTTTACTTTCGATATGACTTTCCTTGAAAAAAAAAAAAGGAAAACGCCTAAGACGCCCAGTGGGGGTCACTGGAGGTCGTGTGTGTAGGAAGGTGATTGGCTCAAAAAAAAAATTTATTATTATTATTTTTTTTTTTTTTTCAACGAATGGGGCGGTGCCACGTCACTGGGGGTCGACCCCCAGTGGGAGTCTGAAGCAAGGCCGAAAAAAAAAAGCCCATGGCGTGTTTTGAATACTTAGGCATGGATTTTTCTATTGAAATATTTTAAATATTTAAGTTGTTTTGGGGGTTTTTAAAAGGGGAATTAACTGGTAAATCCCCTTTTTTAAACTTATGATCTGAATAGTCCCAAATGTTTTCTTATGCACCACTAAGTCCTCATGTACATTGAATGACAATAATGCCATTGAGTGTAAACTGTGTGAGGGTTTGAGTAATGTGAGGGATGGATCTGATTGGGTGTTACGTTGTTAGACTTTGCAGTGTGGGTTCGAAACCCACAGCGCACCAACGTGAACATTTTGGTGTGAATAATTTTTTGGGTGAATACTCGACGTGAACCTTACCAACAAATGAAGCTTGGATCATCACAAATGTGGATGACCACGGTGCACCACCAACCTCCAGAAACGTGGGTCAGCAAACAGAAACGTGGGTCAGAAAACAGAAACGTGGATCAGCAAAAACAGAAACGTGGATCAGCTAACAGAAACGTGGGTCAGCAAACAGAAACGTGGATCAGCAAACAGAAACGTGGGTCAGCAGATGTGGGTCAGCAAACGTGAATCACCACGGTGCACCACCAACCTCCACGACGACGACACCGCCGGCGACAACGAATCTGTGTGTATATCAAAGAGAGGCAAACGTTGATCAGCAAACGTGGGGCATCAAACGTGGGTCAGCAAACGTGAGAGAAACGTTTAACAAAAACATGAGAGAAACGTGGGTCAACAAAAAACAAAACAAAAACATGAGAGAGAGAGAGAGAGGGGAAGAGAGAGACACCCCAAAACATAGGATCTAACTTGCCAACCTGGCAGAGAAACGTATCCCACAAAATATTGAATGAATCCCATAATACAAGCACATGCCATAATAAAAAAGGGCAAATCAGTCTCCCCACATCTCACAAAATTTGAAATGGGACTTTGTTGTCTACTAAACGTGTAAAATAGGACTTTCCAATCCAAAAGATTCAATTTAGGACCATAAAGAGTAACAGTTTGATACATAGGACTTTCTGATAATTTCCCCTTTCTAAAACTCTCTTTGTTGTTTCTTTACTTAACTTTATGAAGCCTGTCCCAGATAAGAAAAAGAAGAAAAAAGATGCATTAATAAATAAAATCATAAAAGATTCTCTTAATTTAAAAAGAACCAAGGGCCATGCTAGTGTGTACTAGTGTGCTTCACACTACAGTGCAATCATGACCATTGATTTTTGTCAATCATAATTGAAAATGATCAAACGGTTATGACACTCAATTAGTACGATCATATGGTGGCACTCACATTAGATCGTAAGAGTGTGATAAACAACTTAATTTTATGGCCAGCATTTAAACTACAATTTATAACAGTGCTCTCCGTTGTTCCAAACATCATCACCATCCTATAATTTCTATCATTATCTTAATTACAAGTGCATCAATTTGCTTTTATAAATGCAACCCCTAATTACAGAAGGCAATTCGGAGCAAGTTTGGCCGAGTTGAAGGGTTATCCAGACCCAATTGCTCAAACCCATCTAAGAGAAACTCTCTACCTGAGTGAGTTCAATTTAAGCCAGGCTAGTTAATTTTTTAAAATTGGACTACGTTAACATCTTTTTAGAGGAATCATAAGTAGCATCACAAATTACCTGCAATAATAATATAAAGAAAAGTGGTTGGGAGCATTAAAATGGAAGTATTGGGGGAGCACTAATGATGTGGTAATAGGTCCCGCCCATTGCCTATGCGGGCAATGATAGAGACTACTAAAAGTGGTGCTCTAAAGCAACCACTAATGATGTGGCATCTACTTTAAAAAAGAAAAAAACAAACACGACAACATTGTGGCAGTGGGTGGGACCTACTGCCACATCCTTAGTGGTGACACTAATTAGTGCTCCCATTCATTTTCCCTGCCTATGCCTTTTTTTTTTTTTTTTCTTTTGGTATTCCTAATACATTAGTGCTATTAGTGGTGATTTTTTTAGTAGTATGAATCATTGTTATAATATAAAACAATAATATTTGAGATATGACATTTAAATTAATTTAATGGTCTAGATGACTTTAGTGTAGACTAACGGTCAATATTAATTTACATTCATATTTAATATATTTATATATTTATATATAATCTAGATTGATTTCTCAAATTGCCGAGATATGTCCAATCTCAGCTTGAATCAATTTGGGCTTATGAATTATTGTCCAAACACTAAAATAAATACGTTAATCTCAAGTTTCTTAGGTTGAGCCCACCAAAATTTCACCCAAACAATTTAGGCTTCTGAATTATTGTCCAAACACAAATAAATAGGCTAATCTCAAGTTTCTCAAGTTGAGCTCACCCGAATTTCACCCCTACCACTAATTTTTTGATTCAGTATCAAACTACTTCAATTTGTTTGAACATGTCATTGCTGCGGCTATAAAGCAATTGGAACAAGAAGATGAGGATGACGACGATGCATCCTTCGTGATGGAGATTAGTTATATTCACTAACTTAGCATTCTTAAATAAACTCATTCAGCAGAGAAGAGACTATATATATAGCTACCAATACTGTATAAAAATAAATAAATAAATAAATAAAATCTTGAAGATGATATTATTTATTTTTGTTTGGGTAGTTACTTGTAGATAGTTGACAGATATTGGAATCATGATGATTTGGGCATAATATAACAAGAACACTGATCAAGGAGTAACAAGCAACACCTAAAATGACAAGTCAGCACATAATGCTAAAACATAAAGAATTCAAGATAGTATCCAATTTGTTGTTAGAAGCTTGTTACATAATATGTTAATATATATATATATATGGCTACTGTACTAGAAGTTATTTTATCAAAATAAGCTCTAACGAAAGAAGTTTTCAAACAGAGATATCGAGAAAACAAACAGATTGCTTGGCTCTGTTTATTTCAGTGAAAATATTTTTAAAATGAGAGACTTATGTATAGGTTCTAATAGGTAAATTTATTATTCAATATATTCTATGAGAATTAAACTTTGCTTGGTTTCATTTTTCCAAAATCACTTTTCAAAAAAATCTACTTTCTTGTTTTTCGTATTCTTTTGTTTTTACTGAATTTTTTTAATATTTTAAGCAATTTTTTTATACTTTTTAGACATACCTAACATAAATATACCTAAAAAGTAAAAAATTTATGAAAAAAAACTTTTAAAAATTCACTAAATACCCAAAAAAAAAAAAACAAGAATTCAGTACATCTTTTTATATTTTTATGTATTTATTAATTTTTTAAAATATTTTTTCACAAATTTTTTATTTTTTAGCTACATCTAAGTAAGATGCATCTAAAAAAGTAAAAAAAAAATTTAAAATTTTAAAAATATTCACTAAAAACAAAAAAAAAAAACACGAAAACCAAAAAACTCAATTTTCAAAAAACTCAAACCAAACACACTATTTCATCAAAGGGAAAAGTTAGAGATTATGAAAATTTTGTCATGAAAATGATCATGAAAAATTTATGATCCTTGGATTACCTTGATTAGTGTGTGGTGTTTTATTCTAAGTGTAATCCAAGGGTCACGAAAGTTTCATGATTATTTTCATAAAAGGTTTTTCATGATACCTAGTATTGCTGTTCATCAAAACACTATTAAAAACGTCACTAATTGTTAATTTTCAATGACAATTTGATAATTGTCACAAAAAAAGTCACTAATTATAAGTTTTAGCAACAGATTAAAAAAACAGTCACAAAAAAATGTCACTAATTTTCAACTTTCAGTGATAGTTTGAAAAAATCATCACAGAAAAACGTCACTAACTGTAAGTTTTAACGATAATTTATAAAAATCATGACAAAAAAAAAGTCATTGATTGTTAATTTTTAGCAACATATGCAAAAAAATTGTTACAAAAAATTATTTTTAACAACGATTTTACGGGAACTTATTTTCAATAGAACTTGATAGAAAACTATTAGAACCTATCAGTAGTTTACCTTTTTAAAATTTTCTAACATATATAGTATAAAGAAAAAAAAAGTTTATTTGTGTAGATAATTTATTTCACTTTTTGAAATGTGAAAAATAATTTTCAGACTAAAATTTGATCAATGTTACAAAACCACCGCCTCCACCCTATACCACTGCCATTACTTCCACTGCTTCCACTGCCTCCCCATCACCACTAATACAACTATCAGCACATTAGTTTGAAGGTTGCAAGTAAAAAAAATAAAAAATTGAAAAAAAATTGAAAAAAATATCTATAGAAAATACTCTCTGTCATAACAAACAGATTGTTTGTCTTGTATATTCTGTTTTGGTTTCCAAATAATTGTAATAGAAGACTAACCTTAGCTAGCAAGCTCAGCCAAGCTCTTGTATAGACCTAATTCAGTGTAGATAATATTTCTTTTCAGGTGTTGAGAAGAGAATCTAAGATTCAAAGCTCACTTTTCTCTTCCTTTCCTACATTCTCTCATCGAAGTGTTTTTATAGTATTTTTTCATACTACTTGCCCAAGTGAATGAGTACTGTGCTCCGTGAATGCGTGGATTGTCGGTTTTGAAGATGACAACCACAGCATCTTGATTGTTATCTGAAATCTAATTCTTTATGCACTTTTTTGTTTTGTTTGTGAATAATAAGATTATTACATTTTTTAAGGACAAACATTTAGAGTAGATTTTCGATGCTTGGATACTATAGTTTATACCTTCATGATTATATCTAATATAAAAATTTTATGATATTATACATATACACACAAGCCCTAAAACCAAGGAAAAGTTGATAGTGGTCCATTTGGATTATTATTGGTCGAATAAAGTTCTGTTTATTCATAGCCAAAAATATATATGTTGGCCAAGAATATATATATATATATGTAGTTTCATATGTATTTTATGTGGATTCATTGAATTTTTTTTATTTTTTATTTTTTGCTGATAATAATAATAATAATAATAACATCAACAATGAACAAAATCAAGAGAAAAAAAGAACAACTAAAATGGGAGAAAGTTATGAATGAAAATTAATGAAAATATTGAGAGACTTTTTCTACATACTTGTTTTAGAAACATTAATTGGATGCTTTTTCCGCCACAATATGAACAAAGATCCAATCTTAATTAGGACAAACCTTCATATTCAAGCTTCATAGAAAATTAACCACTTTTGCATGTGTTCAGTGGCGGGGCAGGATTTTGATTCATGGAGGCACCATTAATCCTAGCGATATCTAACAAATTCAATTTTCGTGATATAATGACCAAAGATCAATGTTATATCAAAATTATATGCCTTAGATATGTTTTAATTAACTGATACTTTTTTTATTTGCTATTTTAGTTAAATATGATGATAATCACAATTTAAAATGTAATAACATGCATACAAAAAATTTTAAAAATTAAAAAAAAAAAAAAAAAAGAAGAAGAAGAAGAAGATAGATGTGGAAAAAAACAAGAGAGAAATAAGAGAGATGGAAATAATTATAATAGAATATTTTGATAAAATTAAACATTTATAATTGTAAATTATAAGGAATTTATTACAAAGAAAGATAAAAGAAAAATGAGTTATAAACATTTTGAAACATATTTGAAAATTAAAAGTGAATTAAATGAAAAACTTTTTCTACTTAGAAGTAACAGTATAATTTTCAAAAAATGGGGGGAGGGGGACCTGTGTAGCTCCGTCCCTGTGTGTGAATAGTGGCGGAGGCACATAGAGCCCATGGGTCACGTGCCCCTCAGTTTTGGGATTTTTTAAAATATATATATATATAAAAAATCTTTTAAATAAAAAAAATTTATAAAAATATTATTTAAAGTGAAATGTGAATGATATTTTTAAAATTATGATAACAATAATAGTTATTTTTATTGAAAATAAAGAGACTATAATAAGTCATATTATTATCTATGAAAATTTCAATATAATGGCGATGTCTATTATTATTGACATGAAAACATAATTAATTTCAATGAAGATATGAAATTTATTAGATTGTTAATTACATTTGACATGTGGAGTTTATCCTCCATGCAAAGTTTATCCTCCATGTGTTTCTTTCCATTTATAACTAAAATAACCACTATATAAATTATAATCAACCTAGGTGGTGCTTTGCCTCCTGTCTTTCTTTTCTGTTTTGGTCGGTTGGTTGCTCACCAACCTAGGTGGCGCTAGCAAATGATAGGATGAGCTCCTTTGTGCCAACCTGGTTGGGATGATTGAGCTATTTGTGATACTTTTGCGCTTGCCTTTCTTTATTGATGTTTTTATCTTGTACTTGTACTATAATTTCATCAATAAAGTTTCTTTGTTTTGCCGATCAAAAAATATATATAAATTATAATCAAGCAACACAACTTCAATTATAAAAAATAAAAAAATAAAAAAATAAATTACAATAGATCATAACTAATATCAGAATGAGTCATAACTAACTATTACTTGATATATAGTCATAACCAAAATAACAATCTCAAGAGGTTATAACTAAATTATATCTAACACTATAATGTATTATAACTAAAAACCACGAAAATCATAATTGCAACATATGATAGACACTTTTTTTGCTGTATGTTTTATAAAATTTATCTGCTAAAATATATCATTTCTATCTCAACTTATCTTCTTTTTTAATTTTCCAATCTACCTATAAAATAGTTACTCCCCAATAGTTATATAAAATTTAATCTCAAATCCTTTAATTTAAAATTCACATTTATCTAAATAAACTATTAATATTTAAGTTTAATAATATCTCATTATTGTTTATCATGGAAAAAATAAAATAAAATTAATGTTGTCATTAATTTGTGTCCCTCTTCACTGAATTCCTGACTACGCCACTGTGTGTGATAGTAGAGAGATCTAGAGGCTAGGTGGGAGATTAATTATTTTGGAATTTAATTAATTAGGCGAGCATTATGGAGAAATCATATATTTAAAATTATACATTAAACAAAAGCGATGATGTAAATTAAAATGTCTTCTTTCATGAATACATATATAGTAAACAAAAAGCCATCTTCAAACTGCACAATATAATGCTTCTTTGAGATAATTCTTCTTCACCTCATCAACTTTAAATGATGTGTAAACAGCTTGATCTTCAAACTTCACAAATGCGCTTAGAGTTAATATCTTATTGCATAAAGTCTAGCATTTAAACAATGAAATTTGTCTTTTGCCTATAAAAAAAATTAAAATTTTAAGTTATATATCAAGACTTTTCAACCTCAATATATGTTTCTTTTGTAAGGATTATTCGCCACGTCAACTCACACGATGTGTACATATCTTAAAGCATTAGGTTTGGCCACAACATTCTATATCAATTCTCTATGACATAATCACAAGAATACAATATTGTTATTGTGGACCTCATGGTGTATGTTGTTATGTTTTGGACCACAACCTACAGAGTACTGTATCTTCTTCTCTTTGTTTTGTTTTTTTTCTTTTTCAATCCTAACCACATGAAAGATTGGTTGAAATCTCAGTAATCAACCAATGTGTGTAGTGAAAGGGAAACAATTGGCAACTTTGATAACAACAAGAAGCGGATCTGCTTCGTAAGGCAAAATCTAATTCTTGTTATTAATTATGATGTACTGTTTGATCAACTCATTGATCCTACATGGTGGTATTTGAAATCATTATAATTAATAAATATATATATAGCTCCAACTAGGTTATTGAACTTTTTAAATTTTAAGTTCATCTTAAACTATAGAAACCAAAGAATATCATTACAGGAGGAAGTTAGAAAATTGCTAGGGTTAGTTAGAGTACTGAACCATTTTGAAGTTCAATGAATTAATCAATTGCTCAATAATGCCCAGAATTTTGTAGGCAATAGATGAATAAAAATTATATTAAATTTTTTTTTTTTTTTTTTTTTAATGATAATCATCAGGTTTTTATTATAATTGTTCCTTTTTTAAACACTGGATCATATTGATTAATGTATGATCCTTGTCATACGAACCTTCATGTGGGGTTTGGTATTTTGTATAGTAGATTATAAAAATCATAAAATGGATAAAATAAGGCTGATCCGCAACCGTCACAGATGAATCAGATAACTCATCTTTTTGTGGCTCTACCATAATACCTGATTTTAAAAAACAATTATGACTAATTTTTGTATTTAGGGAACCTTATTCAATGTTGAGTAATTTTTTTTTTTTTTTTTTTAACTTTTGGATAATCTAAGAAAATTGGAAATAAATAAATAAAAACAAAAATAAGCCAGTTTCAGTTTATTATTATTATTAACAAAGTTGACTTATTTTCGCCTTTAGTTTTAGAATCATCTAGTTTAAACGGATTTAAAAATAAAAAATTGACTCAAAATTTAAGTTCACTAAATACAAAAATTCACTCAAAAAAGGGCAAAAAAAAGAAGAAAAAAAAAAAGAAGAGCTATTTATTTGTTTATATGCATTTCTATGTACGCCCTTCAGTGAAAAGCTCTAATTAGTTCAACTATATCTTCCAAACGAGGAGGACAAACCAAGTTGGGTTGAACCATGGTCAAGTTAATAATCAGCTAAACCCTTGTTATCTCTTCCTAATTAAACACAGCTTAAGCACAATTTGTCCAACTTCAAATTGATTAGTTTGTTTGGATGAAAAATATTTTTCATACAAAAATTTTTTCTATAAAATGTTTTTCATATAAAATGTTTCCTTATGTTTGATTGCGTTCTTGAAACTAATACACTAATAGTTGCATTGGTGGTGATGGTAGTGTCGGTGGTGGTGTGGAAATGGAGGTATAAGTGGAGGTGTTGGGGTAGTGGTGGCGGTAGTCGTTGTGGCGGTAGTGGCAGTTGTCGGTGTGGTGGTGGTGAGAGTGATAGTGTGATGGTGGTAATGGTGTAATGGGTGGAGGTGGTAGAGGTGGTGGTGGCAACAACAGTGATGGTAGTGGCAACAATGTGATGACATTAGTAAAATTTTAGTTCGAAAAATATTTTTTGCCTTTCAAAAATGGAAAGCATTTTTTACCCAAATAAGTTTATTTACTATAACATATAAGAGTTTTAGACCAAATATTTTGGTCTCTAAAAGTGAAAATTTCTTTCCAAAAGATATTTATAGACCAATTTCTATCGTTATGAGGATAGTCGCTAAAATGTTGTACCAGAAAGTCAAAAATAAGGCTTTAGCGACAAAATTTTGAAAATGTTACTAACAAATAGATTTTTAGGAACAAAATAATTTGTATTTAAAATGGTTTATTTTTTGAGACAAAATTTGGTCCCAAAAGGATAATTTTGGTTCCTAAATTTTGGTTTCTAAAACCTTAATTTTTTGTAGTGATTTTCCGTTGACTATAGAAAATGTTTTACCGTTGACTTTTATTTTCCGTTGTACCAAACACCAAAAAATATAGAAAATATTTTTTAAAAGGTGAAAAACATATTTCAAGGGGAAAAAAAAGTGTGGGAGTAATGTTGGAAATATATATATATATATATTTTTTTTTTAAAAAAACTTTTGGATTGGAAATGTTGGTCATTGAGAAAGGAAGTTGTCGATTTTTTTGTCAAGATCATTAAAAATGTCACTCATCTCATGGGCAATCTTCCCAATTGCAAAGTAACTTTCAAAAGGAATCTTTGCCAATTCGGCTGAGAGGGCACGGTACTTGGGTAGAGATGACAAAAATATCAAATATTTTTAGGAAATATTAGTAAAACATTTCTCTTTAACTTTATATGGTAAAAGAGGTTCAAGAATTTTATTTTATTTTTCAATTGTGATACAGACCACTAATTTAGGAGCACTAATGTCAGTTCTAATGAGCTGGCAGTGCAAGAATAAAAAACAAAAATAAATAAAGGCCAAACTATCACATCAAAGTGGGACCGACAGCAATGTCACCTCATTAGTGCAGCTTTAGAGCTGCTACTTTAGTAGTCTCAAACATTATTCTTTTTTTTTTATTAGTTAAGATCACTCAACATTTTTATAGAAAAAATTTGACTCAAAAAAATTTCGCTCGATTCAGAAAAATTTCAATTTCTCTGAATCGGGACTGCAATTTCTCTGAATCGGACAAAATTTCTCTGAATTGAATTTTTTCTATGAAAATATTAAAAGACTGTAACTATTATAAAAAATATTATATATCTTTTATCTTATAAAATCTTAATGCGGGAGAGTTTTAAAAAAATTTCTCCTATTTTTATTGGAAAATGATGGGTAAGTAAAGAACCAAAGCTGATGACCTATGCAGTCAGTGATGGTTAGTTCTTTCATGGACCTATAACAACCAATCAGAATCTCTAACTCAATATACTAGCTAGAGGATAAAAGTAATGTTTTTTTTATTTAAAAAAGTAAATATAGAGTATTTTATTATTCACTCAAACTCTAATAACAAATCTTAATTTTTTTATCTGTATGCTTTCTTTCAAAAAGTGAATAATTTTTGTTGATTACTAAGCATTTAATTTTCAAGTTTTTATTAAATGTATTTAATATTAGACTCATTTTAAAAATATGATTTCAATCTTTTTAATAGTATCAACTTTATAAAAGTTAGATATACATATTAAAATTTATTTATATTTTATAACATATAACCAAAAATACAAAAGGATATGATTAGTTGATAAAGTTGAAAAGAAAATGTAATGAGGACAAAATTGATATTTAAAAAAATAAATAGTATTATGGAGGTTATCCTCCATTTTTCATCCTTCCTCTATATATGGAGGATGAACCATTCATCCTTCAAATAGAGATACTTTTAGGTGGTGTTTGCCTTATGCATTTGAGAATGAATTTGGAAAAAGAAAGAAAAAGAAAAAAGATAGTTAAAATGTGTGTGAAATATAAGTACATTTCATACATTTTTTCTTTTATCCTTTTCAAATTCATTCCAAAATTCATGAACCAATAAGTAAATCCTTCAAATATGAAGATATAGAGAATACGTTTGGTACAATGGAATGACCTGGAATGCAATACTCATTCTAACTTTACATTCCATTTTCCTTGTTTGGTTTAAATAGAAATAGTCATTCCAATGAAATATCTATTCTAACAAAATGTGAGAATACTTATTCCTTTCTCCAACTATATTAATAGCCATTCAATTCTATCATAAAATCATCATAAAACATTATTAATTAGCATATAATGATTGTGCTTCCTATATGGTGCCAACCTAGTAGGGATCGCCTAAGTTAGCTTTGATGCTTTTTGGTCATTCCCGCTTTATTGAGGTATGTTATGTATTTTGTACCTTTCTTACAATCAATAAAATTTTCTCTTTTACTGATCAAAATTAGCATATCACCACCATTTCCTTCTGCTACCATTGCCTTACACCACTACCACCACTACGATTATTGTCAACACCATGACCACCACTCTATTGCCACTATTACCACCACCACCACACTACCCTACTAAATTAATTGCCTTCGCCACTACCACAACTGCCATTATCACTACCTCCACCTCCAACTCCACAACCACCACACCACCATCGCTACAATCACTACCACCACCTCCAAAACTACCACACCACCTTATTATTGCCATCACCACTACCACCGCTACCATCACCACAACCACTACGACCACCTTCACAACCACCATCACTACAATCACCTCTACAACCATCACTATCAGCACCACCACCATCACTACAATCACTACCTTACTACCACTACCATTGCTTTCACAAAATCACAACACTACCACCATCATCAAGAGAACCACCACTCTAGTATCCCTGTCCGCCACCGCCATCATCGTCATCATAATCACCACAATACCACCGCCGCTACCACCAATGCCATAACAACCTACCACCACCACTACCATGCTACTACTATTGCTATTACCACCATCAATGCCACCACCATTAGGATATGACTCACACCCATCACTTCCACAACTATTAACACTAGCATGATATATATGAATTTTTAACTTATGTATTACTAGCTTATTTAAAAAAATAATTAAAAAAAAAAACATATTTTATTCCATTAGTTTAAGAGGTATAACCAAATATGAGAATGACAATTATCATTTTATTCCTATGTCAATCCAAGTTGGCAACCAAACAATGAAATGAAAATGCAAATTTCATTTCACTCATCCTTATATTCCATTATGATTCTGATTCCATTCCGCCATTCTATTTTTTTTCCGTACCAATTAACATGCTTAGAGGGTGAGTTGAGAATGCTCTTACCAGTTTCATTCCATCACCAAAGCCATAGGTGCAAAACCTATAATATTATTTTTGCAACTCCTAATCTTGGGGATATGATTTGTGAGGACCACTTCTGCTCCATCCACGATGTATGATTTGCATAGAATTTTATATGGTGTACTCTTGTTTGTTTGTATGTCTCTGGCCCTGCAACTATTTATCGATGGTAAGTCAAAAACATGACCTTTTAGTATTTTATTTGTTATGGGGGTTCAAGTTTTTTTGTTTTTGTACGGTTCTGTTTGGTAATTATTCCGTTTTCAGTTTTCAATTGATATTTACAAAAATTTTAAAAATTATCATAAAAACTTGTTTGATAATTTTTTTGGTTTATAAATGGTTGTCTCAGTTTATATATTTGAGAAAAAAACGTAAACTCAAAAAATGAGTTTACGTTTTCAGTTTTTTTTTTTCAATTAAATTTTTTTTCAAATAATTTTTTTTCAATTTTTTTTTTCAAATTATTTTTTTTTCAAATAATTTTTTTTTCAATTAACTTTTTTTTTTCAATTATTTTTTTTTCAAATAATTTTTTTTTCAATTATTTTTTTTCAAATAATTTTTTTTTCAATTACAATGTGTGTGATCCCATTGTCATAAATAATAAAAATAAAAATAAATATTTTAGGCCTATACAAACATATTTTTTAGTTTATGTTTTTATATATTTTTAAATATTTTGTTTAAACCAAACGCGTTTGTAATTTATGTTTTTCTAAAAATAAACAAAAATCAATTTATAAAATTTTTGCAAACATAAACAAAAAACGTAAACGTTACCAAACGTTGTGGTGTTCTCCTTAGCTTTTTTATTCTATTTTGGTTTTTGTTTTGGTTTTTATATTGTTTTATTTATTTTATTTTTTTTAAATGGTGAGGCTCAAGATTGAGTTGTATGGATGCTAGTAGTAATAGGATAAACTTCTTTTTGAATCTCTCTCAATACTTTTTTTTTTTTTTTTTTTGTAAGGTGAATTATATTAAGGGTCTTTGTAGTTTAGAATTTGTGTTACTTTGATCCCTAATATTTTAATTTTGACATATATGACATTCAATTTTGAATCTCGTTCTAAACAAAGACAATTGAAGACATTGTTACTTCATTTCAAGGGTAAAGTTGTCGATTTAACAAAATATAAACTAATTTAATAAAAATAAATATTAAAAAATTATTTTTTAAATTTTAAAAATTATTTCTGCTCACTAAAGATAGAATTATATAAAAATGATAAATCTTTTATATTTTTATTTTTTTTACCAAATTATTTTTTAATATATGTTTGGATGATGATTATATAATCGGGTGATTATTTTTGTTGATAATTTTGAATGGTTATCATGGAATAGATTGTTGTATTTGTTGTTAACATATATTTTTGAATGGTTATCATGTAATGGATAGTTATTAGGTTTTTAATGTATAATCGATATGTTTAATATATGAAATGTTTTTAGTTTTGGATTTTTTAAATTTAATGGATTGGTTTAATAATAACATCAAAGTTATCGCCATGTTTGACTTTTGAAAAAATAAAAACTAATTTAATGAAAATAAATATCAAAAAAATTATTTTTACCCTCCCTCAAGATAAAATTACATAAAAATGATGTGTTTTTAATTTTAGCTTCTTAGAAAAAAAATTTAAAAATAAATTCTAAAAACCAAACAAAACATAACTTTATAACCAAAAACGTTCCAACATTATACATTAAAAAAAAAAACATTATATTTCAAACAAACATATTAGTTAACTAATACAAAATAAGTTGAATGACGACTTTGCCCTTAAAATTGAGCAACAATATCTTTAATTGTCCTTATTTGGAACGAGATTCAAAATTCATAATCAAATGTATCACAATTGAAAGGTCAGGAACAAAAATGATATAAGACCCAAACTATAAGGACTGTTAGTATAATTCGCCTTTTCTTATACCTTTAATTTCATATTTTTAATAAAATTTTTAGTTTGCCAATAAATTTTTTTTTTTTAAAAAGGTCAAAAACATGACTTTAGTATTATTAAAGTGTGGCCAGTAAATAGTCTTGGGTAATTTTGCAATTTTTATTCGGAGCAATAGAAAATCAATTCTATAATTACTTTTAGAATTTTATTTTTAAAATTTAATAACTTGCAAAATATGAAGTGTTTTGAGAAGTTGTAAAAAGTTGATATTTTAGCTTTTTTAGTCTATTTTATCTTTTTTTAGATAAAAATATGAAAGGCGATGTGATCCAAAATGCGTAAAAAGCTAAAACTGATTTTTTATTTTAAGGTTAAAAACGTACTTTTCTTTTAGTTCGGGCCTTTGTAAATTTTAGTGCTATGCGCCACTAATGATATACATATTTTTTTAGAGAGACTTACATTTAAATCTTAATATATATATAGGTGGACTTATTAATACTAGGTCTTATAATAATTAATGACATTTTTGGTCAAACATTATTAAAAAACGTGGCTAATTGTTAATTTTCAGTAACAGTTTAAAAACTATCACAAAAAAGTCACTAATTACAAATTTTAGCGATAGTTTAAAAAAATCGTCACAAAAAAGTCACTAATTTTCAATTTTTAGTGACAGTTTAAAAATTTTGTCAAAAAAAAAGTCACTAATTGTAAGTTTTAGTTATAATTTATAAAAATTGTGACAAAAAAGTTACTAATTATCAATTTTTAGTGACATGCAAATAATCGTCATAAAAGATTATTTTTAGCAATAATTTTATTAAAAATTATTTTTAATAAGATTTGATGAAATTAATTTCAACTATTATAACCTATTAGTAATTACTTTATATTTTTTTTAATGAACATCAATAATGTTATGTTGACTATTTTTATATCATATTTCCTTTATCATCTGGTATGATGGAACTCATTAAATCAATATAAAGATGATATATAAAATAATAAACAAAATATAGTCATAACATTATTGATTCAATACATTTCAATAAATTATTAAACAAAAAAATAAATTTTAAATACTCTTTTAATAATTTTATTTCAGTAATTCAAAATTTACTGCAACCCAACGTGATCAGTTTTTCATCTAGAAATATCATATTCTATTCATATATTTTTGCCACCCACTAATACAATCCTGTCTCCACCTCTGTTCTCCATGGTCCCCATACCCCCTGACCCACTGCAATAGATACAGGCTCTAGAAACTCCCAAACCACTAAAAAAATATCGAAATGATTAATTTTATTTTTTTTTAAATATTATTTTATTCATAAATTATAAATATGGTTTATTTAAGGAGAAATAACACAGAAGTGGATGATTGGAAAGAAAGTAAAGTTTACAGACTTTAATTATTAAAAACATAAATTTTTTCATAAATATGTAAATAATTTTTAAAATTTGACCTGGTTTGTAATTTTTCCTTTATTTAATATATAAAATTTCTAATTTTAATTCATATGGTTCAATTGAAAATAATTCGTTTAAATCAATTATTGTTAAAATCAATTTGATGATAAAGAGCTTATTTTAAAGGGCAAATTACAAACACTCCCCTTGAGATTTGGTGAAAATACATATTTTTTCCTAAGGTTTGAGAAATTACAAATTGCCCCTTGAGGGTCAAATTTTCATAACAAATTAGGGGAATTAGGAGGGAATCTGTCTGAAAATAAAAATCTCAGGGGGTAATTTGTTATGGAAATATAAACCTCAGGGGACGGGATGTAATTTCTCAAACCTCATGGGGGAATCTGTATTTTCACCAAACCTCGAGGGGGTGTTTGTAATTTGCCCTATTTTAAAACTTAAACGAATTAAACTTATAATCAAAAACTAATTATTTTTTGTTCACTATTTTAAAATAAAGCACCAAAAAAAATTAAAAAAAAAATTTGATTGTATATGTTGTTTAATACTGTGTTAATTAAGAGAATATGGGTGCTTTAGGTTGTCCATATTGTAAAAATATTTTTTACCCATTAGATAGACCAACCATTTGCAATTGAATCATATGAATTAACATTAAAAATTTTAAAGATTAAATAGATGTTAGGAAAATTTATTTAGAAGTCTCATTTTAAAAAGAAAAACTATGTACTGAAAAATCTAATAATTTTTTTTTTATAAATAATTAAGTCCCATTGAATTTGAAAAAGTACATTGTGAGATCCTTTCACTGTATTTAGTAGAGATTTCAAATATGGGTATGTTTCATTTGTACACTATTGTCTTATTAATCTTTTGCTAAGTTTGTTGTTCTTATTATTGTCTTATTAGATTTTCAAATGTAAATATATTTTATTTACTAGATTTTAACTTGAAAAATGATTTATGGGATCATACGAATATTTATGGGATTAATAGATCATAAAATGTCCCATGAAATTAATAGTTTAAAAATAAATAAAAGAATTGATAATAATTTAAGGGGGTGTTTGTTTAGTGAGATTAGGCTATGGGATTTAGGGATGTAATTGATTCAGTATGGTCGGTATTTACGAATATTTTTCACCGAACTAATAATGTCGATTTTATTATTTTTAGTATCGATACAGACCGTTTCTCCTATCAAATGGTTTGATGTGGTTTAATCTTGTGCTACTTTTTAATATAGTCACTAATCCATATAAAAAAGGGTTTGGTTATGGTGTGCAACTTACACCTTACACCTTACACCTTACACTTACACATTTTGTGAAAAATTAAACCTTACACTTACACCTTTTTTGAGGTTGCACACCATATGCAACTCACTTACACCTTACACCTTACACTTACACCTTATACTTATACTTACACCTTACACTTACACTTTTTGTGTAAGTGGCACATGGTGTGCAATTGCACACTTAAGAAAAGTCCTATAAAAATATTAAATTGGTTATTTGTCCACCACTTCAAACATATCCAATCCATCAATTTTATAAATAATTTTCAATTCCTAAATTAATAAAAATACAAAAAAAAAAAAAAAAAAAAGTTGAAAATACTAAGACTTTAAGAATAATGAATTAGAGTTAGAATCAGAGTTAAATTTATATATAATAAGAGTTTATAAACTTTGGTTATATAGATGATAAAGTTAATTAATTAAGGTTAATAATTTATTATGCTTATTAATATTATTATATTATTAGATTATATATATATATTATAAATACAATATATGTTAAAGCGGTCAATTTCAGTTTAATTCGGTCCACAAAGTGCTAGAATTGATACCAAAATCGAAAAAAATCAAATAAATTTTTTTTTTACAGACTGATTCTTGTTAAAAAACAGACAAAATATAACTGGTGTGGACCAGATTAATTGGTCTGGTCGATTTTTTTTTATTTTTCCCTAATAGGATTGAACTTCATGTCTAACAAAATAGATAGTCCAGTGTTTTGTTGTAAAAATGAAGATCAAACTAATAGTTCGCTTTTGTTCACAAAAAAAAAAAAAAAAAACTATGCTTGGTTATCATTTTTCAAAAACACTTTTCAAAAAAATTTACTTTTTTATTTTCTGTGTTTTTTTGTTTTTACTGAATTTTTTTAATATTTTGAGCAATTTTTTTAATTTTTAGACATACCTAACATAAATATACCTAAAAAGTAAAAAAAAAATTGAAAAAAACCTTTTAAAAATTCACTAAATACCAAAAATATAAAAAAAAAAAAATACGAGAATTCAGTACATTTTTTGTATTTTTATGTATTTATTAATTTTTAAAAATATTTTTTCACAAATTTTTTACTTTTTAGATACATCTAAGTAAGGTGCATCTAAAAACGAAAAAAAAAATGTTTAAAATTTTACAAATATTCACTAAAAACAAAAAAACACGAAAATTAAAAAATTTAATTTTCAAAAACTTAATTCAAAAAACTCAAACCGAACACACTTCGCTTGGACAAGTAATCCCAATGGATGTGTGACAGAAATGGGCAGATTGCCAATCTCTAGATTAACTAATTAAATAACGAAATTAATCCTCAAATATATAAAATTTATTTTTTTTATTTTTTTATTTCTTTTTTTTAAACATGTAAAAATTAATCTCATGATATACAATAATTTTCTCTTATTTTGATTTCTTTTTGTATTAGCAAAATTATAAATGAAAATATAATTTTTAAATAAAATTAAAAGTGATTTTTGTAAAATAAAATAAAGAATGTTTCATATAAAATAAATTAAAATAAAATATGGTTTAAATATAATCAGTATATTTGGTTTCAGTTTTCTAAAAATTGAGTTTTTTTGTTTTTACGTATTTTTTATTTTTAATGAATATTTTTAAAATTTCAAGCAATTTTTTTATTTTGTTAGATGCATCTAAATAGTAAAATATTTGTAAAAAATATTTTTAAAAATTAATAAATATACAAAAATACGAAAAAATATACTGAATTTTTATATATATTTTTGGTATTTAGCTAATTTTTTAAAGATTTTTTTTATTATAAATATTATACTTTTTAAGTGTATTTATGTTAAGTGTGTCTAAAAATTTTAAAAAAATTACTTAAGCTATTAACAATATTTAGGAAAAACAAAAAAATATGGAAAAAAGTGAATTCTGAATTCTAAAACCAAACCGAGTGAATATTGTCATGATAAACAATTTAAAAGGATAAAATAATTTTTTAATAAGTTATTATTTTTCATAATTTTTAAATTAAACATAAAATTTTAAACATAATCTCATAAAAAAATAGAGAAATTTACCAATAAATCCTAAATGTTGATATTATAATCCAATTAGGCCCATATGTTTTCTAGTGCTCCGTTTAGTCCTATCTGTTGTAAAAAGACGCAATTACCATTAGTTGTTATGTAATGTTTGTTGTGCAGTTTTATGCGCGTGTGGCTCAGAGGAGGTAAAACGGCATGAGGTTTGTCACGTGCCACACAGTTGACGGTCACACAACCAAAAAGTTTACTAAGGGTTTTTGTAGAAGACTGCTGTGGTATTTGGTTGCCACGTATTCGACATATTGGAAACCCATACCCATTAAAACACAACCCGATTTGGGCTTCCACATCCCCACACACAGTACGGTGGAAACGTAACATAGAAAACCCTCATATTTGGGGTTTGCTTGGATTTGAAATTTGGTATTGACCGTATATAGCATCGCGTGATTTGGGGGGGAATAATATAGATTGAGTGGGCAATTTCCATTGTTGCTGTGAGTATTTTGGCAAACGTATTTGTGACAGGGCAGATCGTGGACGACGACGAAACCCTAGTATTCATATTCCGCAATCGTTGGTTGTGGGTGTATAGTTATGGCCGAAAAGGGCATGTCTCATATCTTGATGCTGTCAGCGTTGTGTGGCAATGATAATCGTCAGTGTTTGATTTTTCTTTCTAATTACCCTGTTGCCGTCGTGTTTGTTTGCGATTTTTCATTTGGGGTTATCTGTGTCGTTGATTTGTTAAGTGTATTGTGATGTTGTTTTTGTGTGTGGGGATGGGTTGGTGTTGGTGATATTATGGGGAAGGCTGTACTTGGTTGTGGGTATATGGTTTGTGTGGGGTTCGTGTATGTGTTGTGTGTCGGTTAAATTGTTGACAAGTAGTTGGTATGGGGGGACACAAAATTGGTTGGGACCACAAAAGTGGAAGATAATGGTGTGTTGTGTGGCTGGGATGGATGGGGTTTGTTTTTTTGTGGGTGTGTGTGACTTTATCACCTTCGTAAGTTTTTTTTTTTTTTTTTTTGGGTGTTTCTGAACGTAGTGCACATATGTGGGGTGTGGTTGTGGGATGTGTAATGGTGTTTGGTTTTTTATGTTGTGCTTGTGTGTCGTGTTGCTGGGATTTGTGAAACGAGTTGTGAAATATGTGTGAGGTACTGATGTGGGGGATGATGGTGTGAGGGTTGGGAATGCTGAAGTTTGTAGGTGTTGTCGAGGTGGGGAGGTATTGTAGTGGTGTCCGTAAGTGTGTGTATATCACAGGTATGGTGGGTTGTGTGATTACTACCTTGTTGACAAATTAATGGTAATGGGGGAAAAATGTTTGTTGGGGCGAGAGTAATGGATGACACTGGTCTGGTTGGTATGGGTTGTTCGGTGGGCTGTGTTTTGTTGTGGGTGTCGTGCACTTTGGTTGGGTGTGTGTGATCGTGGTGAACGTATGTGGGTTAGGGGTGCGGCTGGAATAATGAAGTTTGGTTTTTTTTTTTTTTGTGAATGAATGTCGTGTTGCTGTAAATTGTGGGACGAGTGATATGTTGGTGTTAAATGCATGTCGGTCAGTTTTGTGGTTTGTAGTATGGGTTTGTGTGGCGTAGAGTTGAAATGGTGTTGCTGACAGTACTAATGCTAGTAACGTTGGTTGTGTGTAATTTACGTATGGCGTAAGGGGTGTGTGTTGTAGTTTTTTGGTGCATTACATGAGCGATAAGGGGGTGGTGGTATGTTCGTGAGGCATATGTGGTTGATTGTGTGTGTTACCTGTGTTTTTTTTGTTTTTTTGCAGACTACGGAAGGGCAAGTAGTCCGTGGACACGTTCATGTGAACAGAGGAAGGCTGATGAAGGTAATGGTTCAAAGGGAAACAACCTGGGTGTGAAAATGCAGGGGCGCATTTTGTTCAAGCAGTCGAAAGGGGTGAACAATGTGGTTGGACAAAAAGTGGGTAAGGATATAGTAGCACCCATGCAGCAAACACACACGCGGTTGAACTTCCGTTCGAATGTTGCTGGGATAGTTAAACTTGTAGGGGAGGCAAATTTGAGGGAGGCACACTTGAAACAGTTGCGAAGGACGCCATTTTGGATTATGATCGAGGCGATACACATGAATAATTTGAACCACAACGAGTTTAGGAAGTGTGATGATCTTATATCCAAAATTATAAGATCATACAATCAGCGAGATAATGCATTCAACATTGGAGGTGTCAGTGTGAAATTTGGGAGCAACGACATCAGGTTAATATTTGGTTTGCAGTGCGGGAAACGGCGTTTAGATTTGTCACCCGGTCAGCGGCCAGTGTCGGACTTCATTCAACGTAGGTGTCGTGACACGTCACGCCTAACGTTGAAGTTGGTGAAAACGTTATTTTTAGAGGCTTTGAATGGCCAAAAGAAACAAGATGAAGAAGACACGGCGAAGTTGTTGGCGCTGTACATGTGTGGGAAGTTGTTTTTCTCTAACTCTGGGGAGACAATAAGTTGGGTTTTTGTTTGCTACATGAACGACCTGAACACCGTTAGGATGTACGATTGGACTGGAGCAATACTGACAACATTGATGGCGTCAATCAAGGAGTTCCATCATACCCCAGTGAAGGTTACAGGGTACGTGGTTGCGTTGCTGGTATGTGTACATGTGGACATTAGTTAGTTATTGAATGTATGCATTTTTTTAAAAAAAATTTGTATCAATTAATGGCTGATTTGTTGTTCTACGTTTTGTTGTTCATGTAGTATTGGTTTTGTGAACATTCGAATGTAATGGAGCCTCAAACCGACAACATGTTTCCCAGGTTCCTCAAATGGGACATTGGGGCATTAATGAATAAAATTCAAGGGGTGGATTTGGCGGGTACGATTGGTTTTCAAGTAAGTTGGTGTAGTGTACTTGTTGCGTTGAGTTATGCACTTTACTACTGAAGTTTGTACTAGTGTGAATAAGATGTAACTATTAATTCTGATGTGTTTTTATTATTTGCAGGTCAAAGTTGACCGTCTGAGGTCTTTTGAGTATGAGCGTGAAGTTATGGGCACAGACATTCAGATGGAGGAAAAAGGTTTGACAGATATCGATGGCGGAGGTGTGAATTGTGACGGTGTGGACGAGCATTTCATGGAAGAGAGGACGGGAAAAAATGCAAGTGTTGACCAAGTGGTGCAGGGTCACAACATTGAAGTAAAACAGTGCATAGAACATGTGGATCGCAATTCCGGTATTGAAAGGGTTATTAATGACAAATTAGAAGAGACACTAATTGCAGTCGCAGACTGTAGACACTCCATTTTTGACCGACCTTGAGACTCAGACGTCACCGGTTGAGCGCTCGGTGATGTTGCATATTGTGCTCGTTCAGAAGTCTCAGAGTCACGGCCGTGAGCCCTGCCTCCGGACTTCCGAACCCTCTTCTGTACCTTGTCTCGGTTTGCAAACCAGACTTGGTTTTCTCTGTTTCTTTTCCTGAAGGGAGGGAGAGGTCCCGTAGACCATCTCTCAGTAGCCGTGGGCTACGTTTCGTGGCCGTAGGCCATTTTGCCCATTTCGGAGCCCGGTTCCCGGTTTTCGAAGCCGTCAGGCCGTGTGCCTCAGTTCGGGACCGTCTAACCATCTCCGTTTCCTCCGGTTTTTGGCATGCATCTCATTTACTCCCTTTTGAGGGACACTGAGGTCTGCGAGACCCACTTCGTGGCCGAATGCCACTTTCGGTGCTTAACGGCCTATTTTCGGGACCTCGAACTGCGTGTTTTGGCCCCCGAGCATTCGTTTTGCATCGGTTTTTGTTCATTTTTGGCAGGCACCTCTGTTTTATCACCAGGAAGGTCACTGAAGGATGGGAGGCCATCAATTGTCTCAGCAACCAGTTATGCTCCTCGGCGCCCTCCGACGCCCGTTTTTCTCACTTCCGAGCCAATGTTGACCACCCTAGGGCCACCTTCTTCAACCCCAAACCACATATTTGTGTTGTACACACATGGGAGGACCCTAAAAGTCTATGGCTAGCCAGTAATTCAATTTGACCCTTTTGAACCCCTCCTAAAAGTGGCTTGTTCTCTCTCCTATTTTACATTTTCCAAATTTGAACCACAGGGTTGTGATGAGGGGACCTGGGAGGACACCAATATCTGGTGGCCGGCCACTAATTCAGCTTGACCCTTTTGACCCCTAGCCGGCCGGCCATAGGGGGTGGCCGGCCGGCCACCTGCAGCAAAGATACCCAGCCGGCCAGCATCCTCAGTGTGAGTACTTTACAGCTGTGTGCTGTTTTCCCCTAAAAATATCTCAATCCGGGGAAAAGTTTTGGAGGGAAACTTGACACCATTTCCCTCCACTTTTTCCTCCACTTTTCTCCCCCTTTCTTGCCTATATAGCTG
This sequence comes from Camellia granthamiana, assembly GCA_036172215.1. Taxonomy (NCBI): domain Eukaryota; kingdom Viridiplantae; phylum Streptophyta; class Magnoliopsida; order Ericales; family Theaceae; genus Camellia; species Camellia granthamiana. The sequence goes on from CM069912.1 coordinate 59,865,040, forward strand.
GCCTCCCAACTCAAGGAAAAGGGTTGGAAAATTGCTTACACTCATATCTCTCCATTTCTCTCTCATTTTCTCAAGTTTTGGCTCCATTTCTTCACTACCACCAAGCACCACTACCACCATACCATTTCTAGCAGCTTGAGAGGATTTCCAGCAGCTAGGAAGCAACATTTCTCAAGCCAAAAGGTAGCAAAAGTTTGGTCTTCAAGGGTAAGTTCACTTCACCCTCTTTTGAGCTCAATCTTGCACCATTCTTCTAACCTATTTTCTTACTGTTTTGGGCTCCGAACCTAACTGAAACTAGGCCTATTTTGAGCTATTCTTCATGTTTGTTTAAGGGCTCAATCCTGTTTGAAACCCCCATTTGGTACTTGCTTCAATACCTCTTTGTATGCCATTATTTTGCATGGTATTTCTAGCCTATGTGTGATCTGTTTTTGAGCATGATTTAAACTATGAGTTGGCTTATTTTGAGCCCCTCTACAACATTGTAGAAGGGCTCAACACTGTTGGGGGCCTCCATGTTGTACTTACCATTATACCCCTCTTTGGCCCCCATTTTTGCATGCTTTTTTAGGCTTATCTAGCTTCTGTTTTCGGCCATGATCAGAACTGAACATGGCCATATTTTGACCTTCTTGGCATATCTTGTTGAGGGTCTTTGGCTTTTTGGTGATTTCTTTGTATACCTCATGTTATAGCCTCTTGTTGGCCTATTTCTTGCATGGCATTTTTAGCATGTTTTCATACTGATTTGAGGCATGTCATAAACTGTAAATGTTCATATTTTTAGGCTCTCTTCAGTGTTGTAGAAGGGTCTTTTGCCATTTGGGCTTTGCATGTATCACTTGCTTCATTGCTTCCCTTACGGAGCCATTTTTGTATGCCATTTTTTCCCTACTTGTGATTGTTGTTTGGCCATGTTTTGTACTGTAAAAATGTGATTTTTGGGGCTGCCTTGCTTCTGATTTTTCATGTCTTGTTCAAATTATGCATGTATGGTATAGCTACAAGTCATTTCGGATGACTAGTTTTGCATTTCGGGAGAGATCCCTTGCATCGGGTCTCATTTCGCTTTATTTCGGGGCTGTTTTCCCTCTCATTTTGCTACTGATTTTAGCATGTTTGCATGTCATATTCTGTGTCTTTGCCATGTCTCATTAGAGTGGCATTTCGGTGCTTGAGGGTCCGTTCTCGGTTTGCGTGCCCGCGGGCACGTACTTCGAGGTGTCTTGTTTTCATCTAATGGCCTCCTATGTGAGTGTGGCTGAGGCTCTCTCATGTTGGTGTAAGCCCATTATTGCATTGCGTATGCCATTTCATCCGTAGCATTGTGTATGCCCGGTTGTGTATTACCTCGTATAGCGTGTATGCCATTCCATGACATTGTGTATGTTAGGATTGCATGTTAGCTGCATTTCATGCATATCATGCATATTGCATCTTGTTCGGGATAGGAGTTAGCCCGGGCACGGGAAACGAGGTACGTTTCGCACTCCGAGTGACGGAGCGTGTCTCAATTCCCAAGTCACCGACACTCCGGATTATCCATGATGGAGTTAGGTTTTGTTGTAGCATTCATATGCATTCATCCTATATTGAGTTGTGCAATTTGGCTCCTCGGCCATCATGCATCGATATGCGTGATTGGTGGTACGAGGATCGAGACATGCATATATCTGTGAAATACATTGCTATGCCCTTTTCCTGCTCTCTGTTCCAGCATATCAAGAATCAGCGGTCTTCCGAAACTTGGCGCGCTTTTTGAGAAACATTGCGAAACAGAGGCTAATTGGGGCATTCCAGTGGATTTCCGCGCAAGGCAGCCCAAACATACATCGTTCATCAGAAGCAAGGCAGTCCCTGGCTTGCATGCCAGTTTACAGTTTTCTTAGTTAATTTGTTAATTAATTAGGGATTTGTATATTATTCGGACTGTAATATTTGGACTGTATTATTCTTTCATTTGGGACTGTATATTCTTTTGGACCCTCTGCGCGAGGGCATAATTGTAATAAGTGTGCGTGAGTGTGACGTATGTCTTTCAACCCCACGTCTTTCTCCCTTTTATTTACCCGCTTATGATGGTTAGATTAGGGCATATTTCAATTAGCATACAGTATGACAGCATGTTTGCATCATTCATCTGTTTTGCACGCACCGGGCTCGGCGCATCATACAAACTGTATTTGTATTTCAATTCCAAATTGAATACGTGTTAGTTGTAGCATTCCATATGCCATGTTTAGAATAGCCGAGCCTACCACAGTTTGCATTTTTGCATGTGTTGCATTAGGCATTTCAGTATACTTAGGATCATGCATGATTTCTAATGAGCTTCTGTTTTGGCTTGGAGTACTCGGTGAGTTTTTATGCTTTAGCATCCTTGTATGCGTGTGAGTGTTGCCATGAATAGCATGCTTACCATAAGGCTATTTGCTTATGTGATATGACTGCCTGAATGCCTGTGGGTGGAGGTTGTGTTATTTGGATTGGAATAATTCATCAAATGTTTGTTTTAAGCCCACTAGATGGTGGCAAAACCATTGTTATCTAAGCCCACCTGAGGGTGGCAAAATCTGTATTTTAAGCCTACCTGCGGGTAGCAAACTATCTTTCAAAAACAAACATGAAATATTTTGTTCCAATTCAGGCGACTCAGTCTATACTTGTATGCTGTGCGCATCACATAGTAACCTAGGCTAATAACCGGAAAAAGAACATACAATGTTTTCAAAATAAGATATCATGGTTAGTAGAGGCCGGTCTTTGACCGGGGCGAGCGGGGGTGCTCACGAAGTGACCTTCCCCAATCGTACCCAAGTTCCCGAGCCGAGGCAACTTTGGTGATGACGGACACGTGGCCTTTGGCACCGAGTCAGGGTTTCCTAAATTTCCCAAAAATAAAATATTTAGGTGGCGACTCTGTATCTGGCAAAGCAGTCCATGTTTGGCACTTCTTTAAAAAAAAATCTGTTTTCAAAACGATTTGCCGGATTTGGACTCTTTGGTTCAAGATTTAGAACCGTGACATTTGAGTCCTTCGAACTGTAGTAGACCCAATATCGAACCAGAACGGGGGGGGGGACTCGCACTCCTCGCCCCGGGATGCGTTCGGGGACGTCTACAGTTTCTGGCGACTCTGCTGGGGAGTTAGAGAACTTGACTCGAACTCGTGATATCTTGTTTTGACTACACTTGTGTGTTTCTTTGCATTGCATTTGCATTGGTACGCCTAGGACACCGTGTTTGCCATCTGCTATTTCTGAGCGGTTTGCCGGAGGCTTGTCTTGTCAAGGCATGTCCGTAAGGCTGATCGGTTACGGGCTCTGCCAGTATGGGAACACAAACCCCGGTTTTACCGGGGCACCCTTTTTGACCATTCGACCTAGTGCATATTCGGATCCATAGTGACCATTCCAAACTAGGACAGGTTGTTTACCTGTTTATAGGTTGTTTGAAACCGCTGCGTGCGTAGTGAAACCCTAGTTCCTGACAAAATAGGACAGGGAAACCCAACCCCAACATAGGGGTGTTTTGGCTCTCACTTATCTGTTATGTGCTTGTTAGAGTGCGTCTCTACAGGGAATGCATGTATCAGTGTTTGAGTTTGGGCATCAGGCCTGCAGGCATCAGTTTTTGAGATTGGGCATCATGCCTGCGGGCATCAGTCAGTATCTGAGAATCAGTTGTCTGCGGATACCGGATTCAGTTTTGGGAAACAGTGATACAGGAACAGTGATCAGTGATTGAGGACAGTGTATTTCCAGCTTATCAGCCGTGTGTTGTTATGCCCGACTGTGTGTTGTGTATTTAATTTAAGCTGTTATGCTGTCCGTTTATCTGGTTATTTATTTCCTTTTCGCTTTATTTATCTTTTTGCTAGGGCAGATTTGTAGCACAATTGCTTCCGAACCCGTAGATATACCCCAAGCACTTTGGACACGAGGTCGCCGACTCATTCGATCTGAGGATCTGGTTGACGGACATCCAGTGTTCCACTCTCTACCCCCGGTTGTTAGAAGAAAGCCAAGGAGGCGCAGTGTTTCAGAGCAGAGATTACCGGGGCAGCAGTCTACTTTAGCAGCAAACAGTCAGACTGAGGTTTCTGTTTCCGCTATAGAGATACACTTACCGGTTATTCAGATGGATCCGCCGAATACATCAGGGATGGAGGCGATGATGCGCCAAATGCATGAGAGCATGAAACAAATGCAAGAAGATGCCACCCGCCAAGCGGAGTTCTCCAAGCAGCAGGCCGCTGTCATGGCCCAGTAGGCCGAGCTGATCACTAGGCTGCAACAGCAGAATGCGGCATCTGCTTCACATCAAGCTCCTCCTCCACCCGAAGCTCCATTACCCGAGCAGGCATCCACTGGTCAGAATGCCCTGCCAAATCCCCAGAATACCCCCTGAACACCCAGAACACCCTACCCAATGCCCAGAATATTCAAGAGGACACAGGCCGTCCAACGGGGCTGGCTCTGCCCCCGCTTCTGCCTCAACTGTCCAAGAATCTTACATCCAACCACCCGGACTCTCCATTCGAGTTCGAGATAGACCATACAGCTCTGAAATTGAGCAAACTGGAGAAGCTTTTTAAGAAATCCCAAGGGGTGAAGGCCATTCCAGACATCGAAGATGGGTATACCGATGTGGCCGTAACATTGCCAGACAGATTTAAGATGCCACAGATTGATCGTTTTGATGGGTCCGGGGATCCTATGGTCCACCTCCGGCTATTCTCAGACATCCTGCGGCCAATGGGCCTAACCCGACCACAAAAGCTTTCCCTGTTTGGCCGAACTTTGTCGGGTGTGGCAGCCATTTGGTACGCGAAGTTAGAAGATGAGGTAAAGAGAAACTGGGATGAGATGGCTGAGGCCTTCGTTGCACAGTACTCGTACAATACATAGATCGAGATTACAACTCGTGATCTCGAAACGACGAGGCAAGAGGCCAAGGAGACTTTCTCAGACTTCGTAACTCGATGGAGGGCAAAGGCATCGATGATGACCTTGAGGCCTACAGACAAAGATCAAATTAGGATGATTGTGCGCAATCTCCAACCAAAACTCATGTAGAAGATGATCGTACTCCTCTTTCCCACCTTCTCAGACTTACACGAGATGGGGGTACAAATCGAGGATGCGATGAAGCAAGGTCTGATTGACCAAGACCGGGAGCAACCCCGGAGGACATTTAACCGCAATAACAACGCAGGCCCGAGTGGCGCTGCAAATACTAGAACTTCGGAGGTCAGTATGGTCACCACCAATCCCCCTCCCCAGCCAAGGCCCATGGCGGCCACACCCTTTTCCAGTACATCCGGGAGCAGTACCCAAGCCCCGAGATATCAGTCCAAAGGCCAGAGAACCTTCACTCCACTATACATGCCCTTGTCCAAGGTTCTGGGGGTCTTGATCAGAAAGGGACATCTAAAACCCCTGGAGCCGAGGCCGCCACCAAATCCACTCCCCCCCTCTCACAACCCAGCCAAGTACTGTGCCTACCACCAGCAGCACGGTCATGATACCGACCATTGTTACAGGCTGCGTCACGAGGTTCAGGACCTCATCGACAAAAATGTGATTCTACCTCCAGACAAACCTAACGTTACAACCAACCCACTCCCTACCCATAACCAAGATCCACCACCCAAAAGAGTCAATCTTATCCAAACTGGGGTCGTGTCCTACGATCCTAGTATCTATATTACTCCCTCTCACCTACCCAAGCCGGAGGTGATCCTTCCCGATTGCACCGATTCCTTGTGCATGTTGGACACCTTCACAACCCAATCTGAGCCAAAGGTGGTGACCACTGAAGATGGAACAGGGCAGGTTTCAGAGGAGAACAGAGTTGTTGAGTCTGGGATGGAACAGCCCGGGAATTATGCTGGGGGAGCCTATGATCCAAGCGAATACATCTTATCATTGGGCCAGTCTGAGCCGAGTGTGGGACTGCCAGAAAAAGCTAAACTGTGCATGATTCAGGGGGACAGACTTGAACAGGGGGTGGATAATCTGACAACAGTGGAAGAGGACTTTGCCAACCTCCAGTTCTTCAACGACCAAGAATCATGGGATGCAACGATTAACTGGTTTGAATATGGGGAGTCGGCAGAAATTACCGGATGGTTGGATGATCAGCCAGACGTTGTGGAATTTCAGCCAGAGCAAGGCCCGGCAGGGGCAAAAGTATCAATGGTGGCCGGAAGGGTCGAGAGTCAGAATGGATTGCCGGAGAGCGCCGGTACAAAGAATTTCGCTCAGGACCTAAGCATTGTGGATGCAAAGACAGTGGAATAACAAACTGCAGCGACGCAGACAGAACAGGAGAAGTTTTGGGATTCCGAGAGAATCAGAAAGGCAAAAGCCCACGAAGGGGCTGAGAGTGCTGTGAGCACAAGAACGGACAATGCTGTGAGCATATGGGATGAAGGTACTGAGAGTACACATTTGCCAGAACCAGACAGGTGTCTTTTGGATGCTAACGGGATGTGGTGGGAAGACGACGACTTATGTCTTGCCCACACAGACGAAGATTGGGGAGTAAATCAACCAGACAGCACGTGGTACCTCGATGAGGTGGATCATATGACCAGAAGCGGGCGGTACTTCAAGCCCCCGCACCTAGACCAGCCTGAAGCATCTGGGAAAGACAAAGAAGCTAAGAAACAGAGAGAGAGACAAATTGAAGAAGAAGCTGTGCTGAGATAATTAAAGAAGATACAAGCAGACATCTCCATCTGGGGACTGCTTATGGCTTCACGGGTGCACAGACAGGCTGTCCTATCTGCTATGGACAGGGCCAAACTCTCTATCGACACTACACCAGAACAGCTGGTTGGGCTGGTTTTTCCGGGAGGAGGTTCCCCGGCATTAACCTTTTCAGATAAGGAACTACCGCATGAGGGCGTGAATCATAACAAACCTCTTTACATCTCCGTGGAATGTAGAGACAAGTGGATACCGGTGGTACTTGTTGATACCGGGTCTGCTATCAATGTCTTCCCAGCCAGAACAGCTTATGCAATCGGGTTGAAGCCCGCGGACTTCATCCCGACAACTCAGGTGATCAGAGCGTACGATAATACTAGCAGGGAAGTGATGGGGACCGTCAAGATTCAGACAAAGGTTGGACCTGGACAACACGAGATAGATTTCCATGTCTTGGAGGTTCCCGTAACTTTCAACCTACTTTTGGGGCGACCGTGGTTTGCATCGGGTGAAGGCCGTCTCGTCCACTCTGCATCAGATGGTGAAATACCCCTATGGAAAGGGAGTAGCCATTGTGTTTGGGAATTCATCAATCCATCCCCCTCCGGAGGTGTCTACACCAGTCCTAGAAATTGAGCATGGCATGGAGGACGTGTTTATATCAGGATTTACTTTGGCCGAGGCCCGGGTTGTGCAAAACATTATGGCTGTGAATGAAGGTATGTACGTCAGTGCTCAATCCGTCTACCTCATGAACAAGCTACAACACATCCCCGAGATGGGATTAGGAAGGAGCGGCAGGAAAGGCGTCGCAACATTGGCTGAAGTGCCATACAACCCGCATACCTTTGGACTGGGTTATCTGCCCACCAAAGAGGACTGGGTGAGAAAAAGGAAAGAAATGGCCGGAAGAGCCAGAGCAAAGCAGGCTGGGAAGCCATTTGATTTGATGCATAGGCCCATTCAGGGTACCCTGAACGGACGCTTCGTCCGGGAAGGGGAGGACTTTCCGTTTTGCGGCTTCCTAGAACCGTGGATAAACGCGGAGAAGAAGCGCGTGCCCGGTTTCGAGATCTTCTTCGACCTGCAGTTATCCGGGGAGGATGTTGCCGAAGAGCAGACGGACCCCATCAGCTGAGGTTGAGCAGTACAAGACAGTGGATCCTGAGGGCACAGAATTTGAAACGGGGGTAGCGCTGGCATGTCTACTCTCTGATCCTCCGATCAACCATAAGTGCTTGGGGGATAACTCCGAGGTTTCCATGATTGGGGATGAAACGGCCGCGAGCCAACCAGCAGCTATCTTGGATGCATCTATCGCACCCTCTCTCACTTGGCAATACGAGGAGGGATTTTTGTCCAGCAGCACTGGGTCAGGTAGTAAGCCGGAATCTGATTCCACCAAGTCTTGTGAGTCGGAATCAGGTTCCAGCTCGACTGAGTCTGAGTTTGGTACTCCTGGGGATGTTAACCCGGATGCCACAATCCTGTCTAGGTCGTCTTTTTCCTTTTCATTTGAGTCTGTTGTAAATGAATCGGACGATTTGGATGTGCCTAATGAGAATCAAACAACTGTGGTTTCTGAGTACTTTTCTGTGCCCTTAATTTATTGCATTAATTCAGACTTTCAAAATTTTGAAAATGACGAGGACGAAGTTCCTCCGGTTTTGCAACGATTAATTGAGTAGGAGCAGGAGAGATTTGTTAAACCCCTCGTGGACGAAATCACTACCGTGAACATTGGTACTGAGGAGGACCCGCGGCTGGTCCAGATCGGGTCCACGTTGTCTTCGGAGGAACGCGAGCGCTTAGTCGCTTCATTAAAAGATTTCAAAGATGTTTTCGCGTGGTCCTACGAAGACATGCCTGGAATCGATCCTGAGATTGTACAGTATCGGATCCCCCTTGACCCCGAGGCCCGACCTGTCAAACAGAAACTTAGGAGAATCCGCCCGGACTGGGCTCTCAAGATTAAGGAAGAGGTCACCAAGCAAATTGATGCAGGCTTCCTGCTGGTGTCTGAATATCTGACTTGGTTGGCCAACATTGTTCCGGTGCCGAAGAAGGATGGCAAGATTCGAGTATACATGGACTTCAGGGATTTGAACAGAGCTAGTCCGAAGGACGACTTCCCCTTGCCGCACATCGATGAGCTGGTGGATTTCACAGCAGGGCACGCATTGCTTTCATTTATGGATGGCTTCTCAGGCTACAACCAGATAGTAATGGCACCAGAAGACAGGGAAAAGACTGTATTCACCACCCCGTGGGGGACATATTGCTATAGAGTCATGCCGTTTGGGTTGAAGAATGCTGGAGCTACTTATCAACGGGCCGCGACCACAATATTACATGATATGATCCACAAGGAGGTTGAGGTGTACGTGGACGACATGATTGTCAAGTCCAAAGAAAGAGAGGGCCACTACACCGCCTTGCATAAGTTTTTTCAAAGGATCAGGGAATTCCGGTTGCGGCTAAACCCTCAAAAGTGTACATTTGGTGTTACAGCGGGAAAAATGCTGGGGTTTCTGATTACACAAAGGGGCATCGAAGTCGACCCTTCTAAAATCAAGGCCATCCTAGAAATGCCCCCACCAAGGACTGAAAAGGAGGTGAGAGGCTTTCTGGGTAAAGTGCAATTCATAAGACGGTTTATCTCAAAATTAACCTTGACTTGTGAACCACTTTTTGGTCTCCTGAAGAAAGGCAAGAAATTTCAATGGGACGGCCGATGTCAAGCAGCGTTTGAGCAGATCAAAGAATATCTACAGAACCCGCCCGTTTTATCACCACCAGAACCAAGGAAACCGTTGATTTTGTACCTATCAGTGACCGAGACCACAATGGGTTATATGCTCGCACAAGAGTCTGAAGACAGGGTGGAGAGAGCCATCTACTATCTGAGCAAGAAGATGCTAGAGTATGAGACTCGGTACACACCGCTGGAGAAGGCTTGCTTAGCTTTGGTATGGGCTACCAGGAAGCTGCGGCACTACTTGTTAGCTCACTCCGTAATGTTGGTTTCACGTCTCGATCCCATCAAATATCTTTTCGAGAAACCAGCACTTACGGGTAGGCTAGCTCGTTGGTTGCTGTTGCTCTCCGAATTTGATTTGAAGTATGTCACACGCAAGTCAGTCAAAGGAAGAGCAGTAGCAGAGTTCCTTGCCGACCATCCGGTTGAGGGGGATGAAGCATTTGAATACTTGTTCCCAGATGAAGCCATTTTGCATATCGACGACGAAGCTTGGACGATGTACTTTGACGGAGCGTCAAATCAACATGGGTATGGGATAGGAGTGTTGCTGATAGCACCCGACAATTCCCGTATTCCTCTAGCCTTCAAACTCCGATTCAAAGTCTCGAACAATGAAGCAGAATATGAGGCATGCATTGCTGGCCTAGAAGCAGCCCTGGAACTAGGGGCAAGACGGCTGGATGTCATTGGGGATTCGAACCTTGTTGTGTCTCAAGCTAAAGGAGACTGGAAAGTGAAAGAGGAAAAGATGATGATGTATCACCAGACCTTGGATTTGCTGATTCCTCGGTTTGAGAAGCTAAGTTTTACTCATCTACTAGAACAACAGGTTCGCAGATTCTTTAGCAACTCTATCTTCTATGATAGACATCCCGTGTGGAGTCCGGATGCGCCCAGTCATCATTGACCAGAAGTTTGCACCAGCCTATGAGTCGATTGCTGCTATAGATGAGGTTCAGGACGAACACCCCTGGTATTACGACATCTGGAATTTCCTAGAGAAGGAAACATATCCGCCGGGGACAAATGCCAAGGACAAAAGGGCAATAAGAAGATTGGCCGTCCAGTTCATCATCTGTGGGGGTAAGCTGTACAGAAGAGGTCATCTGGGAATGCATAAACTATGTGTTGATGCCAAAGAATCGAAGCGACTAATGGAAGCCATCCATGGAGGAGAATGTGGAGCACATATGAATGGGGTAATGTTGGCACGGAAGATCCTCAGACAGGGTTACTACTGGTCCACCATGGAGGAGGATTGTATCGGTTTCGTCCGGCGATGCCACAAATGTCAGATCCATGCAAATCGCATGAACATCCCGCCGACAAAGCTGTACAATATGACTTCACCATGGCCATTTTCAGTTTGGGGAATTGATGTGATCGGGGCTGTTACGCCAAAGGGGGTCGAATGGGCATGAGTTCATCCTGGTCGCGATAGATTATTTTACAAAGTGGGTTGAGGCCCAATCTTATGCGGTGTTGAAGGCTTCGCACGTTGCAAAGTTTATCAGAAACAACATCATCTGTCGCTACGGGGTCCCAAATGAGATAATTTCAGATAACGGTTCCCACTTCAAGAAGGAAGTGATAGACTTGTTGGAAAAATACAATGTGGCTTTTCATAAGTCATCCACATACCGGCCGCAAACCAACGGAGCGATTGAGGCCGCCAACAAGAATATCAAGCATATACTGCAGAAGATGGTGGAAACCTACCGGGACTGGCCAGATAAGCTGCCGTTTGCTCTGTGGGGCTACCGGACTTCAATCAGAACTTCTACTGGGGCGACTCCGTATTCATTGGTTTATGGGATGGAGGCAGTTCTACCTATTGAGATTGAGGTTCCATCATTGCGAGTATTGGCTGAGTGCCAGATAGCCGAAGCGGATTGGCAGCAGAGCAGATTTGAGGAACTCATGCTCTTCGATGAGAGAAGACTGAAAGCACTGTACCACATTCAAGGCTATCAACGCAGAATTGCCCGGGCTTTCAACAAGAAGGTTAAGTCCAGGAATTTAAAGGAAGGAGATCTAGTACTCAAGGACAACCGAGCTCCCATCCACGACCCTAGGGGCAAGTTCAGACCTAATTGGACTGGTCCCTACATCATTAAGTCTATCTGGTCAGGTGGAGCTGTGGTTCTGATGGATCTGGATGGCTTAGAGTTTTCACAACCGATCAACATGGACAAGTTGAAGAAATACTACCCTTGAGAGGCTCGCTAGGCCGAAAACCCGAAAGGGCGACCTAGGCAAAACTCAGAGCACAAAAAATTGAAAAATATAAAAACTGAGCTCGCAAGGTTGAAAACCCGCAAAGGGCGGCCTTGGCAAAAGTTAGAGCGCAAAAGGAGAGTAAAAATACCCGAGCGAACCTAAGCCTGAACTACGTAAGGCTTGATTCCCATCTTTGGGATACGTAGGCAGCTTCATCCTGAAGTTCAGCCATAACATTTTCCCCGATCAACTTTGTCCATTTTGATCATCTCAGGCATCCTTGTCCATCAGCATTCATCGTAATCTCCGGTGCAGTGCTATTCAGACTAGGGGCAACTTTCCGTTGCCAGGAGGTACTGTGGTACCATTCAGACTAGGGGCAACTTTCCAGTTGCTAGGATCCGGGGTTGTGCATCTCAGTGACAGATCTCAGGCGTGTCCAGTTCTGATCCATATCGAAAATAGTTTTGAAAAGTTTTAATAAAAGTTGACTTTGTTCAAATTAATCTTTTCACAACTAAGACCATTTTTGGACCAAAGCGGAAAATTTTCAGTACCACAACCTTCAATTTCATTGATTTCAAAACAGAGTTCTCTTGCTCTTGCACACAATTGAAGTTGCTTTTTATTACACTCATGAAGAAAACTTGAAAGTACTAATAAAGCAATAAATCTGGGGCATAGTCAAGTCAGGTGTCCCTGCGCCCCCTCCCAGAGCTAGTCGAAGTCTCCGATGCCGACCTAGGCCCAATCTGTGCCTCCTCATTGAGCCAATCCCAGCACTCATCAGACAAAGTGCAACTGAAAATAGGGGTGGGGGGCAGGAGCTCTCTAGTCCTCCAAGCCGTAGTATGTCGGGCAAGGTGTGCACCTCGGATCGGGAAAGCGACCGGATACTCTATCCCCTCCGGAGGGCAAGTCTGATCATGGCCGAACTGGCGCAGAATGCGGAATGGGAAATAGAATACACAATGGGTCAGGCCAATCAACCGGATCCCAGTATCCTGGAACATGCTATAGCTCATCGCCGGAAGGTTAAGCCAGGGACAGCGCCAAGCAATGCATTCAGCTGACAAGTTGCACATCCATTCAAACCACCATCCCTCATCAAGGGCGTCAACCAGGCGTTGTCGAAAGAAGTAGCCGCGGGCTGAGTAAGCAGGGCAAGAGTCCACAACTTGTAATTTATCCATCAACCATATCTGGGGAGGGATGAAAATGAGAGAATAAAGAATAGAGAGATGTGCGATGAGAGAAAAGTAAGATGAGGGTTTTGTGAGAAAAACTGAGCCTGAGGGCCGAGCGATGTGAGCAAATACATATGTGAGCTTGGGTGGGAAACATTACCTGCAGCAGTAGTGGACTCCCCGCAAACCTGGTTGTCTCCTGGCGGTAAAAGGCATCCAAACCTAGCAGTGTCTCAGCCAATGTCATGGCGATACAACTCTTTCCTTCCCTCAAGCCTTGAGCGACTTCAATCAAACGGATGTTAGCTCCCCCAGAGCCCGAGACAAATAGAAAATGAGATAGCATGCACAAGTAGAGGGCATGTTGTCGAAAACCTTGCCGATAATGGTCACCGCGGTCACCAGCATCGGAGAATCGGAAAATCAGGCTCGGGATATCCAACATCCCGTTACAAATCAGGGATCGAGCATCATGCGTGTTGAGACCGCACATCCGCCCTAAAGCTTGGGCGTGGCCGAAACGAGACTGAGGCAAGATCTCTTCTGAATGTTCAGACTCCATCAAAACTTGAAAATCTTCAAAAGTGGGACATACCTCTTGCCCTCCGAAGCTGAAAACGTGCGTTACCGGGTTCCAAAATCTCGCCGTCGCATGGAGGAAAGGAAGGTGCAGTGGAGTCCGGCCCAGCGTGAATAGTGCATTCAAGCCGAAACCCCGGAAGTTCAACTTTTCCGAGCCATCTAAAGAAGAGATCCAAGATGTGAGATTTTTCTGCGAGAAATGCCTCCATTTTTGTGCAAAGCAGTGATGAAATGAATGAGTTCCAAAGTCGGAGCTTTATAGGAGGGGGTAAAACACTATTCGAGGACAAGTGTTAGAATTCTAGGAGTTGCAGGAAAGGTGGTCGGCCGGCCACCTATTCTAGCAGGCCGGCCATCTTTGTTTCAAAAACTGGCCGGCCGACCACCTTTCAGTCCCCAGATGCAAAATGTGGCCGGCTATGCATTGGTCCTGTTTTGCCCTCCGGAAGGAAGTTTGAGGCACTTTCACGCATCGGGGATGTCGACGGCCTCCATTTCTCTCAGTTTCGGATGCGCTCCATCATCCAGATTGTCCGTCCGAAGTACGCTGTGGTGTATTTTGCTTATCGAGTTGTCGTTTTGTTTATCGAGTTGTAAGTTTTGTCGAGCTGTCGCATCTTGTGTTTTGAGTCGTTACTCTTTGTTTACGCAATTTTGTTAAGTCTTGTTTATCGAGTCGTTAACATTGTTGTACTTTGCTTATCGAGTTGTAAACTTGCTAAGATTCTGTTATTTCTTAGTGAGTCGATTTGTTTAGTTTGTTGCGTCGGTTCATTACCTGACCCGGTAAATACACAAGGCACATTTCCATTCAATTCCATTTTTGTGCAAAATGATGCGATGCGATGCTGAGAATTTCAAATACAAACACTTTTTCAAAAGCTGTTTCATTCCGTCATGTTTTACAACAAAACAAAGGTACAAGTTTTACAGAAAATAAAACTGCCTAACAAAATGCAAAGTGCTACAAACTACTAGCAAAAAGTAAAATAAAGCAGGAAACAACATCAATATCCTCGGGAGCGGGAATGAGGAGGCCCCCTCATCCTCTTCTGCGGAATAACCTCTGCACCATCATCACCATCCGGGTCGGAGCTGTCATCCTCAGGATCCCCCTCAGCCTCGCCTCCACTCCCGAAACCAAGGCAGGAGCCCCCATCCTCAGCAGATGTCTCTGACTCACGATCTGCCTCCTCCTCTTCCTCCTCCTCATCAGGCTCTACCTCTATAACATGTGCCCTACGTCTGCGAGATGACCCCGCTCCCCGAGCTCCTCGGAAAGGCCTAGATGGCCCAGCACCTCGACCCCCCTGAGAAGGCCTGGATGGCCCAGCTCCTCGAAAAGGCCCAGATGGCCCAGCACCTCGACCTCTCTGAGAAGGCCCGGGTGGCCCGGCCTGCGATGGAGCATATACTGGAGGCATCTGAAAGTAAAGAGTTCAATACATTAGTTCAAATATGAAAATCAGATGCAAGTGCAGTATGTAAGTGGGATGTGTGTCAGATGTGCTCTACACAAACAGCCTATCAATGCAGTAGAATGTTCAAAATCAGCATATCATCAGAAGTATGATAAATACCAGAAAACTAAAGAGTACCTGGAAGCCCATGATGGACAACTGCGCCTCTCTACGCAGGACCATCCCCTCAAGCGAGGCCACCATCTCGAGCACCTGATCCATATACTCCCGGGGTGGCTGCAAATACAAGCTCAAGTCATCAATAAATAAGCAACTGCCAAAGTGTCTGTGTGATAAGTGAAAAATGATGGAACATACCGGTGGTGAGTCAGGATCACTGACACATCTGTGACCAGGCATCGGAGGCTCTATAGGGATCGGAATCGGAGAAGTAGTCCCATATTGCCACCCCATCAACTCGGTCGGCATGTCTGGCCACCCAGGATGATGAAGAGTCGGAGGGATCGGAGGAATGAATCCGCCCCCACCTCGAGACGTACCAGCCCTGCTGGAGGAGGGGATATCCGTAGCACGAGCCCGACTCGAAGATGGTACATCAGTGGGCCTCAGTGGCGGAGTGCGCACACCTGTCAAGGGAGGCATCAGATATGTGTGACGATAAGTGACGTAGTCCCCCCTCTGTAAGATGTAGCAAAGCATCGGTGCCCTGCATAGCGCTAATGACCTCCTGGGTAGAGAGTCTATCAGCAGTCCGCATAGTGGCTGGAGGTGCTGCAGGAGGGTCCTGAGAAAGGTATCTCCACACCTGACGCAGAAAAGCGTTCCCCCAGGAATCATGCTCTACCAACCGGTCCCCTCGAGCAGGATCCTGTACTGGGAGGTGCCTGATCCTCCGGCATACTGAAATCGGAGACCATCACCCAAAATCGCCCAGGGCTGCCACGTAATCTGCGGATAACCAGTGCATGAATCAATCAGAAATCGGGGAATATACAAGGCAGATCAAAGATGAAAACAGAAAGGAACTGAGAGTTCTGAAATACCTCTGTCGTCCGCACAGTGTCAAAGTACTGTCGCAGGTAGAAGAGAGTCTCGCGAGGTCTCGGTCGGTGCTGGCCCTCGAATACCAAGGAATACGGGGTCATAAGGGGCCCTGCCACCTCCATCTCCGGGGCTAATGTCGGAAAATACACATAGACCCATAACTGTGGAAAACAGTACAGAATGTGAATACAAAATGCTGAGTGCAAAATACAGGATGTAAACTGCGCCGTGTGTGCAATGAACAAGTAATGAGGAGCAGAAATGTAAATCAAGAGGACAGAACGTACCTCCCAGGCTCTCCAATAGCCGCCGAGTAAGTCTCCCTGCCCGCGGGAGGTAGCGCTCATATAGCAATAGAGGGTAGCCAGACCGGCGCCCACCCCAGTCGTACCGACTGACCTGTGATAGATCCACTAGGGCACTCAAAAGATACAACCCGATAGTGTTCCCCCCTATCAGCAAACAGAGTGGTGCCAAAGAGGAACATAAGGAAACCGCGGGCATACTGCTCAGCCTCCTCAGGAGACTCGGGCTCCATCTCCGGCCTCCGAAAACGGGAAGAGAACCAGGTATACCGGACTCTCCCAGAAGCTCTGTCCACAGGAGGGCGGGGCCCCCAACAGACGTACCCAAGCGGCCTCTCCATTCGCCCATATCCTCGTCGAAAGGAATGGGCCAACCTCCTATGTCTAGGCCGGTAAGTACAGCGAAATCTAGCGTGGTCATGGTCAGATCCCCGGTGGCAGAAAAGTGGAAGGAATTTGTGGTGTCCCCACCATCTCTCCACCAAAGCGGCTAACAGTGTCCTACTGGCAGGACAATGTGATAACCCTACGTAGAAGGCCCCGAACCCTGCTAGATCAACTAAATCCCGGACAGCCTCCGGAAGCTCAGTGTACCACTCTCTCGCAGCAGTGGAGCCATATCCTCGCACGGTACGAACGCCAACCTGCATTCAGAATGAATGCTTGTGTCAGAATCAAATGAACAAGCCATGTGTCAGAATCAAAATGAATGAGCTGTGTGCAAATGAAATGAATGAGTTGTGTTCAGTGTGGGCTGTGTGTTCACCTTTAATTTGGACTGCGTGTTCAGAAAATTTGAGTTAGGGCTGCGTGTTCTACTCTCAATCAGTGTGGGCTGTGTGTTCACCTTTAACTTCGACTGCGTGTTCAGAAAATTTGAGTTAGGGCTGCGTGTTCTACTCTCAATCAGTGTGGGTTGTGTGTTCACCATCAACTTGGACTGCGTGTTCAGAAAATTTGAGTTAGGGCTGCGTGTTCTACTCTAGATCAGTGTGGGCTGTGTGTTCACCTTTAATTTGGGCTGCGTGTTCAGAAAATTTGATTTAGGGCTGCGTGTTCTACTCTAAATCAGTGTGGGCTGTGTGTTCACCTTTAACTTGGACTGCGTGTTCAGAAAATCAGAGTTTAGGGCTGCGTGTTCTACTCTCAATCAGTGTGGGCTGTGTGTTCACCATCAACTTGGACTGTGTGTTCAGAAAATTTGAGTTAGGGCTGCGTGTTCTACTCTAAATCACTGCGTGTTCTACTCTAAATCAGTGTGGGCTGTGTGTTCACCTTTAACTTGGACTGCGTGTTCAGAAAATTTGAGTTAGGGCTGCGTGTTCTACTCTCAATCAGTGTGGGCTGTGTGTTCACCATCAACTTGGACTGCGTGTTCAGAAAATTTGAGTTAGGGCTGCGTGTTCTACTCTAGATCAGTGTGGGCTGTGTGTTCACCTTTAATTTGGGCTGCGTGTTCAGAAAATTTGATTTAGGGCTGCGTGTTCTACTCTCAATCAGTGTGGGCTGTGTGTTCACCATCAACTTGGACTGTGTGTTCAGAAAATTTGAGTCAGGGCTGCATGTTCTACTCTTAATCAGTGTGGGCTATGTGTTCACCATCAACTTGGGACTGCGTGTTCTACTCTTAATCAGTGTGGGCTGTGTGTTCACCATCAACTTGGGACTGCGTGTTCTACTCTCAGTCAGTGTGGGCTGTGTGTTCACCATCAACTTGGACTGTGTGTTCAGAAAATCAGAGTTTGGGACTGTGTGTTCTACTCTTAGTCAGTGTGTGCCGTGTGTTCACCTTCAAATTCAGGCTGTGTGTTCGACAAATCAGTGTTTGAGCTGTGTGTTCAATTCTTAACTAATGTGTGCCGTGCGTTCACAATCAATCAATGAGCCTAGTGTTCAAAAGTTCAGGTGTTTAAGCCACATGTTCAGAATGCAAGCAAAGTACTATGTCATAAGCTAAACTGTGTGTTCAAGCATGGCGAAGGTATGAAATGCACGAAAAATATAGAAAATGACGTAAAATACCTCTCGTGCCTCGTAAGAGAGGTGATGCTCTGGCTCTCGCAGAAGTAGATCCCCGGGTACCCGATCATTGAAGTCGGTAAAATGACGAAAAATGGCCCGCGGAAGAATGTGTACCGATGGGGCATATCTCTCGGGAATAAAAGGTCGGACCCTCGGGGGTAGCGTCATGGCATCAAAATCATCCCCCGGCGCCTGGAGGACCTCCACCATAAGGGAAATTACCCGCCATTCCGAAAAATCTGCAAAAGGAGCAAAAAATGCCAAAATTGGAAAAAGTCAACAAAAGTCAACTCTCGGGAAATGGAAAAGTCAACAAAAGTCAACTCCCGAGAAAATCTTCCAAATATTGAGACAAACTTACCTCAAGTGGTGAAAATGAGAAAAGAAGCCCCGAAATCAAAATTTAATTGGTCCAAAGTGCTTAAAATCGAATGTTTTCGCGAAAACAACTTGCGTGGGAGGCTGAAAAGCGCGTATAAAGTGCAGATCTGAAGGAGAAAATGGTTTGGGAGGCAAGAGGAGAAGTTTTCGCAGCTGTGGGTGTGAGCTCAAAGTGAATGGATGAGAGAATATAAAGAAAATGAGGCGAAAAGACAAAACTGCCCCCTGTTTTGGGCAGGTGGCCGGCCGGCCACCTTTCCTAGCTGGCCGGCCATTTGCTTTATGAAACATGGCCGGTGGCCTCCCCTTGGGCAACCAGCTGGCCGGTGGTGATCCCCCCCTTGCTCCCCTAGCTCTCTGCAAATTTTGAGGAAGATCGGAGTTCCCGGGACCTGAAAAAGTTTGAGAAAAGTGTACTTTCTGGCGCGAAATTGCTCCGCCGGAACTTCAACTGCAACTTCTGACATGTGTCTCATCATCATTCACCGAAATCAAGGTGTATCCTTTTTGAACATATTGTAACCTCTCCGGGAAGTGAACCGGAGGCTGCGATCAAGTCGCCTCCGCCGAAATGCGCGTTTCCTTGCTCGTTGTTTCGTAACAAATGGGCGCCCTGATTTATGCTCGTTTTGCATTGTTGTGCACTTAACTTGCATTCTCATGAGCATCTTGCATTGTCATGCACATTTCTTGATATTACCATGCCTCTGTGCTTGAGCATGCGTTGTCACGCACGTTCCCTTTTCGCATTGTGATGCATTCACTCGCCGACACTGCGCGTGTCAAAACTTTCAGAATCATAGGAATCACATTGAATATATGTTGTTAGCATATTGTTCTTGTTGAATTTCTCTTTTTTGCAGGCACGATATTGTATGTACGGTTCATTTGAGGCTGGTGCAACCAGACGAATCGTGCAGGTATCGTATCTTCTCCGTGTGAGACGCGACGAGAATCGAATAATTCTCCGCATTCCCAACTGCATGAAATGTAGTTGTTGCTTTGCATTCTTGCTTAAAACTGTTGCATCTATTTGCGAATACTTGCTTCATTACAGCTTGCTGCAGTTGCATGATCATCTGTCTCCGTGCATATCGCTTTGCATTTTGCCCTTTGCCTGCGGGCACGCCTGCGGGCACATCTCTGTTCATCCTGTATAATTGTCTAAGTCTTCGGCCTTGTCAAAAATGGGTTCGTCTCTGGGCTTTGAAATTCACTCCCGTCATTCCTTGACTTCCGAGTTCTGTCAAAGAGGGGCAACTGTAGACAACTGTAGACACCCCATTTTTGACCGACCTTGAGACTCAGACGTCACCGGTTGAGCGCTCGGTGATGTTGCATATTGTGCTCGTTTAGAAGTCTCAGAGTCACGGCCGTGAGTCCTGCCTCCGGACTTCCGAACCCTCTTCTGTACCTTGTCTCGGTTTGTGAACCAGACTCGGTTTTCTCTGTTTCTTTTCCTGAAGGGAGGGAGAGGTCCCGTAGACCATCTCTCAGTAGCCGTGGGCTACGTTTCGTGGCCGTAGGCCATTTTGCCCATTTCGGAGCCCGGTTCCCGGTTTTCGAAGCCGTCAGGCCGTGTGCCTCGGTTCGGGACCGTCTAACCATCTCCGTTTCCTCTGGTTTTTGCATGCATCTCATTTACTCCCTTTTGAGGGGACACTGAGGTCTGCGAGACCCACTTCGTGGCCGAATGCCACTTTCGGTGCTTAACGGCCTATTTTCGGGACCCCGAACTGCGTGTTTTGGCCCCCGAGCATTCGTTTTGCATCGGTTTTTGTTCATTTTTGGCAGGCACCTCTGTTTTATCACCAGGAAGGTCACTGAAGGATGGGGAGGCCATCAATTGTCTCAGCAACCAGTTATGCTCCTCCGGCGCCCCTCGACGCCCGTTTTTCTCACTTCCGAGCCAATGTTGACCACCCTAGGGGCCACCTTCTTCAACCCCAAACCACATATTTGTGTTGTACACACATGGGAGGACCCTAAAAGTCTATGGCCGGCCAGTAATTCAATTTGACCACTTTTGAACCCCTCCTAAAAGTGTCTTGTTCTCTCTCCTATTTTTACATTTTCCAAATTTGAACCACAGGGTTGTGATGAGGGGGACCTGGGAGGACACCAATATCTGGTGGCCGGCCACTAATTCAACTTGACCTTTTTGACCCCTAGCCGGCCGGCCATAGGGGGGTGGCCGGCCGGCCACCTGCAGCAAAGATACCCAGCCGGCCAGCATCCTCAGTGTGAGTACTTTACAGCTGTGTGCTGTTTTCCCCCCAAAATATCTCAATCCAGGGAAAAGTTTTGGAGGGAAACTTGACACCATTTCCCTCCACTTTTTCCTCCACTTTTCTCCCCCTTTCTTGCCTATATAGCTGGCCTCCCAACTCAAGGAAAAGGGTTGGAAAATTGCTTACACTCATATCTCTCCATTTCTCTCTCATTTTCTCAAGTTTTGGCTCCATTTCTTCACTACCACCAAGCACCACTACCACCATACCATTTCCAGCAGCTTGAGAGGATTTCCAGCAGCTAGGAAGCAACATTTCTCAAGCCAAGAGTAGCAAAAGTTTGGTCTTCAAGGGTAAGTTCACTTCACCCTCTTTTGAGCTCAATCTTGCACCATTCTTCTAGCCTATTTGCTTACTGTTTTGGGCTCCAACCCTAACTGAAAATAGGCCTATTTTGAGCTATTCTTCATGTTGTTTAAGGGCTCAACCCTGTTTGAGCCCCCCATTTGGTACTTGCTTCAATACCTCTTTGTATGCCATTATTTTGCATGGTATTTCTATCCTATGTGTGATCTATTTTTGAGCATGATTTAAACTATAAGTTGGCTTATTTTGAGCCCCTCTACAACATTGTAGAAGGGCTCAACACTGTTGGGGGCCTCCATGTTGTACTTACCATTATACCCCTCTTTGGCCCCCATTTTTGCATGCTTTTTTAGGCTTATCTAGCTTCTGTTTTTCGGCCATGATCAGAACTAAAAATGGCCATATTTTGACCTTCTTGGCATATCTTATTAAGGGTCTTTGGCTGTTTGGTGATTTCTTTGTATACCTCATGTTATAGCCTCTTGTTGGCCTATTTCTTGCATGGCATTTTAGCATGTTTCATACTGATTTGAGGCATGTCATAAACTGTAAATGTTCATATTTTTAGGCCCTCTTCAGTGTTGTAGAAGGGTCTTTTGCCATTTGGGCTTTGCATGTATCACTTGCTTCATTGCTTCCCTTACGGAGCCATTTTTGTATGCCATTTTTGCCCTACTTGTGATTGCTGTTTGGCCATGTTTTGTACTGTAAAAATGTGATTTTTGGGGCTGCCTTGCTTCTGCTTTTTCATGTCTTGTTCAAATTATGCATGTATGGTATAGCTACAAGTCATTTCGGATGAGTTTTGCATTTCGGGAGAGATCCCTTGCATCGGGTCTCATTTCGCCTTATTTCGGGGCTGTTTTCCCTCTCATTTTGCTACTGATTTTAGCATGTTTGCATGTCATATTCTGTGTCTTTGCCATGTCTCATTAGAGTGGCATTTCGGTGCCTGAGGGTCCGTTCTCGGTTTGCGTGCCCGCGGGCACGTACTTCGAGGTGTCTTGTTTTCATCTAATGGCCTCCTATGTGAGTGTGGCTGAGGCTCTCTCATGTTGGTGTAAGCCCATTATTGCATTGCGTATGCCATTTCATCCGTAGCATTGTGTATGCCCGGTTGTGTATTACCTCGTATAGCGTGTATGCCATTCCATGACATTGTGTATGTTAGGATTGCATGTTAGCTGCATTTCATGCATATCATGCATATTGCATCTTGTTCGGGATAGGAGTTAGCCCGGGCACGGGAAACGAGGTACGTTTCACACTCCGAGTGACGGAGCGTGTCTCAATTCCCAAGTCACCGACACTCCGGATTATCCGTGATGGAGTTAGGTTTTGTTGTAGCATTCATATGCATTCATCCTATATTGAGTTGTGCAATTCGGCTCCTCGGCCATCATGCATCGATATGCGTGATTGGTGGCACGAGGATCGAGACATGCATATATCTGTGAAATACATTGCTATGCCCCTTTCTTGCTCTCTGTTGCAGCATATCAAGAATCAGCGGTCTTCCGAAGCTTGGCGCGCTTTTCGAGAAACATTGCGAAACAGAGGCTAATTGGGGCATTCCAGTGGATTTCCGCGCAAGGCAGCCCAAACATACATCGTTCATCAGAAGCAAGGCAGTCCCTGGCTTGCATGCCAGTTTACAGTTTTCTTAGTTAATTTGTTAATTAATTAGGGATTTGTATATTATTCGGACTGTAATATTTGGACTGTATTATTCTTTCATTTGGGACTGTATATTCTTTTGGACCCTCTGCGCGAGGGCATAATTGTAATAAGTGTGCGTGAGTGTGATGTATGTCTTCCAACCCCACGTCTTTCTCCCTTTTATTTACCCGCTTATGATGGTTAGATTAGGGCATATTTCAATTAGCATACAGTATGACAGCATGTTTGCATCATTCATCTGTTTTGCACGCACCGGGCTCGGCGCATCATACAAACTGCATTTGTATTTCAATTCCAAATTGAATACGTGTTAGTTGTAGCATTCCATATGCCATGTTTAGAATAGCCGAGCCTACCACAGTTTGCATTTTTGCATGTGTTGCATTAGGCATTTCAGTATACTTAGGATCATGCATGATTTCTAATGAGCTTCTGTTTTGGCTTGGAGTACTCGGTGAGTTTTTATGCTTTAGCATCCTTGCATGCGTGTGAGTGTTGCCATGAATAGCATGCTTACCATGAGGCTATTTGCTTATGTGATATAACTGCCTGAATGCCTGTGGGTGGAGGTTGTGTTATTTGGATTGGAATAATTCATCAAATGTTTGTTTTAAGCCCACTAGATGGTGGCAAAACCATTGTTATCTAAGCCCACCTGAGGGTGGCAAAATCTGTATTTTAAGCCTACCTGCGGGTAGCAAACTATCTTTTAAAAACAAACATGAAATATTTTGTTCCAATTCAGGCGACTCAGTCTATACTTGTATGCTGTGCGCATCACATAGTAACCTAGGCTAATAACCGGAATAAGAACATACAATGTTTTCAAAATAAGATATCATGGTTAGTAGAGGCCGGTCTTTGACCGGGCGAGCGGGGGTGCTCACGAAGTGACCTTCCCCAATCGTACCCAAGTTCCCGAGCCGAGGCAACTTTGGTGATGACGGACACGTGGCCTTTGGCACCGAGTCAGGGTTTCCTAAATTTCCCAAAAATAAAATATTTAGGTGGCGACTCTGTATCTGGCAAAGCAGTCCATGTTTGGCACTTCTTTAAAAAAAAATTTGTTTTCAAAATGATTTGCCGGATTTGGACTCTTTGGTTCAAGATTTAGAACCGTGACATTTGAGTCCTTCGAACTGTAGTAGACGCAATATCGAACCAGAACCGGGGGGGGGGGGGACTCGCACTCCTCGCCCCGGGATGCATTCGGGGACGTCTACACAGACCTTAAAATGCAAAACAGAAAGAAAGATGAAAAGGCATCATTGCTTGAAGAAGAAATTGCTGGGTTGAAGAGGAAGGTGGAGTTGCAAGCTGTTAACATAGTAGAGGGATTTGAGTGTGTGGTGAAGATGAAAGACGATGAGTTGAGTAAGTTAAAAATGAGAATGAGGAATTGCGGAAGAGAGTATTGGTGCTTGAGGACCAATTAGAAGACCGTGATGTGCACGTTGTGACGCAACGGTTTCGGGAAGGCATGGATATTGGGAGTAGTGGTGTGGTAAATGTGGGGAATGATGGATGTGACGGTGTTATGTTCTGTGATGTGTCACCTTTGTGCATGTGGCCACAGCGTGGCCGCAGTGATAATGAGGGCGTGGTGGACACTGTGGCGGAGTACAGACCAGGGATGCTTCATGGCCATTACGGTAGTAGTAGTTCTGCTGCTGAAGTTGAAGGCTTGACAAGTGATGTTGAATGTGTTGCAGGATTGGGTTATGTAAATTCATATGTGCATAAAATCAAGAACAAAGTGAGAAGGGAGAGAAAAATGCTTGAGTTTGATTACCCAATATTGGGTGGGCGTACTAAGAAGACAGTTGGGAACAATTGTGACGGAGTGGATGAGAGCAAATGTGACGTGGATAACGCAATTATTGATGTCGACACGGTGGTGTTACCTGAGAAAAAGTGGTCTGGGTATGATTTAAATAACCGGTTGGGTGTTTGGAAGATGATAACAATGAATGAGAAGGCAAGGATCACGAAAGCGTATGAAAGGCATGGTGATGGGTATGCATTTAATTTGAGTGTTATTTATGTTGTTCGCATTCATTCGTAAATTTGTGTAATGTACGTCGGCATTTTGTACAGGGCGGTCATGTGGGAGGACAATATGAATGGCATTGTGGTTTATTTCAGAGATGTGAAAAACCTTGTACGCCAGAGCAGCATGTGTGGGAATGTGAGTGTTTTCATATAGTTGCTGTAATGTTGTACTTTCAGTACATATATTTGTGGTTAATTTTGTTCTAAATGGTGGCATAATCACAATTATTTAGTTTGTACAGCATTGTTGTAAAAATTGGTTATGGTGGTTGGTAGGTCGTTGATGCGTATGTGGAGTTGTTGAAGACGGACCAGTTGAGGATGTATGGAGACAATGAATTGGTGGACAAGTCTTATTTTTTCAGTAGTGTGTGCCCGGTGAGTTTGTGGTTTAGTTTGTTATTTATTTTATGTTGGTGGTGTGGTGGTGTAATGTTTCATGAGAATGATGTTTTTGCAGGACGTGGTGAAAAGTAATGACGTGTGTTCAGTAGAAAACTACATCCGGAAGAATGTGTCTGCAGGAAGCGAGTTTCGTTTCATCCATTTCCCCATGTGTCATGTTGGGCACTGGACACTTGTAGTGTACGACACTGAAGATGGTAGTTTGAAGCATTACAACCCGATGAGGCAGCGTGGGGATAGGACTGATGTGCACTACACCGAAGCTGTATGCTGGTAAGTATATGTAACCAGTATGTGTGTTGTGTGAACTGGTTGTAGCTGTGTAAACGATGGTTGGTGATTTGGTTTAATTTTGTAATTTTATTGAATGGCGAAAAGAACGTGTGTCAAATGTTATGATGCAATCGTTACGTTAGTCTGGACTGGATGAGCAGAGCATTGAGGAAAATTTCAAGTATCCGTTAGAGGCCGTAACTAAGTGTCCACAGCAAAAACCAGAAACGTAAGTAACAGTGTTGTTGTAAATGTAAGGGAAATATAATTATAACAATGCTGTTATGAGTATTGCTGATTACATGTGCTTATTTCATGTGCAGGCTTGATTGTGGGGTAATTGTGTGTGGTATAATGCGCCAGTATGTGTATCGTGGTGACGTGGAGCGAACGTTGCAAGGTAGTAATTGCAGCGTGTTGCGAGCAAATATGGTTAAGTATTTCATCAACGATCCGACTCGGGGGTTGAAGGATTAGGTGTGTTTGGTCTGAAACAGGGATGAGAAACAATTCGGATGCAGCAGTTTTTGTTTTGGGCATCTGGTTTATGCGTTTTGCTTCTTTTTTTGAAACAACATGTTGGTTGGTTTGAACTTGTGGTTTGGAAATTCAGGTTTATAACTTGTTGGTAATATTTTTGGTGGGTGTTATGTAGTCATCGTTGTGGATAATGTTTTATGCATTTTGAATAGAAGTATGGTATGATTTGGATTATGATTTTGTTTGTTTGTTTGGCCTGTTTGTTGATGCGTTTGTACGTAGGTTGTGTGATTGTAGTGAGAAATTTCAAACAAGTAATGGAAGTTGATGTAACGGTTTTAAGTTATGTAGGACTGCCTTGTGGGCAGAAACTGTGTGACGTTGATGTGCACGTAGTGATAGAAGTTGGGTGTCCAAAATTTGAAGATATTAATTACATTGATGTATAAATATGGTATATATGCGAAAATTATAGTCAGGGAAAAGATGAAAAACGACACGAAAATGGGCCACAAGATGGTTATCCGGACAAAATTGAAAATGGTACAAACATGTTTGTTACTAGGCAATTCTGTGCTATATTTCTTGTTTGTGTGTAATGTTTGCATATGTGGCAATTCATTTGGTTACATGACGATAAGATGTTGCAAAAAACACATATTGAAGTATGACGTATGTTTTGAAATAAATAACAGTACAATACGAATCGGACGTAAATAATATGGTGAAGGGGTAAACAGTATAACGCACCAATACTAAATTTGTTCATTGACTATCCTGTCTGAATGAAGGAGTAGGGAACTGTGGAACATCCACTTATTTAATAAAGAAACTGTAAAAGTTTAATGTGAAAACTACGAATCTACGAATTTTGTTTGGAAGCTAAATTGGTTCCTTGCTCGTTTTTCCTGTTGTGGTTACCCATGCGTTGACAACGACCACACCGAATTTGTTGGACTTGTTCCCCTTTGGAAAGCATACGTTTCTTCTTGGGCCTTCCCGGTGGGCGTTTGACAGCAGGGGGTTGTATGACAAAATCTGCAGAGTCAAATTGTGGTTTCTCTACAGTTGGAATGGGGGTTATGTTCTGTGCATATGAATTCTGGTACTCAGCCACATGGTAGTAAGGAATAACTAACTCGTACAGATCTAGACCGCTGTTTCGGATTACCAGGATTGCATGAGCACATGGGAAGTCGTTGATTTGCCACTTGAAACAAGAACATGTACGTCTGCCAACATCGACCATGACAGATGGAAAAGAGTGAACCTCATATACGTCATCGTTTGATTGGCTTACGAGCCACAATCTACCTTTGTTGTACACTTTCACCAACCGAGATTCCATTTTGGGACAAATAACACATGCCCACGCATTTGCCTTACGTTTCTATTTTGCCATTTGGCGCATAATCTTTGCCCAGATACTATCAATCATTTGAGTTATTGGTAGGTGGCATGCTTCCCGTATCCACGAGTTAAATGATTCAATGGCGTTGGAACTCATCTCGCTGTACCGTGAACCTCTGGTTTTAAAGAATGATGACATGTGTTAGGGAAGAAAAAAGCCAATGCGCAGGCATGAAACAGAAATGATGTATTGTACGAATAAAGTTGGTGTGGGGAAAAAAAAAATAATTACGTACTGGAAGTAAGCATTCGCCCAGTAATGAGGGGTAAATCTTTTAAGAAAGTAAGCACAACCTTACGTCTACATTTTGTGAACTCCTCCATACTCTGGTTGAATGCAGCCACAGTGGGAGCGTACGCGCAAGCACGAAATTTAGCCAACATCATAGATTGGTATGAACTATTCACATAACGTAACTTGTCTTGCAAGTTACGCTGCAAATGTTGTAAGCAAAATGCATGCTTCGCTGTGGGGAATATGATGGGTATTGATTATAATAAGCCCGCATGTCGATCTGAGACAAATGTAAGTGTCCTTTGCCCATTTACGACGTTTGCCAGGTGTTTCAAAAACCAAGCCCAATTTGTGGTGTTTTCGGAATCAACAATCGCAATGGCCACAGGGAATAAACCTGCAATTTGTATTTGTTAGTCAAGCAACCAATATGTGAAACAATATTTATGAACAAGTGTTATGACAGTCACTGCGATGTGGAAAAGAAAGTGTCCTTCCTATCAACAATGCAAGTACATTAGCTCCACATAAATATAATAAATAAATAATTACCACATAGTAATACCTTGGTTGCCATCCTTCGCAGTTGCGGCTAACAAGTTCCCCTTGAATTTCCCTTTTAGAAAAGTCCCGTCCAAGAAAAGCAATGGGCGGCAATGGTTGAACCCATCGATGCATGCTTTGAATGATATGAAATACCGTATGAAATGGTAGTTTTGTTTATCATATTCAATGTTGATGTAACTGCCAGGATTATTTTCCATGACTATGCTACCGTACCAGCGTAGTTGGTCAAATGAAATGGAGTGTGCACCAAACATCTCACAGCGAGCTTTTTCGACACCTAACCATGCAACTCGGTAACTAACCTCTAATCCGTAATCTTTCTTCAAGTCATACACAACATCAGTAGGCCTTGTGAGTGGTTTATCACGTACCCGTTCACAAATAACATCGGACACTAGATCGGAACCAGCCCTAGGGTTTTTGGGGGTCCGTACAACAACACCACAAATGTGCTCGCTATTCCACTTATGAAGGTAGAAAAAACCATTGGCATGCAAGACACGTGCATGTACCAACCACATGCATCCTCTCGATTCCCTCATCGTACATACAGTTGTGATTCGAACAGAATCATTCTTCACAAATTTGAAGCGAAAGCCACACTCAACCGCATACTTGCGAAGAACATTTCGAAATTCAGATGCTCCACCTTCAAAACTCTGACCAATATGTTGAATCTCATTAGCCCATGGAGCAGACAAAAAAACCTTATCAATATGAGGACATAATTTTTCCAACAAATCTTGTTCATCATCCATGTCCGAATCAACAAACACCCCCGTTGTGTGACACTGGACGGTCTGCACACTACGAAATGGGCTGCCAACATTGTCAGCGTCGCGTGACTCTCGTAACTGAATGATAACATCGATGCATTGCAGACGGAAAGACCATGTAAGAGATACCATGTTTTCCACATCGACATCATTCTGTAATGTGAAATCATTATAACCTGGTAACTAGAAGAACAAACACACTTGGGCCGGTGTTAACCCAGGAAACTTTTGGCACGCACAATTAACCATGTCATCAAACCGAAATGGAGCTTGCAAATTAATTGCGGCGTTAACATTTCCCTAACAACAAATTAACATAATATGTGTGTCCATCCCCCTAACAAGATTAACACGTGCTTAATCAGGACCAAAAAAACCCGAAACAAAATTGACAAACACTAGCAAACCCATACAAGACACACCCATAGCAGAGAATATACAAAATAACAACACATACCTTTGTAACACATAAAACAACCCCAAAAAATGCACCACATAACCCCTCACCCCACCTGTTGAACAGAACCCCCTTACACCAACACGTAATGCAACACACATCCACAACAGAAGCAATACAAAAAACAAAGCATACCATCGTAACACAGAAAATACCATCGTAACACAGAAAATAACCCCACAAAAAGCACCACATAACCCCCCCACACTCATCCGTTGCGGTGCAGCCCCTTCCCCCAATACATACAAAACTGTAAATGCTATCCAAATAAGAAGACATACCTTTGAACGAACAGGGTACCCACTTTGGTAAAACTTTCTGAACCAGTCCGTTACACAGCCACCGTAAAATCACCGACCCACACCACTGAAAACCCTAAGTCGAAAAGGCTGAAACCTCTATACACGTAACATTGAAATACCAATTGTGATACCCACAAAATGGAAAGAATCATGTGATCCCACAACAGAATATGGAAACATAACAATAAAGGGTGAAACCGTCCACACAGTTACACCACATATGGAAAATAGGATCAGGAAGAAACAAACCTCCCCACTAATAGGACTTACCCGTACAAAAAAATAAAGTTAAGTCTAATTGGTTTAACAGTTTGTT
This sequence comes from Camellia granthamiana, assembly GCA_036172215.1. Classification (NCBI taxonomy): domain Eukaryota; kingdom Viridiplantae; phylum Streptophyta; class Magnoliopsida; order Ericales; family Theaceae; genus Camellia; species Camellia granthamiana. The sequence continues at coordinate 59,895,232 of CM069912.1, forward strand.
AAATGAGATTTATTAGTAAATATTCCAAAACAATGGGAAAATTCATATATTTTTTCCAACCAAATAATCAAAAATAGTCAAGAATCCCAAGGCTAGCCCATTGAATTACAATCCCTTCTAAACAAACCTGCCCATGCGGTAAGATGAGTGAAATTAATCCAAAAAGAAAACACTTCTTCTCACACGCACTCTGCTTAAACGAATTCAAGGAATCGAAAATGGCGCGAGAGAGAGAGAGAGAGAGAGAGAGAGAGAGAGAGAGAGAGAGAGTTATGTTACGGTCTGCCACCATTGATCAACCTTCAAACTCAGAGGCTTCGAACATCCTCTCCGGTGACCCGCCCTTCTCTTCCCGGTCCCCTCCTGTGGTCCCACGCTGTCTTCTTAGGTCCACTTCCTTTCTCTCTCTACCTATACATACATTTTTACATATATATATATATATATTTTATATTATAAGTTATATATGCTATCTTTTTTTGTTGGGATTATTGAATGCTACCAAAATCAGAACTAAGCACACATTATAAAGTGCAAAACAATCGCTAAGATTTACGTAATTCAGCTTAAATTGTCTACGGGAGAGAGGTTACATTACGGTTTGGCTTCTGTCAAGTTCAATCTCAAGTTCAAGGGGCCATGGGTCACATGCTCCCCTTTTCATAATCAAAACAATTTATTTTGTGGGTCGTATCATAAAAAAAATAAAATTATGTCAATTTTGTATATTTTATTTTATTTTATTATTTTCGTCAAATAGTCTATTTTTAAAAACCTACTTATAATATATTTTTTCAAAGATAAATGTGATAAAATGAAAGAAAAATATTTGAGATCTCAAAAAGTTTCAGATATGTGTTAACTTTTACTTTGTTACACAGCTAGTGATGGAGGGCCCAACTCTCTTGGCAGTTCATTGTGGATGAATTTATGGGTCGAAGTGTAGGGCTCTAGCTTTACTCAAAGAAAAATGATTGAGACTCTTTTTTTGAGACCTTACAATCCCTTTGGATTTCAACTATTGATATATGTGTGGAATCTATTCATACATGTGTGAGGCCCGCACCATCAATGATTGAGATCAAAAAAGGTTATGGGAATGTCAAAAAAAAAAAAAAAAAAAAGGAGGCTCAATCATTGTTGTTATTCAAAATGGACCATAGGTTTTCAACACTTGCATATTTATTTTTGCATCACTACTCTCTCATGAAAACTTGTAGGCCATTGCTATTTATAATAGTCTACAAAACAATTCTGGTTAACCAAATCTTATGCATATCCTGTTTGCGATCTGAAAATTGATAATCCTAAACAAAAGTTAAACAACCTACTTATTTATTTATTTATTTTTGGGGGGCAGGGGTGTGGTTTAAGCAGTTAAACAACCCACTTTTCTGCTTCACAAGAATCAATATTTTTCATTTTATTTAAGCTATTTTTGTTTTATAATAAATTTTACAAAAAAATAAAAAATAAAAATAAATAAAACAAAAAACTATAAGCAGCCTCGTAAGCTGAACCAAACAAGGCCATTTGAGTGTTCGTAGTTAATTTCAGACTTTACTACGGACTAATCCCAACATTTGGTTAGTAAAGAATGAAATATTCTCATCAATTGAGTCAATGCCTTTTCTGGTCTGTATAGCTTCATGCTTCTTTTAATTTTTGGAATCTTTGAGATTCATTTAAGTTTTTCTGCATTTTTTCCTCTCAAAAATGTTTTGGAGCACTAATAGCTCTAATGTGTATGTGGGACCATCTAATGTGTTTGGGTTTTTTTTTTTTTTTTTTTGTGTGACTTTCCACCTCTAATTTTAGAGGGATGTATCATTGTTATTTTTGCTCTCGAAACAAACATGGTATTGTCTACTCTTTTATTTTCTCTTTTAATTTTAATTTTTTTATGCCTGTTTAGTCATTGTTACTTACTCCTATAATTCTTATCAGGTGAAGGAATTGAAGCAATTGCTGTGATAAAACGTTGCATTGAGCGAGGAGCCCGCACATAAACATCTTGATGACAACGGCAACTCTGTCTTCATTGTGAGTATGAAATCTGACCGTTTTCGTTTTGTTTTCTATGAGATTGTGTTGTTTAATTTATTCTAAAATTTTTATGGTATATGATATTATGATACAATGACCTCTGATTAATCTTTTATAATAGAATATCAGTCTTGGTATTATATTAATTTGGAGGTTGTATTCTGTGCAATTAGTTAAAACAATTTTGCTATTAGCAATTCAGAGTGAATCTTAATATAAAGACGTGGTCCTGCATTTTTTAGGTCCACTTTGTGGATTGATGTAAATCCTAGTCAAACACCTATAAGGAAAAAAATCCTTGTCTTTGTCTTAAACAGTACAAGTGAATGACAGGGGTGATGAATAAAAGGATTGAGAAGAAAAATAATTATGTGGGTCTTAATGGATTTTGTTTTGTTTCGTTAATTCTTATTTTTGAATGTTGGGATTAGGTTTTATTGGGGGTGGCAATGACATGATATAATGACCTTTTGATTTAACTTTCATGATAGTAAATGTTATATAAATTTCAAGGTCACATATCATACTCATATCTTGGAACAATTTTCACTGTCAAAGAAGTGGTCCTCCTTTGGGAGACAAGTTAGAGAGGTCTACTTTGAGGTGTGACTGAAAGGTGGATAAGCATTGATAGCATGAATGTTAACGCATATTATTGCATTTTGTTTTATTTTTATATATAAATTTCATTAGCCGCTCAAGGAATATTTGTCAGAGTAGATATTGAAAAGCTTAAATTTTACATTTTATATAAAATAAATCACACTTATAAGCTATTCCCTACAAATCTACTAATTTAAACTTGTTGAATAAAAAAATAAAGAGAATTCTAATATATCGATACTATTGTTTCAACAAAAAAAAATTTATCTACAAGTTTTCGTACTTTGAAAGTTTGCATGATAACCTCATTATCAATACTGTCAAATAAGAAATCTTTGTATGATTTTGGTGGAGTGGGCTGGGTGTTCAAAATTTTGATAAAGTGGGGCTCAGACCAAGTCTAGGGTGGTCAAAAATAAAATTTTTCTTAAGTTGCAAGTGACCTCCAAAATATATATTACATGTATAAATTTTTTTCAGGCTATTCAAGTGAATACCCTACCTACATGTAACTTCACCTCTGCTGGATAAATTAAAAAATGTCATTGTTAGAGTGAAAATTTGACAAAATAAGGTGGTCCTGTTTTTGTGGATGGAGTAAAGAGTCCCATTTGAGGGTTGATTATGAGCAACATCTACAAACGTAATGTCGAGAAAGGAAACAAAGAAAGAAGAATAATAGAGATGGAATTTGATAAATTACTAAAAGTGGAACAATAATTGTTGATTTCACTTCTATTTTAAATCATTAGCTGCCATCTAGTTAGATATTTAATCCATTAATATTCAACCTCAAGCTGGACCACATCACACATCAAAGCCATCCAGCTTGTATAATGTGTATGTTACTTCACCTTTGTATTCCGTTTTGGCATTCTATTTGGCCATATTAGTTTGTTTTTGTTACTCAAAATTGACAAATTTCTTTCAAGAATACTCTTTGTAGTTATGGTCGTCTAGTAGCTAAAGGCCCTGCCAAATCTAAGTTGATTAGCTTATGCTGCTAATTTTTGCCAACTTAGTTGGCCTGCATTGAGGCCCTTAAGGACCTTTGAGATACTGTATACTTTTACGTCTAACATCTCCAAGGGGCTTCCTTGGTAATGCACGAGCATCTTGTTGATTGAAAAGCTTTGCCACTTTGATGCAAAGCCAAGAAGCACAAACATGGACATAATAGGGATATACCGACATGACAATTTTAAAAAAATGTAGGACATGAAAAGTAAGGGGGACACAATATATATATATATGTATATTACATTCAAAGATAATTAAAAAATGAAACATAATACTAATTCCTAAATTGTTTTTCTTTCATTATTGTATCATAAGTTGTTTTTTTTTTAAACTTATATGTTTCGTCTGTGTCCCACTGATGAACATGGGACACGTTCGAACATGTGTGTGTCAAACATGTATCGGGGAGTTTTTGATGTGTCATTGTCCGACACAAACATGCCATCTTCCTAGAAGTGTTTGTGCTTTTTAGATACAATGTTAATAAATCAGCCTAGCCACTAACTTATTGTGTCTTTTGGGTTAGAAAGAAGTGTAATTTGGCCAACTTCATATTTGGATTTGTAAGAACTATCTTATTTGCTTCCAACATTTTAGTATTTTTAAACAAAATGCCACATATTTGTGCAGATAAATTGATTCATTTATTTAACCAATTTACCACATTACCTAAAGTGGTTGTTTAAATCTTTGTCCTGCATGTGTTTGCTGAGATATATTTGACTTAATAATTACAAATCAAATCCTGTTTGTTGTTGCAACTTTGCAAGACAACATTTCTACGCAAAAAAGTAAAGGTGTTGCTCCATCTACACCTTTTGTAATTGCCAATTGCAAGCTAAAGAGACATCCACTATTTGCATAGCTACTTAATTAAGACTGAGACAAAGTTGAGTTGGATAACAGCAGACAAGGTCTTGGGATTCTTGATTCCAAACTTTTTGGGTACTTCCGTCTGACTGCTGGTATCATCTTTAACTAATATGGGTTTATGTCTGATGGTATTGATCCACAAACAACCTGTTATTTGTGTTTGTGCTAACAAACACCTACAAACTACGGATTTCTTGTTTTAACCTAGTCTCTCTTAACAACACTTCTTTAATGGTATTCTGTGCATTTCATTTAACCTAAATATTTGATTAATTGTTTCAATTGGCTCTGGTTTTGGTATTGGTTGGCAAACCATTGTTGTTAGAATAAGTAGATCTATCACTAAAAGATTTACTACTCACTACAACATCTATTAAAAATGACAAATAGCATATATTAGCCCAACAATGAATAGATTGTGTAGTGCAGGTGTTAAGAATTTAGCATATATGAATGATAAACCTGCATTTGATATTTTAGAACTTAGTTACAACTGGAATCTACCATTTACGTGGAATTTTCCCACAAAGAACTTCAATGTAGGTAAAGTTTTTAAAAGAATTGATATTCTACATGATTTATCTCTACTAATTATTTCGTGCTGTAATGTCTTTTAATAATTTATATACATGGTTATAGATGAAGAAAACTAGGCCTGCTTTGAGTTCTAACTGGATCAGAAAAAAATTGTGCCAAAGTTTCAACTTGAATCAATCTATGTTTCCTTTTTTCTTCCCCCCACTTACTCTTCATCTTCCATTCTAATTCATACATCTGATACCGTTAACCTATGTTGTGTAGTGAGACTCTTCTACTGTTATTTTGCATTCTTTACAGATTCCTTTATCAACCATTCATGTAATGAAGAAATCTGCTTTGCTAGTATTGGTTCCACTTTCACAAATCTCTTCTTAAAACATGTGTTTGCTATTACAAAGTCATATGTCATTGCAAACTCCGGGATAACACTACCTTCATCATTTCTCTCCCCAAATCCAACAATCACCTGCACTCTTCATATCCCCCACTGCCTTTTCCTACACGACCCATCAAGTTCTGTTTTTTTTTTTTTTTTTTTTTTTTTTTTTTTTCAATCTCAGGGGCTAATGTCATAATTTGTTAATATTGATGGGGCTGGTACCCTCTTAGGAATTCCAGCTTTCTCCTTCATATGTTTAGACAAGCAAGTTGGATCATACGGTTAATTCAATATTCCTTTCTGGACATACAGTTATAGTACTTTGTTTATATGTTCTTTTTGCAAGAGATGTTTCAATTGCTAGATATTGTAACTATCTTGTGGTTCTTTTCCGTAGCTGGTCCTAAAAATGATGATAAAATGTAACAAAGGAAATTGAACTCAACTGGTTCTTGGAGCCATGATTCAGGATAATCTTTGCTATTGTTTGCACTAGGTTTAATAAAAGAAATTATAAAATTCTTCTATGGAATTTGAAAAATGAGCTGAACACATGTTAGATTGAAGAAAGAACAATAGAGAGACACACAACACATAGAGTTATGTCTTATTCTAATTTGGGAAATTCTATAATACACACCCCATTTTGGGGTGTGTAACATATGCTCCAGTTATGACATTTGTGGTCATTGGTTATAACCTATTGTGGTGTTAGTTATGATTTGGTTATGACTTATTATGGTGTTAGTTATGACTTCTTGTGATGTTGGTTATGACCTATTGTGATTATTATTTTGGGTTATGGCTGAAAAGGTCTTCAGTTATATCTTATGTGGTATTTGGTTATGACTCATTATTTATTTTTAGTTATGACTAAAAAGGATTTAGTTATGACATTTGTGGTAATCAACACCACAAATGTCATAACTTGCATATGGTACACACCTATGAAGCATGGACACTCCAAAATCGGTGCCGTGGTGGTGTCCAACACGCAGATACACCGGGGATACGGGGACATGCCAGATGGCGTGTCCCTTTAATTTAATGAATTTTTTGTAGGGGATACGGCCGGGACACGCATGTCCATATCGGGACACGGCATGAGACACGATGGGGCTCATTTTTTATTTTGTTATATTTATTTGGGGTCAAAGTGTAATATTTAAAGAGAAAAAAAAAAAAACAACGATGTAAAAGATCAACATAGAAATCATTCCTTGCCCTAATCGTAACAAACAACAGAGAGTTAAGGAATAGAGTGATTGAACCAGTCGATCCACCACCTCCATCTAGTCGATCGAAGACCCCCGACCTTCGAACCCCATCAAGTCGATCAAAGACCTCTGAAGACCTCCATCAGTTGATTGTGAGCTCCATCAGTCGATCTCCATCCAGTCGAGCTCCATCCAGTCGTCTTCCATCCAGACGACTTCGAAGGTAAGCCCCCCTCTCTCTCTCTCTCTCTCTCTCTCTCGTATTTGTAAACTAGGGCTCATTTTTATTTTTTTATCGTTTATATATATATGTAAGACTTTTTGCATTTTTTTGTAATTATATGTTTATATATATGTATATATATCTCTAAAACTGTATTTTTTAAAAAAAAAATTTATAGGTTTATACATATATACAGTATGTAGAACTTTTTTTTTTTTCTCCCTGTCTAATGTTAATGTTAATTTATAATAGTTATAATTTATAGGAAAAATGTCTAGTTCAAATTCTGCCACTAACACACCATCTGCCTTTGATGCTGAAGATGATAAGCCACTGTGGAAATATGTGACTAGATTAGAAGAATCTAGTGCAAGAGGGGAGAACTATACTTTTCAATGTAACTTTTGTCGGGCTACTCATAAAGGTTCATACACTAGGGTAAAAGCCCATTTGATGCAAATTAAAAATCAAGGGATAGAAGTGTGTCCAAAAGTAACAAGTAAGGATAAAGCTGAATTTGAGAGAGTAATTGCAGAAGCAGAGTTGAAATTGAAAAACTCTAGGTTGAAGAAAGTCCCATTGCCTCCTCCTAGTTCAAGTGCATCATTAGGTTTATGTTTCAATGAACCAGAGAAGATCTATGGATCAAAAAGGAAGAGGTCAACTGCTATAGGGAGTGGAAGTAGTAACCCTGTTATGAAAGCATTTAACATTGGGGCTCGAGAACAATTAAATGGCAAGATAGCTAGAATGTTTTATTCAGCAGGCTTGCCGTTTCATTTGGCAAGAAATCCTCACTATGTTAGTGCATTTACTTTTGTTGCAAATAACAACATACAAGAACATGTATCGCCTGGGTATAACATGTTGAGAACTACATTGCTTCAAAAAAAAAGGATAAACATTGATAGGTTGTTAGATCCTATTCGAGGCACATGGAGGGAGAAGGGTGTGAGTATAGTCAGTGATGGATGAAGTGATTCCCAATGAAGGCCATTAATAAATTTTATGGTTGTTACCGGAGGTGGGCCTATGTTTGTTAAACCGGTTGATTGTTCAGGGGAAACAAAGAACAAGTGTTTTATTTCCAACTTGATGAAGGAAGTAATCATGGAGGTTGGGCCTAAAAATGTGGTTCAAGTCATTACAGATAATGCCCAAATTGCAAGGCGGCGGGGCACCTAATTGAAGCGCAATTTCCTCACATCTTTTGGACTCCTTGTGTTGTGCACACCCTTAATCTTGCCTTGAAGAATATTTGTGCTGCCAATAATGTGGAAAATAATTCAGTTGCATTTGAAGAGTGTAATTGGATTAGTGAGATTGTGGGTGATGTGATGATGATCAAGAATTTTATTTGTAATCATTGCATGAGGTTGGCAATGTACAATAAGTTTGTGAGTTTGAAGCTTCTTTTAGTTGCCGAGACACGCTTTGCTTTTTCCATTGTCATGCTTAAGAGGGTCAAGTTGATAAAGCAAGGTATCCAAACAATGGTAATCAGTGACAAATGGAGTTGTTATAGGGATGATGATATTGGTAAGGCCAAGTTTGTGAAGGATAAGTTGTTGGATGACTTTTGGTGGGATCAAGTCAACTACATACTTTCTTTTGCTGCTCCTATTTATGACATGATTAGAGTTTGTGAAACCAATAGACCTTTTGTTCACTTAGTGTGTGACATGTGGAATACAATGATAGAAAAAGTGAAGATGGTGATATATAAGCATGAAGGAAAGCGACAAGAAGAAAAGTCTACATTCTATAATGTAGTACATCAGATTCCTGTAGACCGGTGGAACAAGAACAACACACCACTTCATTGCTTGGCACACTCATTGAATCCAAGGTGATTACAACACAATTTACTATTTTTATTGATTTAAGCTTAATATTAGTCTTTCACATTTATAATGAGTAGTACATTTTTTCCATTTTAGGTATTATAGTGATGTGTGGCTTCATGAGGATCCAAGCCGAGTTCCCCCACATAGGGATGAGAAGGTCTGCCTTGAGAGAAAAAAGTGCTTGAAAATGTTCTTTAATGATCCAATGGAGCGCACTAGAGCAAATTTGGAGTATGCCAAGTTCTCAACCAAAGAGGGGCCATTTGTTGACATTGATTCCATTGGAGATAGATGTGATATGGATCCTCATAGTTGGTGGGGTGTTCATGGTGCATCTGCACCTACTCTTCAATCTTTGGCTTTAAGGCTACTTGTGCAACCTTCTTCTTCGTCATGTGCTAAGAGGAATTGGAGTATATACTCTTTTATCCATTGAATGAGAAGACACAATATGACACCCCAACGTGTAGAGGACTTGGTTCTTGTTCATAGCAACCTCCGTCTTTTATCAAGGAGAACCCCACAATACCTTGAAGCAGAAACCAAGTTGTAGGATATTGCGGGCGACACATTTGATTCATTTGATGATGTTGGGATGCTTGAGGTTGCAAATCTCTCACTTGATGAACCTGAGATGGAGGTTGTGTTGTTTACAGATGATGGGGGTGCAAACGAAGAAAAAGATGGTGATGCTAATGATGATGAAGATGTGCAAGAAATTGGATCTACTTGAAGCTTGTATTAATGTTACTATGTTAGTGTTTGTTAATTTTGATTTAAGATGAATGTAATATGAATCTACATAACACATAAAAATATATAAAAAAAAAAAAAAAAATTGCCGTGTCCCCTGCCGTGTTCGTGTCTCCATTTTTGGAAATTGCCGTGTCCCGTGTCCGTGTCTGTGCCTCATAGTCTCATACACAGATAAGCTTGAGTCAAGTCTCCAGCTCTGCTAGAACTTGTCAAAATTATAGCGCACAAAGTTGGAACCACCTAGAACTCTTAATTTTGGTTGATTTACAGACCCACATGGGATATGCTCATCTAGGGAAAAATTGAAGCTTGGTTTTGGGTTGCTCTCTTGATAACACAGGCCATATCATAATTGGAGACATTTAGGAAACACAATGGTAACATATTTTCTTTATCTTGATTGGCCCAAATGGTTTCACTCTTGAAGCAAAATTTCTAGTCACATAACTGTCTCTGTGAAACAAAAAAGTATGGGATTACATTACATACAATAGTGGTACTCAATTCTCATAGGTTGATTTGAAGGAGAAAAAGCTAGTACTATTGTAGTGGTAACATATAATTACCAAGTGTAAAATTTTTCGTATCCAATGATATAAAATGTTAACAGGACTATGTAATTATTGAGTAAAATTTTTCATATAAAATGTTACACAGAGTAAGTAGCAACAGTTATGACATTAATCATGTCTATATCCATGCGAAGCATGACAACATCCTTGACATTCAGAATGTTATATTCATGACAATAAGAATAAATGAAATGATATTTTATTTTCTGAAAAATTCACTGGCCAATTATTAAAGAGGCAAAAATTAGAAGGGTCATTCTAGAATACACACCCTCAAACCTATGAAACACAGACAAGAATGTTATATTCATGACAATAAGAATAAATGAAATGATATTTTATTTTCTGAAAAGTTCACCGGCCAATTATTAAAGAGGCAAAAATTAGAAGGGTCATTCTAGAATACACACCCTCAAAAGGGTGTGTACTTATGAAGCACGGACATAGACACGGGCACGGACACGGCGAATATTTTTATTTTTATTTTTTGTGTTATGTAGATTCATATTACATTCATCTTAAATCAAAATTAACAAACACTAACATAGTAACATTAATTCCAGCTTCAAGTAGATCTAATTTCTTGCACGTCTTCATCATCATCAGCATCACCATCTCTTTTTTCGTTTGTACCTCCATCATCTGTAAACAACACAACCTCCATCTTAGGTTCATCAAGTGAGAGATTTGCAACCTCAAGCATCCCAACATCATTAAATGAATCAAATGTGTCACCTGCAATATCCTATAACTTGGTCTCTCCTTCAAGTTATTATGGGGTTTTCCTTGATAAAAGACGAAGGTTGCTATGAACAAAAACCAAGTCCTCTGCACGTTGGGGTGTCATCTTGTTTATTATCATTGAATGGATAAAAGAGTATATATTCCAATTCCTTTCAGCACATGACGAAGAAGGTTGCACAAGTAACCCTAAAGCTAAAGATTGAAGAGTGGGTGCAGATGCATCATGAGCAACCCACCAACTATGAGGATCCATATCACATCTATCTCCAATGGAATCAATGTCAGCAATGACCCCTCTTTGGTTGAGAACTTGGCATGCTCCAAATTTGCTCTAGTGCGCTCCATTGGATCATTAAAGAACCTTTTCAAGCACTTTTTTTCTCTTAAGGCAGACCTCCTCATCCCTATGTGGGGGAACTCGGCTTGGATCCTCATGAAGCCACACATCACTATAATACCTAAAATGAAAAAAATGTGCTACTCATTATAAATGTGAAAGAATAATATTAAGCTTAAATTAATAAAAACAGTAAATTGTGTTGTAATCACCTTGGATTCAATGTGTGCCAAGCAATGAAGTGGTGTGTTGTTCTTGTTCCACCGGTCTACAGGAATCTGATGTACTACATTATAGAATGTAGATTCTTCTTCTTGTCGCTTTCCTTCATGCTTATATATCACCATCTTCACTATTTCTATCATTGTATCCCACATGTCATATACTAAGTGAAGAGAAGGTCTATCGGTGTCACAAACTCTAATCATGTCATAAATAGGAGCAGCAAAGAAAAGTATGTAGTCGACTTGATCCCACCAAAAGTCATCCAAAAACTTATCCTTCACAAACTTGGCCTTACCAATATCATCATTCCTATAACAACTCCATTTGTCACTGATTACCATTGTTTGGATACCTTGCTTTATCAACTTGATCCTCTTAAGCATGACAATGGAAGAAGCAAAGTGTGTCTCCGCAACTAAAAGAAGCTTCAAACTCACAAACTTATTGTACATTGCCAACCTCATGCAATGATTACAAATAAAATTCTTGATCATCATTACATCACCCACAATCTCAATAATCCAATTACACTCTTCAAATGCAACTGAATTATTTTCCACATTCATGGCAGCACAAATATTCTTCAAGGCAGGATTGAGGGTGTGCACAACACAAGGAGTCCAAAAGATGTGAGGAAATTGCGCTTCAATTAGGTGCCCCGCCGCCTTGCAATTTGGGACATCATCTGTAATGACTTGAACCACATTTTTAGGCCTAACCTCCATGATTACTTCCTTCATCAAGTTGGAAATAAAATACTCTTCCTTTGTTTCCCCTGAACAATCAACCGTTTTAACAAACATAGGCCCACCTCTGGTAACAGCCATAAAATTTATTAATGGCCTTCGTTGGGAATCACTCCATCCATCACTACTGTACTCACACCCTTCTCTCTCCATGTGCCTCGAATAGGGTCTAACAACCTATCAATGTTTATCCTTTCTTTTTGAAGCAATGTAGTTCTCAACATGTTATACCCAGGCGGTACATATCCTTGTATGTTGTTATTTGCAGCAAAAGTAAATGCACGAATATAGTAAGGATTTCTTGCCAAATGAAATGGCAAGCCTGCTGAATAAAACATTCTAGCTATCTTGCCATTTAATTGTTCTCGAGCCCCAATGTTAAATGCTTTCATAACAGGGTTACTACTTCCACTCCCTATAGCAGTTGACCTCTTTCTTTTTGATCCATAGATCTTCTCTGGTTTATTGACACATAAACCTAATGATGCACTTGAACTAGGAGGAGGCAATGGGACTTTCTTCAACCTAGAGTTTTTCAATTTCAACTCTGCTTCTGCAATTACTCTCTCAAATTCAGCTTTATCCTTACTTTTTACTTTTGGACACACTTCTATCCCTTGCTTTTTAATTTGCATCAAATGGGCTTTGACCCTAGTGTATGAACCTTTATGTGTAGCCCAACAAAAGTTACATTGAAAAGTATAGTTCCTCCCTCTTGCACTAGATTTTTCTAATCTAGTCACATATTTCCACAGTGGCTTATCATCTTCAGCATCAAAGGTAGATGGTGTGTTAGTGGCAGAATTTGAACTAGACATTTTTCCTATAAATTATAACCATTATAAATTAACATTAACATTAGAAGGGAATTTTTTTTTTTTTACATATTGTATATATGTATATACAAATCTATAATTTTTATAAAAAAAAAAAAAAATACAGTTCTAGTGATATATAAACATATAATTACAAAAAAATGAAAACAATCTTACACACACACACACACACATATATATAAACGTACAAAAAAAATAAAAAATGAGCCCCAGTTTACGAATACGAGAGAGAGAGAGAGAGAGGCTTACCTCCGAAGTCGTCTGGATGGAGCTCGACTGGATGGAGCTTACAATCAACTAATGAAGGTCATCAGAGGTCTTCGATCAACTTGATGGGGGTCAGGGGTTGTCGATCGATTGGATGGAGGTGGTGGATCAATTGGTTCAAGTCAGCAATAGGTTCTCCCTTCCACTCTATTCCTTCACTCTCTGTCGTTTGTTACGATTAAGGCAATGAACGATTTTTGTGTTGATTTTTTACGTTGCCTTTATTTTTTATTTTTTTATGCTTTTTAAATATTACAATTTGACCCCAAATAAATATAACAAAATTAAAAATGAGCCCCACCATATCCCATTTCGTGTCCCGATATGGACACGCGTGTCCCCGACGTATCCCTTACAAAAAATTCATTAAGTTAAAAGGACACGCCATCTGGTGTGTCCTTAGCGTGTCCTCGGCGTATCCGCGTGTCAGACACCGCCACGGCACCGATTTTGGAGTGTCCATGCTTCATAGGTATGAGATTGGTTCATTTATTTTTGGCTGACAATGGCTTTGTTACTGAGTCTTAGAAAGTTTGTAAAATAGACTATTCAACAATAATTTTATTTTAAATCTGGCATTCTTGACATGATGCAAACTAGCTATTAAGGTATTATAATTTATAAGTTTATATATCTTTGAAAATATTTGTTTGTTTGTATTTTTTTTTTTTTTCAAATATTCATTGTTTTGTGTGACTAAAAAAATAGTCAACATGCCTTTTATATGTCAGCTTCATCGAGGTCTTCATTATTTTACTACAAGACATTGACACCCATCCTTGCTGTTTCAAAAACCTAACCAAGTTGGTGTAGATACCCCATTTTGACTGTCCTTAAGACTTGGGCGCTTCATTCCGAACACTCAATGATGAAATATTATACAGTACAATCTTTCGAATCTTCAGCAAAAGAATTCAGTTTTGAGCTTCAAACCCAAACCTTGCACCCCATTTGGACCAAAACCTATTTTTCTAGTCTGATCACTCAAAAAGCAGCAAGACCAAAAAATGACCGGCATGCCACATTCTTTTGAAGGATGGCCGGCCGGCCATTTTTAGCGAAATAGATATTTTGCAGCAGCAGACTGCTCCCATGCACGGGATTTGGCCAGTTGCTATCTTTTGAAGATATTTACATTAGAAGGCGGTTGAAACTCTATAAATACGGCACCTCCCTTTAGAGTTTAGGGTTAGAACAATTTCCCAAAGGCTTAGACAATTGCCCAAAGCTTTCCTCCACCCTCTTGAATATGGATACACAATAGATACACCATTGAAGCGTAAACTTGAAGCTTTTTGCTGAAGTTTTGAACATAATTCCAGATACTTTGGATGAAGTTTGTGAATCGAGAAGCTCTTCCTCTTTTCAAGAGGTTGAACTTTGAACCTTTTTCATCACCTTTTCTCTCTCTTTTTCTTGTCTTTACATACTATTTTTCAGAGTATTTTGGGGTTGAAATATGTGATTTAGAGTTACCAAAAGTGGGGGGGTTAACCACTCTTCCGTAGGCTTGTTTGCTAGATGAAACCTCTTGGCTTTATTCCATTTTTGCTCACTTTTTCCACCTCCTAAAACTGATTTTCAGCACTGTTTTGTGTTGTTTGTGGGTTGTTTAATGTGTTAATTTATGCTTTGAATACTATAGTTGTATTGTTGTAAGTCCTCACGGATTTGGCATTTTTAGGATATAGCGGCCAATCCATTTGAGTTGATAGTTTTACTTTGTTATAGCTTTCCCTATGTATCTTGGAACCTTGTGGTCATGGGAGGATTAGAGCTTAGGCTTAGCCACCTCGCCACAAGTTTGCTTAACTAGCTATAAACTTCTTGCTTTCATGCTATTGTTGTACACCTTAAAGATTGTCCGTCTCTTCCTTGAAGTAACTTCATGATAGGAAAGAGGTAGGTAGAATAGTCTTGCTTTTCGTGTGTTTAGTAAAGTCGTCGTGTTTAGTAAAGGCCTTTTCCTATTGCTTCTAAGATCATCATGCAACAAATTTGCGATGGTTGATGATTTGTGAAACAAACCTACTCTCCTTGAAAATCTTCATGACAGGAGGGAGTAGGAAGGATGAACATCCTTTGGAAACCCTCTATTTTGCTCTGGTTCAGTTCTGTCGTGGCAGGTATTTCCCCAGCACTAGTGGCCGGCCGGCCATCATTTTGTACGGCTGACCAGTCCATAAGGCCGGCCGGCTACCCCTTTTGTACGGCAGTGGTAGTATTTCAGATAAGCAGAGCAAATCTTGTGGCCAAAACAGAACTATTTTCTGACTGCGAATAGGGCAATTGCTGGCATCAAGCAGAGAGGTTTCCGGAGGATGTTCTTGCTTGTGCGCACGCGGGTCCTCGCCTCTCATTTAATTCCTTTAGATTAATCGCTTTGAGATTCGTATTTTGTAATAATTAGTTGATTAGGCCATTCGGACCCTCTTGTAAGAGGGCAAATTTGTAACACTTGATGTGTGTCTTTCAATCCCATTTCTTTCTCCTTTTTATTTAAATGCTTACCGTGGTTTGCATCATATTTTCTCTTATCATTCCTATGCTTTGTATCCATTTTTGCATGCATTAAGGTTCGGCTCATCATACTTGATATCATTATTATTTCTTACTTGATTATGTGCACTACCTCATGCTTTCAGTTGCTTCACATATTGCCGAATCTAGTAATTGCACTTTTGTATGCGTTGCATTAGCCATTTTGCATATTAGGATCATGCATTTTGTAACTATCTTCCTTTCTTCGGCTTGCCTTGTTTGAGTACTAGGTGAGCATTTTTGCTTTAGCATATCATATATGTGTTTGTGTTGCCATGTCGAGCATATTTCCATGAGGCTACTTGCTTACTTGAAATATCTCTTTGAATGCCTATGGATGGAGGCTATTTTGCTTAAATTGGAATGATTTTGATTATTGTATATATGAGCTCGCTTTTTCTTTGAGTTGCACATATTCAAAATTCTTTTAAAGAAAGCATGAAATCAAAGCATTCTAAAGTAAGTGATGTGGTCTATACTTGTTTGTCTCACATAGTAATGTTAGCATATTAAATAATTAGAACATGAGTATATAATGTCCATAAAATTCACATCATGATTTAGTAGAGGCCGATCTTTGATCGGGTGAGTGGGATGCTCAATTCATGACCTTTCCCTCTCATACCTAAGTTCTCGATCCGAGACACTTTGGTTATGACGGACAAGTGGCCTTTGGCACGAGTCATGGGTTTCCTAAATTTCCTAAAAATTTTTAGGTGGCGACTCTGAAATATGGCAATACAGTCCATTTTTGTCATCTCTGATGATTAATGGATTTTTTAGGACATATTGGATTTGGACACTCATTCATTTTTCTGTTTCACATTACACTTGTGAAACCAGATTCAGAACCACGGGAGTTCGAACTGTAGGGAAATTGCATCCGAGGAGGCTAACCCCTCCGAGCGTTAAAAACCAGCTACAGTTTCTGGCAACTCTACTGGGAAGTTAGAGAACTTGACTTAAACTTTATGATGTGAACTTGTATCTACATATATATATTCTTTGCATTGCATTTGCATGGTGCTCTTAAGTTACTGTGTTTACCATCTGATATCCTCGACGACTTGCCGGAGGCTTGGCAAAAGCTTGCCAAAAAGCTGGTCGGATGTAGGTAATGTCACGTTGGGAACACAACCCTTGGATCTGGGTTACCGTCGTACTGCTTGTCCCTCCTTTCACTTTTCAGTATTAGGTATGAGAGGTATATTTGGTAATCTTGCTGAGATACCCTTTCGACCAATTGGCCTAGTGCATGTAGTAAGCTCTAGTGACTATTCCAAAATATGATAGGATGCCTGCCCATATTCAGGATATTGTGATACTAGTTTGAACTAGTGAAACTTTAGATCATTCAAGAGCTAGGATAGGGCGACCTTACCCCCTCATAGGGGTGTTTTTGCTCTCTTTACTTGCTATGTGCTATGTAATGGATATAGGGGTTCCTGATATCAGTGGTTCAGTTATATTAGTTTGTGGGGCAGAATTCAGTAGGGAGTACAGTTATTTAGGCCCCGTTTGGTAGAGCTGTGGAAAAGTGATTATAGATTATAGCTTAACAGATTGTAACTTATAGCTGTGAATATAAGCTGGTAACTTGTTTGGTGTAGCTGTGGGATTATGGATTTAAGCAGCAGAGTAGTGTTTAGTAAATAAGCTGTAAAATAGCTTTTTTCTGTATAATTGTCATTTTTACCCTTATAAGATATAAAATTTGTGATTTCATTTATAATACATTTTTTTCTTTTTCTTTTTCATTTCATTTTATTTTCTTTTCTTTTTAAATTTTTTTTTTCTTCTCTTCTTTCTTTGTTAATTTTTTTTTAATTTATTAAGTCATTAAAATTAATATTCATGTTCTAATTTATATTAATGTTGTGATTTCATTACATATTATCTTTCATATATTCATTATCAAAATTATTAATTTTTTTCGTATCTTCTCTCTCTATATTTCTTTTCTTTATTATTATGAAAAGTAAATATTAATTGAAATAAATTGTGTTAACTATTAAAATTAGTATCTTTTTGTCCATCAATTATTATTATTATTATTATTCATTTTAATTATTTTTAGTAATATTTCATTTTTAGTAAATATTAATTCTGTTTTTATTAATTCTGAAAAGTAATTTTTTCTTTTTTAATTAATATTAATATTGATTTTTTTCTTTTTTTTCAATTTTTTTTCTAGGGTTTGAAAAGCACAGGGGCGACGACCTGCGATGTTTCAGATCGACGACGGTTCAGATCACGATGGTTCAGATCGACGACGACGTTGGTTCAGATTGACGACAGCATTGGTTTAGATCGCGATGGCGTTGGTTCAGATCGACGACGGTGTTGGTTCAGATCGCGATGGCGACGAACCATCGCCGGAGACAGAGAGACAGACAGAGCTTCGCGATCGCGATGGCAGCGAACCCAAGATCAACCGGCGCTATGGATGTAGCGTAGAGAGAGAGAGAGAGAGAGAGAGAGAGAGAGAGAGAGAGAGAGAGCAGAGAGAGATCTCTGTTTCATCGCCGAAGTGAGGGACACGTCGTCGGAAATTGCCAGACATCGCCGGAAATCGCCTGCGTCTCTCTCTGGTTTGTGAACAGTGGTGAGATGTGGTGTATATATAGTGGCATTTTCGTAAATAATGGAGGTTAGGAGGGGCATTTAAGTCATTTTAGCACCTAATATGTTGCTGCGCGCTTAAGCTATAAACTTAAGCATTCCCAGACCCACTTTCCAAATAAGTTGAAAATTAGTTTTATTTAAGCTATAAGTTGGTGAAATAAGCTAAGTCAAACACATGTTTTTAGCTTAAATTAAGTTAAAAGCTTAAATAAGCTGCTTATAAGTTTTACCAAATAGGGTCTTAGCTGTGATCATATCAATTCTGTTGAAATTGGGCTGAGGTGCTGTCTGTTTTTTTTTTTTTTTTTTCTTTTGCTAGGTAGTGCTGAAACCATAGCTTCAGAAGGTTCTGATATCCCCCAGGTACGTTGAACTCGTGTTGATAGACTTTGTAAGGTCGGGGATTTAGTTCAGGGACAACCACTTTCGCCGGTGGCAAGACGAAGAAGGGCCATACAGGGTTCACCGGTTCCACGGTTTCGGTATTCACCAATTAGATCACCTTTGTTCATTTCATCCCGGGCATAGTATCTACTCCTATCATGGTTCAACCTCCGACAAATCTAGAGGATTTACCGATCCATCTTTAGGAATCAATAGATTCATTCCAACATGATATGGCCCGACAAACCGAGATCACTAATAGGTTGCAACAACAACAACAGGTGGCTGCGGCTTCTGCTTTTCATACACCTGACATTGCTGCTCCTGTGCCAGGTACTACTGGCAATCCTACGGCCTAGGAGCTATCAGCCGAAGGTGTTCCTATTGTTTCAGTCCAGGCAGATCCAATGCCGGTCCAGAGTTCTAAAGCTCCAATTCATCAGACTGAGGCACCTTTCGAATTTAAGTCTGACCCTACCTTGCTCAAAGTCAATAAACTTGAAAAGTTGTTCTAGAAGGCACATGGAGTTAGCTCTATTGTAGACATCGAAGACGGGTACACTGAATCCACTGTTACTCTACCAGAATGGTCTAAAATGCCTCATATTGACCGTTTTGATGGGTCTGAAGATCTAATGGTACATTTGCCCCTCTTTTTTGATATTTTGAAACTGATAGGTTTGACTAGAATCCAGAAGTTGTCGCTGTTTGGAAGAACTATGTCCGGTATAGCTGCCATTTGGTATGCTAAACTAGAGGACTCTGTGAAATAGAGTTGGGAAGAGTTGGCCGAATCCTTTGTCTCCCAATAATCCTACAACACGCAAATCGAGGTCACTACTCGTGATCCTGAGATAATGTGTCAGGAACCAAAGGAAGGCTTTTCGAAGTTTGTTACTAGGTGAAGGGCAAAGGCGGCTATGATGGCAAACAAGCCTCCAGAGAAAGAGCAAGTCCGTGTCATTGTTAGAAATCTGCATTAAAGGCTATTGCAGAAAATGATAGTCCTCCCACTATTCAACTTTAAGGACCTCCATGAAATTGGGGTTCAAATCGAGGATGCCATCAGACAAGGGATCATTGTGGAAGGTAGTGAGCCGATGAGGAACAATGTTATTCGCAGTTCCAATGCTACTATCAGTGGTAGCACAGTTGCGAAATGCTTAGAAGTAAACACTGTCACCAGTCCCATCAAAAACCCTTTTGTTGATAATAGCCTAAGACCAACCACCTCAACTCGGCCCCAAGCTCGAAATTTCCATCCCCTTTACATAGATCTCTCTTAAGCCTTGAAAACTTTGCTAGAAAATGGGCACCTAGAGCTCCTAGAACCCCGACCCCTCCCAAGTTCTCTTCCACCATGACACGACTCCACTAAATACTGTGCCATCATCAACAATATGGTCATGATATAAACCCCTGCATCCGTCTCCGTCATAAGATTCAGGATCTTATTAACGAAGAAATCATAACTCCACCTAAAAGACCTCATGCCATCACTAACCCATTACCTCCACATCTCAACCTAATCCATACGCTGCCATCCACCTACAACCCCAGCATATACATCACCCTAACCCATTTACCCAAGCCTGAGATGTTCATTCCAAAAAGCACGTACTTGTGTATAATGGATGCACTTGAACCCCAATCATCTCAAATTCCAAAAATTGAACTCCCTAATAGCCCAATTCCAGTTCAACTTACTCCAAAGAGCCCAACCCAACCAATTCATCAAGACCAAGTTGGTTCAAATACACTGCGGGCACCAATGGCCGAACCCACTACTTCTGAGCTGTTAAGCATGATTGAAGATCTTTAGAGAACTGTGGTAGATTTAGCCTTTGGGATCTTGGCTCCATCATCGACCACATCACATGCCAGAAATTTCACGTCAAAAAGCACCCCAATCTTAGGGCGAGCTGCAGTTAGAAAGGGCCAACCCGAAGCTATCTCAAGCCTGGGTGATGACATGTCAGCAACAAATGGGCCTTGCTCTGAGATAGCCACCCAATCCCTTGGCAAAGTTGAAGCAAGTGGAAAGAACAAGGTCGGGGCAAGTATTGATCCTTATGCACATCTTTGGTAGGCTATTGAGACTTTGAAGATCAAAGGGCTGAATAAGCAACAAGTACTTGCAGTTGTTGCAAAGACTGTGGATGATACTTTTGTCGCTCAGGTTGGGAGCATTTTGAATAAGGGGGTAAGCCATGAAAAGGGATGTAATACTAGAAACACCCCTTTCAGCTCCAATCCTACACTTGTAGGATGTCTTCAAACCCAGTCAATACCCGTCGACCCCTCTATCAAAACTTCCAGGACTGGTAGTCGCACCTTCAATCCCATTTACATGACCTTGTCTAAAGCTCTCCAAATCCTCATAGGATAAGGCCATCTCAAACCCCTTGACCCTCAGCCTCTCCCTGATCGCCCTCCAGCCAGGTATGATGCTGCCAAGTATTGCGCTTTCCATCAGTAACCCAACCATGACACTAGCTATTGTTTTTGTCTTCGCCATGAAATTCAAGACGTGATTGACAACAAGTTCATCATCTCACCAGGTCCTACAAAGTCTATTGGTGCTGGATCGATGAACTTGGGGGATAATGTGACTAGTTCTGTGATTGAGGATGAACCACGTGCTGATGGCATGCATTTTACTCTAGATGTGGTGGATGGCACGCATTGATTTTAGCAATTTGAAAATGTTTCTATTTTACTTTCTGAATTGGGTGTTGAGCCAGTCTTGTTGCGTTAGAGTTTGGTGATTCCGGGGGTGTTAACTTGGAAACCACTGTTATGTTTGTGTTTGTCTTGTCTTTTCCTTCTTTCTTTCTTTTGAGTCTGTTTCAATTGTTGAGCCAGAAGTTCTGAATGAAACTGCAGTAACTTTCACCTATTTCTCTGTGCCTTTAAATCATTGCATTATCCAAAGTTTTTCAAAACTGTTTCTCCAACTGTAGTGAAAACAAAGAGGAAGGAATTCCTCGGGACTTGCAAAATTTGACTAATTGAGAAGAAGAGAGGCATGCTAAGCTCTTAATGAATGAGATCATGCCTGTTAATATGAGTACTGAGAAGGATCCTGGCTAAATCCAGATTGGTTCTACATTGTCTTCAGAGGAGCAACGAGTGACTGGTTGTTTTATTAAAAGATTTCAAAAATGTTTTGCATGGTCCTACGAAGACATGCCTGGAATTGATCTTGAGATTGTACAACATAGGATCACTCTTAACCTTGAGACTCGACCCCTTTGCTTTCAAAACTTGATTTAGAATGTTCAACGATCAACCAAAATATGAGGCTTGCATGGCCGGATTGGAAGCAGCTCTTGAATTTGGGGCAATAAGGTTGGACGTGATCAAAGGAAGCTTGCATAGTTGGATTAGAAGCAGCCTTTGAACTAGGGGTAAAAAGGTTAAATGTGATCGAAGATTCAAAACTGGGTCATTTCTCAAGCCAATGGAGACTGGCAAGAAAGCCAAATCCCAGAATTTGAAGAAGAAAATTTATTGCTGAAGGACAATAGAGTTCCTATCCATGACACCAGGGGCAAATTCAGACCCAATTGAATGGGCCCTAGTATATCATATATGTGTTTGTATTGCCATGTCGAGCATACTACCATGAGGCTACTTGCTTACTTGAAATATCTCTTTAAATGCCTGTGGATGGGGGCTATTTTGCTTAAATTGGAATGACTTTGATTATTGTACATATAAGCTCGCTTTTCCTTTGAGTTGCACATACTCAAATACTCTTTTCAAGAAAGCATGAAATCAAAGCATTCCAAGTAAGTGACGTGGTCTATACTTGTTTGTCTCACATAGTAATGTTAGCATATTAAATAATCAGAACATGAGTATATAATGTCTATAAAATTCACATCATGATTTAGTAGAGGCCGATCTTTGATCGGGTGAGTGGGATGCTCAATTCAGGACCTTTCCCTCTCATACCTAAGTTCCCGATCCGAGACACTTTGATTATGACGGACAAGTGGCTTTTGGCACGAGTCGGTTTCCTAAATTTTCCAAAAATATTTAGGTAGCGACTCTGAAATCTGGCAATGCAGTCCATTTTTGGCATATCTGATGATTAATAGATTTTTTAGGACGTGCCGAATTTGGGCTCTCATTCATTTTTCTGTTTCACATTGCACTTGTGAAATTAGATTCAGAACCATGGGAGTCCAAACTGTAGGGCAATCGCATCCGAGGAGGCTAAGCCCCCCGAGGAGCGCAAAAAACCGGCTACAGTTGGGATGTTCTTTATGCTTGGTTCATTAAGCAATGAAGCTTGAAATATGTTTTCATGCTTGGTTTGTCTAATTGATAAATTTGTTTCTTTTGAAGTCCAAGTCAATCATGAGTAGCTCAGCTCATTTGCAATGCTGCCTTCATGGGCAAAATTGAGTCATACCAATTTCTTTTAGATTATACCCAGTCAGATTCACGTTAAGTCCTCACTAACTATTCTCATAAATAAAATAAAAATTGTTAATTATATTTGAAAGCTAAAGATTATTTTGTTATGATTGCTATTATCTTTCAACCAAAAAAATAAAAAGTTTCTATTTTGCTATTCTACAGATATAAAGTTAGCTTTATAGTGCAACTGGAGGGAGTATTACGACCACAGAGACCATAAGAGAGCCACCACCTCTCCAGTTATTGCCCTGGTGCTCTGGTCTTCTCGTAAAGCCATGAAGAAGTGGTCTTTGGTCCCTCCACAAGCATAAAGCCAGCTTCTTTTCAGCTATGTGGCAAGAGAAATAGGGCACCCTTTGTACCACATCTGAGGAAATGGATTATGTCTTGGAAGAGGAACTCATCGTAAGCTATAGCCAGAGGACCATCGTTATTGTAACCATACTCTTCGTATGCTTGGTCTAGAAGTTTCTGGAAAACTGGATGGTTCAGGTAATTTGCCCTTATAACAAACCTCCTGCCAGCTTCCCCTACTGTGACAGCTAGGTGACCTAGAGGGACATCCTGGGATGGCTTGTTCACCCCAACATTTGCTAGCCTATGCCACACCCAATCCATGATTTGAGCTTCACAATGTTGCATATGCGACATCTAGAGTGCTCTGTGGAAGCCATGAAATTATTTTTTGGGTGTCCTAATTCTGGTATTGAGGGTGAACCTATGCATTTATTTATCATGCAAGGGATATATTCTCTCAAGTTATGTCCTCTATGATTTGTTCAGTTAATGCATCACAACCAATCACGTATTAATTCATCTTTCAGGTTTTTCAAAAAAGACAAAAAGCCCCATTTTTGCCAATTATGAGACTAGGGTAAGCCTTCTATGAAATCATAGGCTTTGCAAATCTCAAGCTTGCTAGAGAGAATGCTAACCTCTCTACCTATGAAATAGCATGCGTTATCCTCTAGCGTTGCATGTTATATGTTTCTTTGGCCTAGCTCTCGAGTTGTGAGAGTTTATTTTAGTACTAGACACTTGAATACCTTGTTTTGATGGCTTGCTAGGCCATCTTTGTCGTCCCCCCATGGGGGTGTATTGAGCCTCACGATAACATCTTTGTTATTGGTATATCTAACCCGCTTACCCATCCAAAAAAAAAGGGTAAGCGTACCGATTGCAAAACTCTATGGATGTTTTTCAAATTATTTGGCTCTTTGATAGCTTGGTTGCTTATTTTTTCTGGTGATTAAGGCATTCCTCTGATCCGTCCATGGTTTGATTATTGCTGGAATTGTACAAGGGTTAACTGCACAGGATTTGCCCATGATGGGTACAATGTTTCTTCAAGTAGTACTAAATTGGGTTGCCTTTGATATTGGTAATATAGTAGTGGGAGGTGCATGAGAAATCAGCCCACCTACCATGTGTTTGTGGGGAGTGTATGCCCTTTTTTTGTGTATGATCAAGTTTAGTGCCTCCCCTAGTGGGTCTAACATTCTATTTGTGCATACATGTCACTAATTGTAGAGCTGGCCTTTGTTCACTGATCAAATAGAAATTTAACACTTCTTTTGTTTTCCCCTGGGCAACTTGTAACTGAAAACTGATCTAGCAAGGATATAAAATTTTCAAGTTTGATAAGAGTGCCAAGGATTTTCATTAGTTCTCAGTGATCTTGCACTTGAAATATGTCCATCTCTTGTTCTATGGTTTTTAATATGAGTTTCTTTATGACTTGTTCAGGGTGATTTTTTAAGTATAGAATCAACTTGGAATAATCATAGTTTGTATTGGAGTGTACAGTTGGGGAATCTTCCTCAGACATCTGAACATGTGTCACATGATTCCACGACATGAACCAAAACCCATGAGGTTGGGTTGAAGCATGACAAGTTTTACTTCTACATGCCCCTTCTTACAGGTTCTGTCTCGATATGTATCCTCATTTCGTTCGGTTTTTATGAAGAACAAAGTGCAGAAATGAGCCATTAGCTTTTGGTAGTTTGAGTTGATTTTCACATAGAATGCATCTGTGCTTTTATTGTTTAGTATGTTCATTAATCTTAGAGCATCTCTAATTGTGGGTGAGATCTCATGCCAAAGCCAAAAGGTGGTAATGGAGCACAAAAGATCCACTACAATGGTATGTCAAAATTTAGCATCATGCTATACTTGCTGCCAATGATTTACTTCTTTTGGCTAAAACTTACTAGGGTAAATTGCACTGACCTCTCTTCAAGTTTGGCATAATTATATTGAGCCCTTTTAAGATTTTAATTCATATAAAATTTAGCTCTCTTTTCATCAATAATTCATTAGTTGTATAGATGTAAAAATGACATTTTCATCTTATTTTTGTCTCTTTCACATTGTTTGCATTAATTTTGATCATTTTAACCTTACTAAAAAGAAGATTTGTGTAATTATGTTGAAATTGTGAGACTATTTATATTTTCTTTAAACTTCAAAGAAGATCGGCCTAATTTAACCGATTTACAATGTTGTCATTTTCCCATTTTCAAAACTTAGAATTAGAATTACATATACATGAAGTCATTTGTTCCAATTTTCTAGATTTTCAACTGGACAGGTGACGTGATCACATTGTACAATGGAAATTGAAGTCTCTCCTGTCTAAATCGGATTGAAAGGTGCTGTTAGGTTTTCATGGGCTTATCATGGAACCCGTTTCGATAATCTGAACCGTTCAATGTGTAAGTTTCGTCGAGTATTTCATTTTTGCAAAAAATCACGTTGATCGGATATCGATAAACATTTAATCATATCACATTTGTATAAACGGTAAGTATGATTTTGAAAATAAATTATTTATACAAATGTGATATAATTAAATAATTATCAATGTTTGATCAACGTAATTTTTTATAAGGATGAAGTACTTGATGAGTTTGAACAGTTCGAATTATCGATACGGGTTCTATGGTGAGCCTACGAAGGCCCAATAGCACCATCAAATTGCAATACCCAACTGGAGAGGAGCCTCTCCCATGTCAAAAAATGGTATTTACACCAATGGAGTCGGATGATAACCAAAAAAGTCAATATGCAATTTCAGAAGGATGATTCTACTTACACCATTACTTTATCTCTTTACACCTTCTATATGAGTTTTTTTTTCTTCTCAATTTTATCCATGTGTGAAATTACCTTTAAGGACAAAATACTAAAATTAAATATATTTTGTTATCTCCTTACACCCCCTTGGTCTTCAATCCCTACTTCTCTTTTTCCTTTATTAATTTTTCTTTTCTCTTACACATCTTTTTCAAAAAGTGAGAATCATAGTATTTTGATCATTAAATAAAGCAATGGATGAAGAAACGATGATGAAGAACCATAAAAAAGTAAAATGGTGAGTTTTTTTTATTTATTTGGTAGGTTTTTATTTCATTTTTATGAACTGGTGTTCGACTTTCGTTCGGTGGTTAGAAATCGAACAAAAAAAAATAGTCCAGCACCATATTGCTGAACAAAAAATATAAGTCCGGTAACCAACTACCAAATAAAAGATACATTTCTAGTAACCCCAAACTGAAATTTTTTTAATTTGTTCGGCTTCTCATTATCATGTATTTTCAGTTTCGTTTTTTTATTTTTTTGCCTGGAAGGATTATATTTATACTCATTGCAACAACGCAACTATTGCAATATTAGTGAACTTTAGTTATGAATTCATTACAGATGAGGTTTGTTAAGTTTTTTTTTATGAATACGATTTTTTCTTATTTTTAATTTGTATTAAGTTTTATTAATAATTTGACGTATAAATGTATTTATTATCTTTAGATTTTTAGTAGTTGTGAAACATTAATGAAATGGGCTTCTGACATTGGAAAGAATATTGGATTTGTCATTATTATAAAGACATCAGATGCGGGAGGTAATGGCAGAAAACCATGACTTACACTTGCTTGTAAAAGAAGTGGTTACTACAAAGACAACACGAAGATTAAGGGGGGACGATTGAGGTTGGTAGGTTCTGAAAAGTATGAATGTCTATTTCTATTAAGGGGGGAAAATTACCTACAAATTACTAAGACAAATTGTGATAACATGTTTGATTAATGGATGTAAACAATTACAGATTTATGAATACATTATGGATATTCGTACCCTTGATGTCTTTATGAATAATTTTATGGATACTTATTGTGTGTGATTTTATGGATGCGTGTTTGATTTATGAATTTTTTTATGAATGCTTCAAGGAAAAACTAAATCTTTCAATGTACAGCAATGGGGGCCTAGACAACTCTATTGTAGTTTGGCAACATGACACTAGAGTAATCCTATTTGTATAACAATGTATCACTGAACAGGCACTTCACAAGTGGCCCAAATTAATTTCTTGTTATCATCTAATTGGACGGCAACATAATGCTGGGAAAAAAATATTGTTTGGTAACATGGTATTGGAGTAATTCAAATTAATTAGCGTTGTATTACCGAATATACCTACCACAAATTAAAAAATCATTGTTTGGAAGAAAGTGGCTTTGTAAATGTATAGTAACAAAATGTTGGAGGGATCTATTTTTTTCGACAGCATAACACCGAAATAATGTAAATTATTTGGTATCGTGTTACCAAAATTAGTGGTGTAAAGAGATGAAATAGTTAATTTATGATTAGTTTTGGTAATATATTGGGGGTGTAATGAGAATTACATTTTTTCTAGTGGTGTAATGAGATGGAGGGTGTAAAAAGGTTAAATAGTGGTGTAAGTAGAATCACCCCAAAAAAATAATATATCACAAATAGAGGGGTAATTTTATTTCCACGTACTAATTCTCCTCAGGGGTGATTCTACTTACACCATTACTTTATCTCTTTACACCTTCCATATGAGTTTTTTTTTTTCTTCTCAATTTTATCCATGTGTGAAATTACCTTTAAGGACAAAATACTAAAATTAAATATATTTTGTTATCTCTTTACACCCCTTGGTCATCAATCCATACTCCTCTTTTTCCTTTATTAATTTTTCTTTTCTCTTACATATCTCTTTCAAAAAGTGAGAATCATAGTATTTTGATTATTAAATAAAGCAATGGATGAAGAAACGGTGGTGAAGAATCATCAAAAAAGTAAAATGGTGAGTTTTTTTTATTTATTTGGTAGGTTTTTATTTCATTTTTATGGACTGGTGTTCGACTTTCGTTCGGTGGTTCGAAATCGAACAAAATGAAATAGTCCAGCACCACATTGCTGAACAAAAAATATAAGTTCGGTAACCAACTACCAAATAAAAGATACATTTCTAGTAACCCCAAACTGAATTTTTTTAATTGTTCAGCTTCTCATTACCATGTATTTTCAGTTTCATTTATTTATTTTTTTGCCTGGAATGATTATATTTATACTCATTGCAACAACGCAACTATTGCAATATTAGTGAACTTTAGTCATGAATTCATTACAGATGAGGTTTGTTAAGTTTTTTTTTGAATACGATTTTTTCTTATTTTTAATTTGTATTGAGTTTTATTAATAATTTGACGTATAAATGTATTTATTATCTTTAGATTTTTAGTTGTTATGAAGCATTAATGAAATGGGCTTCTGACATTGGGAAGAATACTGGATTTGCCATTATTATAAAGACATCAGATGCAGGAGGTAATGGCAGAAAACCATGACTTACATTTGCTTGTGAAAGAAGTGGTTACTACAAAGACAACACGAAGATTAAGGGGGGACGATTGAGGTTGGCAGGTTCTAAAAAGTGTGGATGTCTATTTCTATTAAGGGGGGAAAATTACCTACAAATTACTAAGACAAATTGTGATAACATGTTTGATTAATGGATGTAAACAATTACAGATTTATGAATACATTATGAATATTCGTACCCTTGATGTCTTTATGAATAATTTTATGGATACTTTTTATGTATGATTTTATGGATACTTGTTTGATTTATGAATTTTTTTATGGATGCTTCAAGGAAAAACTAAATCTTTCAATGTACAGTGATGGGGGCCTAGACAACTCTATTGTAGTTTGGCAACAAGACACTAGAGTAATCCTATTTATACAACAATGTATCACTAAACAAGCACTTCACAAGTGGCCCAAATTAATTTCTTGTTATCATCTAATTGGATGGTAACATAATGCTGGGAAAAAAAATATTGTTTGGTAACATGGTATTGGAGTAATTCAAATTAATTAGCGTTGTATTACCGAATATACCTACCACAAATTAAGAAATCATTGTTTGGAAGAAAGTAGCTTTGTAAATGTATAGTAACAAAATGTTGGAGAGATTTATTTTTTTCGACAGCATAACACCGAAATAATGTAAATTATTTAGTATCGTGTTACCAAAATTAGTGGTGTAAAGAGATGAAATAGTTAATTTAGGATTAGTTTTGGTAATATATTGGGGGTGTAATGAGAATTATATTTTTTCTAGTGGTGTAATGAGATGGAGGGTGTAAAGAGGTTAAACAGTGGTGTAAGTAGAATCACCCTTTCAGAAACAATCATTTCAGAGATGATACGTGCAGTAAATTTGGTAAAAAAAAAAATGGTGTAATGGTTATGTCCATTGTGTCGAGATTATAATTGCAAATAAATAGATCCGTTCGTGAATAAATTGGAGCGCGGCTCGATAAAGATTCGTTCAAACTTAGTTCATTAAATTTTTATTGTGTTTGAGTTCAACTTCATTAAAATCTTAATAAATAAATCTAAATATATTAAAATTCGGCTCGTTAGGTCGACTCATTTAACATTTATTTAAATAATAGAATAAATATATTATTTATACATTAATTAATGTAAAAATATGTGTAAAAAATAGGATAAACATGTTATTTATATATTTTAATAATATAAATATAAATAATAGCTTAATTTATTTATATGTAAATAATAGCTAACTATAGATAATATATTTATATAATAGTAGTGGTAGATATTGTTATTTTGATAAGATATTGACTCTTTCTTTTGGTATATCTATATATATTGTATTTATAATTGTATAATAAAAATTTCAATTGTAACTTTAATTTCTTACGCAAGTATGAATTTATAATAAGGCTCATGAACAGATTCGAGTTCGAGTCAAGTCTAAGTCAACTCGGCTCGAGCTCGATTCATTAAATTTTTATTGAGTTCAGACTCGAGTTCAAGCTCGTTAAAATCTTAATAAATAAGTCCAAGCATACTAAAACTCGATTTGGCTCGGCTCGGCTAGACTCAGCTCCTTTTTAGCCCTAGTCAAGATTAAGCGAGGACATTCCAGAGAATAGGACAA
Source organism: Camellia granthamiana (assembly GCA_036172215.1). Lineage (NCBI taxonomy): Eukaryota > Viridiplantae > Streptophyta > Magnoliopsida > Ericales > Theaceae > Camellia > Camellia granthamiana. The sequence continues at coordinate 59,925,735 of CM069912.1, forward strand.
TTGTACTAGTTGTCTAAGTTTTATTTTTGGGAGAGGCTTCTCTCTAATCCAAATCAAGCTGAAGGGTGATTTTGGGCTCGTGTACCTACCACCGGATCCACATTGATGATCTGAACCGTCAATGTTTAAAGCTCATCAAGTACTTTATTTATACAAAAAATTACGATGATTGGATATCGATAGATACTTGATCAGATCACATTTGTGTCAATAATAAATATGATTTTTAAAATAAATTGTTGATAGAAATGTGATATGATCAAGTGTTTATCGATATTTCATCAATGTGATTTTTTGTAGGGATGAATTATTCGACAAGCTCTACATATTGAAATGGTTTAGATTATTGACGTGGACTCCGTGGTGGGCCCACGGAGGCCTTACAACGCCCTCTAGTTGGGAAACCCAAATAGGGAGAACCCTGCCCTTTTTATTTTTTTTTATTTTTATTTTTTTTGCTCTACTCCATCACATGACCTGTTTTCTTTCAAAGTAGAACTCATTTACTAGGAAAAATATTTTCCTGTGCTCGGTTGTGATTTTGAAATTAATGTATTAATGATTGCATTGATGGAGGTGGTAATGGTGGCGCTAGGCTGGAGGTGTTGGGGGTGGTGGTAGTGATGCAGTGGAGGTGCCAAATTATGATAGAGGTGGTAATGGTGGCGCTGGGGTGGAGGTAGAGGTGTTGGGAGTGGTGGTAGTGATGCAGTGGTGCCAAATTATATATTTGCCAAACTTTGCAGAATGTCAAATTGTCCACCTCTTAATCAACAACATATTTTACAATATGAACAACACCAAACTTCACAAATCAACAACAAATTCAAGCATTTTGAGATCACAAAGCAAAACAAACGTAACTTCACAAAACAAATTAAATTCAGAGAACAAAGATGAGATCTAGCCAAAGCTTGTGCCATTGTTGCAATATGTGATTGTGAGCTTCGATTGTGAGAGTTCTTGTTGAAAGTAGATGGAGGCATAGAGAGATTTGAGATCATCATTGTGAGAGGTAGGTGAGAACTTTGACTGTATAGGTGACAACTCCAATTGTCGACTTGAACTTAGATGGTGAGCTCCAATCATAATTCTCCCTCTATTGTTTATTTTATCCAACGGTGATGCCATTGTTGATCAATAGAGAGACACATTGGCGATGAGGGATGAGAGAGAGAGATAGGGATGTGATGAGAGGTGAGAGAGGAAGGCACTAGTTTGAGATGAGTATCAAAGAGAGATACATAGAACAACCAATATTGATCCAATGACTCGACTACAATTCTGTTCAACGGTAAAATACCAATGGCTAGATTTTGTAGACATACATATTTCACTAATTTGATAAAATTAAAACCACTATTTAAGGGTGTAAAAATGGCCCATCAACCCGAAACCTATCTACAACTTGACCAGGCCTAGCTTGAATCTTGGGTTGTGTATTTTCTGGCCCGACTCGAGGCTGGACCCACTCGGCTTACCCGACGTCCAACGTCATTTTCAAGCTATTTTGATAGGAAAAAATAAAAAAAAATGGTCAAGCCCGGCCCAGGCACAGGCCCTCCAACCCATCCGCCCGCCCGCCCGAGGCCCGAGTACCCCTAGGCTTGCGCCTAGGTTGAGATTTTGTGCAAGTGGACTAACCCGACCTGGTCTGATTTTTGGCATGAGCCTGATAAGCCAGACGGCTGACTGGCCCGAGCTTGAACCTGAACCCAGGTGGGCCAGGCTATTTTTACACCCTTACCACTATTTAAGCTTATTTTAATCTTCTCAATATTTTATTCCATCTCTCTAGGCACCACAAAATTATGGAAGCTTCTCACCCAAAACACAAGGAGGGTAAAATTACCCAATGTTTGGTTGTTTGTAACTTGCAATCACATTGTTTTTTGGGTCGAATTTTTTTAAATTATGTTGTCAAGATGAACGATTATTTATGATCACGAGTTTCTATCCAATTTCATTGGGGTGCAATTGGCAGGAGAGGCACATCCTTGAGCTAGCTTAATAAATAAATGAAACTTCATACCCAGACATGTTAATAAAAGGAATAATGTTTGGAACCACTAAAATAGCAGCTCTAAAAGTGCACTAATGAGGTGGTATTGCTGTGGATCCCACCTTAATGTGATAGTTTGTCCTTTTTTTTTTTTTTTTTTTTTTTTTTTTGCACTGCCAGCTCATTAGAGCTGGTATTAGTGCTCCTAAATTAGTGGTCTCTATAACCACTGTAATAAAAAGTCTGTCAAATACACAAATCATAAGAAACTACTAACTCGAGTGCAATTGTTAGTTTATTCATAAGTCCAGTGAATTGATCATTTCTCAAGTACAATTGTTGGTTTATTCACAAGTCCAGTGAATTGATTATGCCACACAGTTGAAACATTTCTCCGACTGATAACGAATACAATTCAAGCTCCCTAACATTTTGATCAGATTTAAGATATAAATAAATAATTACTTCACTTAAAATATGTTGGTATGGTAGACAAAATCCTCTACAAAGTAATTTATAATTATTTGCTCCTTGTTAGAGATTATATCACAATGGATATCCCGTCGACCACTTGTAAAATGAACATGCTTAGTTTGTTTGTCTAATTGTTGTGTTTACCTTCTATAAAACTTTGATGTTATCATTTGCATCATTATTTATATTCATCAAATGAAAATGAATTATCAAAATCTTTACTAAAAATTGTCGATCTTCAAATTGTTCATTGTAATAGTATAAGAAAAGGTGAAAATCATTTTTCTAATTTAAAGAGAAAAAAAATGGGGAAAATGATTGTTATGCAGAGAATGGTAGTTGAAAATGAGTGAATGGTAGGTTTAAAAAAAGAAGTTGATAACTCAAAGGGTTGGCCAAACACTAAGCATTTGAGGATAAGATTTAAGATTTTGACTTCGAGTTACCCTAAAGGACTACTGGAGGTTTGCTCGGACGTTAATTTCAGGACTTTAAGATTAGTTAAGGCGTGTGTAAACTTGTCCAGATACCTAGTTATCACAAAAAAAAAAGAAAAAAAAAAAGTTGGTTGTCTTAAAACACCATTTGTACAAATAAATAGAGCAACATTGTAAAATTTGACATGTTGGTTATGTAACATGTCAAAATGGTAACAAGATACTTCAAAGCGGTTAGGTTTAACCCGGCCTTGGCAATACGTATACATATACGAAGTGTTAAGAATGTATATGCTTGTAAAATGTTACTTTATTTATTTTTTGGGAGGGGGGTTAAGTTACACTTTGCTCCTTTTATGTTTGGTTACTTTTTCATTTTGCCTCTTAAAATTTTTTATTTTATTTTATTTTTTTTCCTCACTTTGGCTTTTCATGTCTTAAGTTTTTCTCAGTTTATACTTTTGTTCAAAATTATACAAAAAATGTCACGATAACTATCAGATAATATAAAAAATATATTATTATATTGGGACTTGAATTTGTATCAGAGGTATGAATTATGCCTCTATTTGGAAAATGGGTTGGCTTTTTGACTTTTTTGGCTATTTTAGCCTGAGGCTAAAAAGCCTGATTTGGAAAGGGCTTTTGGCTTTTTTGACTTTTTTGTAAGAGAAAAAATGTAATGATTATGGGTGTGATGTGATGTTTTGTCTTATTAGGCTAAAAAACTTATTTTGTTTTTTGTGGCTATTTTAGCCAAAATAACGTAATAACATATTTTTATGCCACCTAATTGTCATGTATCATTTTTTTTTTAAATTTTGAATAAAAGTTAACTTTACGAGTAAATTAAGAAAATTTGAAACATAAAGGATCAAAATGGAAAAAAATAAATTTTAAGGATCAAAGTAAAAAAGTGACCAAACATAAAAGGTGGAAGTGTAATTTACCCCCACCCCCCTAATTGGCAAAAAAGTTAATGATTAATTTTTAGATTAGTACCTTTGGAGTAAACTCTCACCCTCTATTTGCAAGGACTTAAGAGTTACCTCTTAGAGCATCTGCAGTGGAAGGGTTAACCCTTTCACTAGTGTCAGTTTTTAATTATTTGGTCAGCTAAATTGCTTTTTGTTCATAAAATGGAGCAGTTAAACACATTGTTAGTGCACAATGTTTGTGTCAGATGTTAAATACAGTGTTAACCGCAGCTAGCAAGTTAATACACAAAGAGAGAGAGAGAAAAAGAGAGAGAGAGAGAGAGAAGGCAGTGGGGGTGGGGCCCACTGCACGGGAAAATATATTTATTTATTTTATATATATATATCAAAAATGTTAGAGGCCCAAAAATTGTATCAAAAATTTTATCAAATGTTTCACGTGGGACCCACATGGGACCCATATTGTGTGGGTCCCACACCCATGTGAGACATTTGGTAAAATTTTTGGTAGAATATTTGGGGCCTCTAACATTACTGTATATATATATATTCTTAATACACATTTTAACACACACCTTAACATATTCATTGCACCACCATACACTCTCTAAAATTAACAAACTTTTAACACACCTTAATATATATTTTGAGTCTCATTTTTATCATTTTTTTATCATATAACACACTTTAATATACTTTTTTTAACTAGCCCATTATAGATGCTTTTACTTCCATTACTAAGGCCAAGTTTGGGAAGACTAAATAAGTGTACTTTTTGACTTTTCTTGTATTATGTGTAGAAAAAGTAGAGAGGAGATGTTGATTGATGTGACCCAAAAAAGATAAAAAGATGAAATAAGTGCACTTTTTTAGTTTAGCCAAACTTGACCTAAAAGTGGAACTGGAGACCTTCCCGTAGAAAAAACTTGCGGCCAGATGACTAGTTATAAAAGTTACAACTCCTTGGTTGGGACAATGTCACCTTTTAGTATATCCTAGCACAATGGGTACCCCTCACACTGAGTCCTAAAACTTCTTTAAAAATGGATAGGTTTAATATTAAATTTATTTGGCAAATTATTTTTTGCAAACGATTTTAAAAAAAAGTTTTCTCAAAACATCCAATTCTGTAGAAAACACCAAAAACTTATTTTCGATTATAAAAATTATGGGGTTTTCAATTGTTCATTGTTTCTGTTCCTGGAAACAAAACAAAAGAAGCAAAAACAAAGACACAACCGAACTGTTAAAACTTTGATCTTGGTCAAATCTTAACATGGTTAAATTTTAAATTTGATATCAAATCTAACCCTAACTCCAAAAAGATTTTACCTGTCTAGTAGTGTCTGCTTTGCTTTTGCTTCAGACCAAAAGCTTCTTAATTCAAGAATGCAAACCTTTTTCAATGTCCCATATATTAAAGAAGATATATACATAATAATATAATATAAGCATTATAGATAAATATATATATTTTGACAATAACATGGTTTGGTTTGGTTTGTGATTGCGAGTGACAGCTCTCGTTTTTGAACGGCAATCCCGCCTTCAATCTCTCTCTCTTCTTTATGTGACCCAAAAAAAAAAAAAAGCAACTATTTTTTATTTTTTGGGGGGATGGGATCAAAGCAAAAGTACTTTTTGTAGCAATATAAAAGCTGTAACTATTTTCTTCACTTTTGCCAACATTATCAGTGTACCCATCAAAGCCATTTTAGATTGGTATCTTTCACTCATGAGATCCAATCCAACATTGATTTGATCATTCCATACAAGTCATTGGAATTTTAGCAATACCATTCCAAGTCATTGCAAATAAAATAAAATAAAATACACGTCTTTTAAATAAAATTCAGCCCTAAAAATTAGTTTTTAGAAGAAAAGGCTGTCGAAAAGATTTATATCCATGAGATCATGCCTTCACGGCGGGTCATCATTTCTAGCTAGCTAACTTCGCAGACACTGTCTCTTACAAGTAAGTAGCGACTGGATCACAAAGTCATGGCTCATATGATCTCATACTTGCATTGGCACGATACCAAATGAAACAAAAATCTTTTGAATATAACTCATTCTTGAAAATTGACTTGCAAGGGGAAGGTGCCCAATAAATCTATATTCATTACACCAAGGCTCTTTCGTTTTGTTTCGATGTGGAATCATAACAAATTGAGACGCGAAGATGTGTCTCAAAGTTAATTTCTTATGAACCCTTTAGGGGTAGCCTAGTTGATCAATGGGTATGTGTAACACGCTCGGGGGAGGGGGAGTATGTGTACGCGTTAAACAGTTCGAACCATCGATTTATTCGATCTAGTCTCATGAGTGCAATATAAAACATAGATGAGAGTTTAGATTTGACAACTTTTATAGAAAATCCATCTTATTACAAAAATATTGCCAGAAATAGGCTACATTACCAGATCTTAGAGTCGCCACTTAATATTTTGAAAAAATTAAGAAAGTTGTGACTCGTGCTAAGACCATTGTTCGCCGTAACCAAAGATGTTTGGCTCGGAACCTTAGGTATGAGAGGGGAAGATCATTAATTGAGCACTCCCGCTCATCCGATCAAAGATCGGCCTCCACTAAACCATAATATGAGTTTTATTTACTTTATATGTTCATGTTCCAATTATTAATAAATCCTAAAAGTTACTATGCGAAACATACAAGTATAGACTATGTCATTCATTTTGGAACAACTTGATTTCATATGTTTTGAAAGAGTTTTGAAGATGTACAATTCAAAAAAATTGAGTTTACAAACATAAAAATCAAAACCATTCCAAATTAAGCGACATAACCTCCATCCATCGGCATTCATATAATTATATCAAGTAAGCAAGTAGAGCCTCATTGTAGAATGCAAAACATAGTAAGAAAAACAATACACAAATGGGATGGGATGCTAAAACATAAAAACTTACATATTTACCGATGTCCCGTGAACAGTTACAAAATAAAGTTAGCGAAATATGCATGATCTTATCTACAAATCTTAATGTAATTCACACATGAGATGCAATTAAGATTCGGCATTTAAGATATGACATGTGAATCATCTCAAGAATATGAGGTAACGCACATAATCACATAAAAATTGATTAAATCTACAAATACAAACTAAGCCGAATCAAGATGCATGAAACATGGATGCAAAGCATAGGATGAAAAACCAAGATATGATGTTTATGCACAAATAAAGAAAACAAGTAAAAGAACGGGATAGAAAGAAGTGGGGTGCGAAATTATTTCAACACTTAAAAGAATAATTACAAACCAAATTAGAGAGGGATGAGTAAAATATTACAACAAAATAAAACCTCACAAAACTCTCAAATTAAAAAAATAAAATAAAAGTTTCATGCGCCTTAGATACCACCAAGAATTGGAATGCTCAATACCGGAAGACTACTTCGTTCCGGTCAAAAGAAGTTAACCGACTTGTCAAATAGGTCAGCTGGCCAATTAAGCCTAACAAAACCTGTCTTGTTGCATAACCGAGAAAAAAACAAATAAGGAATATCTAGGTAGCTCAACTAACTACTACTGGTTAGCTTATAATAAAACTAATATGAAATTAAAGCAAGGAAACAAATATAATATAGAAAATACAAAAAAAATGAAAGAAATTAAAAATTTACCTTTCAAAGACAGAATGAACTTCTTGATTTTCAAACATCCTTTTGATCACCCTTAATGTTATGAATTATGTTCTCAATCCTCCATTCAAAAATTTGAAATTTTAACTAGAATGACAATTTTAGGTTGTTTAACAGTGTGTGGAGAGACAGTGAAGACCTAGATTTCATGATTCACTATAGTTTTCTCACTTTTGACACAAACTGAACACTCATTGACCAAAGCTACACAAGTTGACTGTAAAGGAATTTTTGAGATCAATAACAGTGTATAAGGATGATATAACAGTGAATGAAATTCTTGAAATCAAATAACAATGTATAAGGATATTATAACAGTGAATGAAATTCACAATTCAACTTCTCAACTTTGACACCTTCTTCTCTATCTCTAGCCTTCTCTACTCAATCTATCATTTCCCTCCTCTCAACAATCTGATATATCTGATATATACATATAGGCAATGCAAGTGAAGAAATGGTGGAAGGCAAGAATGAAGATAGTGGAGTAAATGGAGCACTAATGAAGCACTAATGGAGATAATGGAAGACAAAAGTGGAGCGTGGTACCTTCAATGGATTAAGCACTAGGCAATGGAGGATGAGTATACATGTATTTGGTGCATGAATATATTAGAAAATGAGATAATGGAATGCCCACATGAATTGAACAAAAAAACTAGACTGCACTGTCTTGAGGCGGTTGACTGGCCGGACAACCGAGCGGTTGACCGACCAGAGAAATAAAAATATTTGCTCCGTTAAGCCCAGTTTTGCTCCAGTTCGGCCCAGTTTCGCTCTGGGTGTCCAACAAGACCTAAACACTTGACCAAAGTGGGCTTAGGGTAGAGAGTAAAGCTCAAATTCCATCTTTTTTTACTGAGGATTTTGTGAAAAACACATTCTGATTGTCATCATCCGGTAATCAAAAGAAAGCGCTCAAATCTTACTGCCAGTCAAAATAAGGTGTCTACAGTTGCTCTTCTTTGACAGAGTTCGAAGTCATTTCATAACGTGAGTGAATGTCAAAACCCGAAGATGACCCTTTTGACAAGGCCATAAGACTTGGACAAATAAACAAGTTGCAAATGTAATTGGTTGAACCAGAGGGTTCCCCACGTATCCTTTTGCAAGGAATTAAACCAACGTAGTTTAGGAACAAGATATAAATGATGTGCTCAAAATGCCACTTGAAAGTTGGACTTACACACTTCGCATAGCCAGTTGTTTTGAAAGTTCATGATTATGCAATACAATGCAATGTCATGGAGTGATGATAAAGATATAAAGATGACAACATGAGAGTCAAGTCTCGTGCAAATGATATAAAGCATAATAGGGGGTGCATCGCGTATAAATGTGCCACAACACAAATGATAGAAAGAGTGCATCGCATACAAATGTGCCACAACACAAACGATAGAAGGACTTTGAGATCCAAACGCTTTTCATATGAGAAATAGTAAACTCGAAATCCAAACGCGTCTCACACGAGAGGAGGAATAGTGAACTCAAAATTCAAACGCGTCTCACACGAAAAGAAGAATAGTGAACTTGAAATCCAAATGCCTCTCACACGAGAGGAGGAATAGTGAACTTGAAATCCAAACACGTCTCACGCGAGAGGAGGAATAGTGAACTCGAAATCTAAACGCGTCTCACGCGAGAAGAGAAATAGTGAACTCGAAATCCAAATGCGTCTCATGTGAGAGGAGGAATAGTGAACTCGACATCCAAATGAGTCTCATGTGAGAGGAGAAATAGTGAACTCGAAATCCAAACGCATCTCACACTAGAGGAGAAATAGTGGACTCGAAATCTAAACGCATCTCACGCAAGAGAAAGAATAGTGAACTCGAAATCCAAACGCGTCTCATGCGAGAGGAGGAACAATGAACTCGAAATCCAAATACGTCTCACACGAGAGGAGAAATAGTGAACTCGAAATCCAAACGTGTCTCACGCGAGAAGAGGAATAGTGAACTCAAAATCCAAACGCGTCTCACGCGAGATGAGAAATAGCGGTATAACCAATAGGCGTACCTAATCGTATTTCATATGGAGAGGGGGAAGGTTTTAATCGGGTAGACTTCAAATCCTAACATGTTTCACATGAAAGGAGAAAATGTGGTGTAACTAATAGGCGTACCTAACTATATCTCATACGAAAAGAGGGAGATTTTAACCAAACAAATGCCCAATCCTAAACGTTTCACGTGAAAGGAGAAAATATGGTGTAACTAGCAGGCGTACCTAACCGTATTTCATATGGAAAGGGGAAGGTTTTAACCGAGTATTCTTCAAATCCTAACACGTTTCACGTGAAAGGAGAAAATGTTGTGTAACCAACAGGTTTACCTAACCGTATCGTATACAAAGAAGGTAAAGGTCTTAACCATGAAAACTTTAAATCCTAACATATTTCACGTGAAAGGAGAAAAGGTAGTGTAGCTAATAGGCATACCTAAGTGTATCTCATACGGGGAATGAGAAAGTTTTAATCATGAAAACTTGACACACTAATATTTTTTTCATTTTCTATTCTTTTCCTTCATTTTTTTCCCTTGTTTTTTTTTTTTTTTCATTTTTTGACAATTTCTATTTTAGGTTTCTTTTTGAATTTTAAAATTTTGTACTTTTACACATACCATATACACGTATACGGATACAAACGATATACAAAATACGTGTTACACACATATACATATATATATACACAAACAGACAAACTATATACCTATACGGATATACATAGGTCAAAATGTTATTTTCTTTTATGAATTTTCAAAATACTATAAATCTAATTATATTTTTCTAAAGTTTTGAGGCTGTGATAATGTCATAATGCTTGAATTCTCCATATTGGGAGATTTTTTTCAAAAGTAAATAAATAAATAATGGAGCTTTGAACTTTTTTTTATAAAAGAAGAACCAATGTTATGACAGTTAGTAAGTCTTTTCATCAGACCGGCAAAACAAACTTTGCGTCTTGAAGACTTAAAGTTGAGACCTTTGTTGTCCCACAAAATGGAAAGCGAACACAAATCATTTACAAAAAATAAGAATTGCATTATTATTTTGCGTGCATAAACAATAAAATTACAAACATTGGATCAATCACAAAATCAATCAATAAAATAATAAATTTAATCATACATATCACATGGTGAAATCTATCATAATAATAATAATAAAAAAAAAGTTTTACTCATATTGTTCTACTTATATTTTACGTGATTGATTCTGTAGTCAATTATGTATCCTTACACTTATTGGTACACAAAATAAGAACTTAGTAATGACAATTGCATATTATAGTCATAAACAAATGCTATTTAAACTATGGGATTCTTAAATTCTTCTCTCATTATGTCTTAATATACCATCATTAAATTATGTCTTAAAATTCATGCGTCTCAAGATTCATCTAATGGTTGAGAGTGGATTAAAATATAGAAATTTAAAGACAAAACATCTTTTTGCTTATGATAATTACTTCTTAGTTGAGTCATTTTAACGACAACGATGAATAAATATTCAGTGTAATAGGAACACCATGTTACATGATGTTACCACTATAGAAAATTACAAATCAAACTAGATGGACAGCCCTTGATTCCCACTAACCCAACCCATTATGTCAATTTAGCCCCTTTAGTTCTAATTATTAAAATTTTATTCTTTATTACAATTGATAATTAATCAAAATATTGAGTGAAAAGTGACAATGTGCTCCTCACATGACTAATTACATTAATAGTCCTTATAATTTGTCTCTATTCAATTTAATTGTTATTGTTTTAATTGAAAGAGATTTAGCTATTAAATTTTCAAGTTTGTCAATAATAGGTGTAATTAAAAATTGTCGTATTTCTCTTTCTTTTATAGAAAATTATATGTGGCTCATGTGACTACACTGAAGAGGCATAATTGAAAAATTAATACATTTCTCTTCCAAGACCCACCTTTGACAGGCATCTCTCTTACTCCACTCAATCATCACAATCTTAATCACCGCCATCTTTCTTTCTTTTCCCTCTTCTTTCCCAGCATTTCTCTGTTCTTTTCTTTCTTCTTCTACTTTTTCTTGTTCTACAATAACACCCATAGAAGTTCGCTTCCATATCTCTCTTTCACTCTCACATTCTTTCAATATTATTAAGTTTTTGTAATTAACAATCCCGTTTGATAAAATTTCTTTCAATTGTAATTTTATTTTCTCTGTTGTTTCAGTAAGACTATGAGTGTTTAAATGCGAATCCAACTTGAATTATGTTTGTATTTGCCACTTCGCTGATTATGTACGAGGAGGCAGTGCCCAGGCGAGGTCAAGGGACAACGCCCCCGAAACCAAAGTTGTTTGTCCACTCGAGCAGTCATTTGTGTGCTTGAGCGGTGAATAGGAGCATCCAGTATCTCTACTTACAAACTGAACTTAAAGGAAGCAAGTTTTACCGCTCGAGCGGTGAATGTTGTGCTTGAGCGGTCGACTTATATGTTTTGTACCGCCTTTTTGTACCGCCTTTACTCATACCGCTCAAGCGGTGAAGTGTGCGCTCAAGCGGTTTTCGTGAATCTATTTATTATAAAGTGTGTCATTTGCTGTTTTTAGGGTTTAAGCTGTCCAAATTCTGGGAGAGCAGAGCTACCAAGGTTTTCTATATTGAAGGGTATTTTTATAAGTGTTTCCTTGATAATTTGAGAGTGATCGGTGGATTTATGAGTTTCATATTGTTATCATCAAGAGGTTTGTCTTTATTCTTTCATTCACAAAAGAGAGAGGTATTTTTCGGTAGATTTCGGAGAACTTTGGCCTATAGTTTTTGTGGGTTCTGGAATGACTTATCGTCGTGGATTCGACATTAACATTGTAGACTCAACATTGGGCAAAACAATTCCGAGGTGAAGATGGTGGTGGAAGAAGCACATCGGAGTTGATTCAATTCGGGCGTGGATTTCTTAGGTAATTGAGGGTACAAATGTGTAATTTATTTTTGTCTTCTTAGTGAATTATTTTGTGACTTTGGCCCGTGATTTTTTTATCATAACTGGAGGTGCTTTAATTGTGATTTTTTTTCACATTAAATCATTGTGTCGATTTGTTATTGATTGTTTTATTGGGATTGGTATTCATTATTTAAAATTAAAATATAATCATGAATCAATATCTCGAATATTTTAGATTTTTCAAATATGTCTCTTCAAATGTCTTGAGTGCCCTCAATGTTTCTATTATGTCCTTTTAGAGTGGATATCTGAGTTGCATGTGCTAATTTTGTATCAAAAAATCCTACGATCATTCTTAATTTGAACCAACTAAACACAAAATGCAAAATTAAGGGTGAATTTGTTACAAAATGAAATTATATGAACCATATTGGCACAAAAGGCAAACTACAAAGGCCCCTGGTGTAATTAATTTTTGTTTATTTTCTAATTTTGCTCATGCATAGTGGACACACGAGGAACACAACCATTTTTTTCACTATTTTTTCATCAAAAATCTTGACAAATGTATCAAGTGGACTAATTAGATATAAAATATAAAATTGTAGGTAAAATTATATAATTGTGAAACTATTTTTTGATAACCGAGTGTCCGGGCCAGCTTACGCGCACCTTGACTAATCTCGGGGCCCTGGAGTTAACGACCGGGCAAACCTCCAGTGGCCCTGCCAGGAGCACAGCGGGGAGTGGAATTCGAACCTGGGACCTAGAGAGGAGCAAACTCCTAGGGCCCAAGTCCCTTGGCCTCAACCAACTGGGCTACCCTTGCGGGTTTATAATTGTGAAACTATATGAGCCAAATTAACATAAAAAGGTAAACTACAGGGATTATACTTGCCTAAAATATTGCAAATGTGGGACATTATCCCACCTAAAGTGAAACAGAAGTGGCACAATTGCGGAAATAACAGTCAATTCATACCTATAAGTGAGAAAATCAAGTAGAAGTAAGGTACGTAATCATTAGCACTCAAACATATTGTTCTATTGAGAGTTCATCGACCGTCAAAGATTCTTTGTCATTTACCCAACTTTTTGCATATTTTTTCATAAACTGACAATTCATAAACAAATTAACTTTTTTCACTTCATATTTTAATTAAAAATATATATATATATATATAGGCTAGGGCTCATGCCTTATTACTGAAGTCAAGACCAAGATTGTCGCCCTGGAGAGTGAATTATATGAGATTGTTACATCAGTCAAAGATTTTAATAGAGCTTCTCATCTTATCAGCTGGAAAGAAACAGAGTATTACTTTATTTTTATTTTTTATTTGATTCTTATATGATATTATAATGAAATTTTACGAATTACAATCATGAAGTCCCAATAAATACACTAGAATAATACTCACATGCATGTGAGGAAATTCGAACTACAGACCTCCTAGTGAAATACAAGGGTTCTAAGGACTACTTGTTATATGGAAATTCGTCATTATTGATATGAAGTTTATGTTACATGGACTCGAATAAGTGTTGTTGGTGCTACTATGTGTTCAAATATCATATTTAACATTAGGACATGATTAGATTTTATTTTTCTTAAATATTTGCGTTTTATTTTAATATGGAATAGTATTTACAAATTAACATAGATCATTTTATGCATAAAGTAGGAAATGTAAGTATTTTTATACAGGGTTTTTGGGTTTGTTTTTATTGTGCCTTATTTATTGAATTATTTTTATCTTTAGTAAACTTTTTAAACTTATTTTGATAATTTAAACTACGTATTTTGTAGAGTTTACCAACTAAATCATCGATACAGAAAATAAGTTTGATTGGATATTATTAGTCATATAATTAGATAACAGTTGTCTTAAAAATAATAAAGGATCTTCCCCTCTTATACTTTTTCTCATTCTACAATAACTACACCCACACAATTTTGCCCTTGTTTCTCTCATGTTCTTTCGGTATGTCTCTTTAAATGTCTTGAGTGCTCTCCATTATCTCTGTTATGCTCCTCCAGAGTAAATATGTGAGCCGTATATATTATTATTATTTTTTTTTTTGGTCAAAAATCCGAACTTGTCATTTTCAATTTGAACCAACTAAACATTTTATTTTATTTTATTTAGATGGTAAAAAATTAGAATCAAATAAGGTGAATAATTTTTTGGTTCATTTTCCTTTTTTACCCATGCATGATGCACACATGAGTAACGCATAGTCATTTTCCATCAAATATAAAATGGCGTTTGCAAATTGTTTTCTACTTATAATGGAAGATTCTGAATTTTTATATGGTAAACTCGACAATTAAGCGTACTTAAATGGGTACTAGTCCAACTAAAAATGATGAACATATACCTCATACCCTTACTTGAGTGTCGAATATTGTACACGAGAGAAACTATGCAAAAAAAGATTTGCAAATTGCAATTAACTAACAATTAACCAAGAAAAAAAATGTCACAAAGTAACTCTCCAAATTGTTCTTCCAGATTTTGCTGGTGAAAAAGGGTATCTTCTAACTTTTGTTGCCTCTTCTCACATCAAAAGACTAGATTATGTCATGTTACTATTGTAAAATGATTTTGGTTCAATAGTTGCTATCTCACAAATTTCAAAATGTTCCTTCATACAACATTTTAAAAGATTTATCTAAACAATTTTTACAAAAGAAAAAAAAAAAATCATAAAATTATGAATTTATTAGTTTCCAATGTGATGTAACTTTCAAGAAAAATCTAAAAAGCTACATTTCAACTATTTTAGATTTTCTTTTCAATGAAATTACAATTTAACTTTAGATTTTTTTTACCATCATTAACAGATTTTATTGGTTAAGTAAATAATCTCTAATACATAGTGAGAAATTAAAGTTAGACATGTCATCTAGCAATTTTCTTGGAGGGGGTGCTCTGCCCCTTTATCTGTAGTGTAATGCAGACCAAAAGTGAAAAAGAGAAAAAGAAGTAAAGAAGTCTACTGTGTGTGTGTAAGCTTTGAAGGGGTCTTTTTACTCAATTCCATTTGGGAGGGAGTGGAGAACAGCAATCATTCATTCAACTACCCCTTCCTCTCATGCTTAATCATTCCCCCTTCCTCTCCTAATATTTTGCCAATTGACTGACTCTCTCTGTCTCTCACCTCCTTCAATCATGGTTACACCATGCCCCCTTGTCTCAATAATTATTGGAAAAATATTATTGTTGTAAGAAAAAATTATTAAAATAATATAATAGTAACATTTTGATAGCTAAGTATCTATTAAAAATAAAATACTTAAGTCTCACAGCATTTTACATATAAATTTTTGGGTAATTTTTTTTAGTTTGTATATCATTACTTGTAATTGTTAAGTGATCTCAAATCACTATGCAATTTTATTATCAAATCATTTATAGTCAATTACAGAAGAAGAAAAAAAAGTGCAATTCGAGAGATGGAATCCTACATTTTTCCTATGCAGAATTTTTCTTAAAATGAACCAAATTACTTGAATTTAATTTAATAAAATCTTATTTGAAATATATTTTTATGTAAATAAGTCAAATTTAAATATATTTTAAAACAAGTTAATTTTTTTTTTAACTCAATTCAATAATCTAATATGCACTATAAAAAACAACTTATTAGAATTCAATTTTATTAAAACTCATTGAAAATCAACTCAAAAGTTTTTTAAAACTCATTGAAAATCAACTCAAAAAATTTATTACTGAAACTTAAACAAAATTTTTGAAATTTATTAAATTTTAAACAAAGTTTGAATAATCTTTAATTTGACTTGTTTTCTGTACAATAGAAAGCCTGTATATATAGGTTGAGAAAAAGTATCTTGCTAAAAACCTAACTATGAGAAATAGTATCCTACAAGAAATTTAACTATGACAATACAAACACATCTATGAGAAATAGTATCCTACAAGAAATTTAACTATGACAATACAAATATATCTAGGAAATCAATATCTCTGATACTATTATAACTTGGTATCAGAGTTAAGTTAAGTACCTAGTAATTTCACTTCACCAACGGGCGACAGCCTTGTCTTGGCTGCCCGCCGAACCTCAACCTATTCTGTTGTCATTTTTTCCCTGTCAGTATCGCTTCATGGTGATCTCTTCCTTTGTCCACTGTAGCTAATAATCTAGTTCTATTTTTTTACTCACAATCCTCTCTTCTTTTTTTTTGTGCGTGTGTGTGCTTCTGCTCCACTCTGTCTTTCCCTCTGTTTCAATCTCAAATAGGTTTCTATCTTCAAAACCTATTTGAGTTTGAGGGGGGATATTATACCTATATCATGGTAAACATGGTTATGCGTCATGCAAACCACCCACGCCTCTCTCTTGGTGCATGCAAACCTCCCTAAGCCGCCTCCCATGGCACACTACCTAAGTCGCTCCCTTGGTGCACTCCCTAAGCCGCCTCCTTTGGCGCACTCTCTAAGTCGCCTCATTGGCACATTACCTAAGCCGTCTCTTTTGGTGCACTCTCTAAGCTACCCCATTGGCGCATTACCTAAGTCATTTCCTTGGCGCACTCCCTAAGCCGCCTCCTTTTAGTGCACTCTCTAAGCCGTGTTATTGGTGCACATCCAAGCTGCCCCCTGGCGCACTCAGTCATTTGTTGCCATTATCGTTCAACACCACGTCATAAATTATGTGTGTGACACGCTTGCTAGTTCAACATCCAGTCTCTATAACGGTCCAACACGATCCCGTAAACTATTCCGATATTGATTCCGGCTAGTTCCTACAATAGTCCAACATGATCTTAAATTGTCCCGACATTAGTTTCGGCCAATTTCTACAACAGTTCGACATGACCATAAACTGTCTCCCGACATTAGTTCCGGTCTCTGATCTATTTTAAGCACCCTTGCGCTCCCGTTCGGACTTTGCAATCTATTTGCCTTTTATTTTATTTTATTTCATGTTTTAGTTTCTTTCGCCAAACTCAAGATGTTTATCCTCCTTGAGTTTGAGGGGGGATGTTAATGTATATACGGTATATATTCCTAAATATATTATGTATTGATTTTCTATATATATTTGTATTGTCATAGTTAGGTTTTGTATAGGATACTATTTATCATAGTTAGGTTTCTTATAGGATACTCTTTCTCAGCCTATATATACATACCTTCTTTTGTATAGGATAAATTAATTGAATACAATACATATTATTTCTTCTCTCTCTACCAACCACCTAAGCTGTCCTCTCTGGCACACAACCCAAGCTGCCCTCTCTGATGCACAATTCAAGCCACCCTCTCTGGCACACAACCTAAGCCGCCCCCTAGCATACTTTCTTATAAGTCGTCCATTGGTGGCTTAGGTTGTGCGTCAGAGGGGGAGGCTTGGATTGTGCGCCAAAGGGAGCGGCTTGGATTATGCGTCAAAAAAGGCAGCTTGGGTTGTGCGCCAGAAATGGCGACTTATTAGATAGTTCACATGGTATATCATCATGCTTACCATGATATTGGTATAATACAAATAGGTTTGAAGATACGCACACATAAAAGGAAAATAGATTAAGTGCGCCAATGGACGACGTATGAGAAAGTACACCAGGGGGTGGCTTAAGTTGTGTACTAGAGAGGGCAGTTGCCGCTCCCTGGTGCACTTTCTTATACGTCGTCCCTAAGCCAGGAGTTATTTTGAGAGTGATAATGACGGACCAGGATCCTCTCCAGCCATAGACGCCCACCGGTCCTCCGGTCAACGGCCACGATTTGGCCACGTGGCCAAATCAAGATCTACGGCTCAGATTAAAAAAAAAAAATTCCAAACCCAACTCTTCCTTGAATTTCCAGACCCAGCTCTTCCTTCTTCTGGTTTGCTTCATCAACACAGACCTCTTCAAACATCTTCATCAACAACAACGCAGAGAACAGATCAAAATAAAAAATAGATAAAAAAAAACAGAGATCTTCATCATCTTCTTCTTCAGATCATCACCTTCAGATTATCACCTTCAGATCAACATCATCATCTTCAGATCGGTGATCCGAGTCGCCGGTTCATCTTCAGATCGGTGATCCGAGTCGCCGGTTCCTCTTCTTTTCTTCTCCTCCTCTCTTCCTCTTCTTTCTCTCTTCCTCTCTCTCTTTTCTGCAGATATTGATGATCTTCAAGAAATTTTTTTTATGCAGATTTGAAATCTGATTTGAAAAATGTGATTTTTTTTTTTTTTTGAAGATCATGATCTAAAAATTTTTGATCTGCAGATTTGCAGATTTTGCCATTGATGGTTTTGGGTTGATTCCAGTTGAAAAAAGTTTTTGATCTGATATCAGTGAGAAGAAGAAGTTTTTGCCATTGATGGTTTTGGGTTGATTCCAGTTGAAAAAAATCATTAACATTTCTAGGATAAAAATCATTAACATTGATGGAACACTATCTCAGAGACCTTCATTCCATCTTTTTGGCCATCATAGACCTTCATTAACACAGACTGAAATCAAAAAAAAAACCAAAATTGCTGCTGTGTTGAACGAGAGAAGGAAGGAAATTTTTTTTTTTTTTTTAATCTGAGCCGTAGATCTTGATTTGGCCACGTGGCCAAATCGTGGCCGTTGACCGGAGGACCGGTGGGCGTCTATGGCTGGAGAGGATCCTGGTCCGATAATGACACATTGTACTCATTTAGTATTACTTATAGATTACTTTTTATAATTATAACATTTTAGATTATTACTTTAGTTGACTTTTTTGCTATTTTAGCGCCGGTTAAAAAGTTCATTTGGGTTTTTTTTTTTTTTTTTGATTTCTATAAGAAAAAAAATAAAATAATTATGATTTAGATGTAATATTTTGCTTATTAATTTTTTTAGTCTATTTTATATTTTTGTAATTAATTTAACCCAAAAAGTCAATACAAGTCATTGTAAACAATAAATACTTACAATAAAATGCTATAAATTAATTTTTGAGTAAATTACATACTTCTAAGATTTGTTTAAAATACGAATTGTATTTCATAGTTTTGAAAATTACATCTCGTACTTTGAAATTTCCAATCGTATAACAAATAATCTATTTCATTAATAAATTATCAAGTCAATTATTAGTTTTTATTGATGTCAGAAATATATTTTAATTAATAATTTAGATAATTTTATTATTGTATAAGAGAGTAGTTAAGAATTTTATTTTTTCTATTAATTATGTTAAATAAAAAATTCTGACAATAAAAATTTATAATATCCAAAACTACATAGGGCATATGTATTTTAAGCAAATCTTATGGATGTGTTTATAATTTACCCTTAATTTTTTTATTGAATAATTATTCAATATAAATTTGTAAAGGCCAAAAAAAAAAAAAAAAAAAACCTTTGTATTATCCACAATTTCAACCTTTTGTCTCTTACATTTTTAAAAGACAACCACCATCATCCACTTCCCGCCTTGGCACTCCAACAGCATGGAGGTTCATGCCTTCACTTTCTTCTCTCTCCTCTTCTTCTCACTTTCTCTCTCTTCACCAACCACCACCACCACCAACGACACCGCCGCACTCTCCCTCTTCCGTTCCCAAACCGACACCCACGGCAACCTCCTCTCCAACTGGACCCTCCCCACCACCACCACCGCCGCCGCATCCGCCTGCTCCGCCGCCTGGCACGGCGTCCGCTGCACCAACAACCGCGTCACCGCCCTCTCTCTCCCTTCCCTCGATCTCCGCGGCCCCATCGACTCTCTCTCCTCCCTCTCCGAGCTCCGCCTCCTCGACCTCCACGGCAACCGCCTCAACGGCTCTCTCTCCTCCCTCTCCAACTGCTCCAACCTCAAACTCCTCTACCTCTCCTCCAACGACTTCTCCGCCGAGATTCCCTCCACTATCTCCTCCCTCAGTCGCCTCCTCCGCCTCGACCTCTCCAACAACAACCTCAAAGGCCCCATCCCAGACTCCATCTCCAATCTCACTCGCCTCCTCACTCTCCGCCTCCAAAACAACCAACTCTCCGGCAAAATCCCCGAATCTCTCTCCTCTTTCCCTCTCCTCACACAGCTCAATTTGTCCAACAACGAGCTCTACGGCCCCTTGCCCGCGACTCTGCTCACAAAATTCACCTACATTGCTTTTTCCGGCAACGAAGGGCTCTGCGGATCGACCCCTCTCCCGGCTTGTTCCTTCAGAAACACTCCTCCCGCGGCAGCCGCTTCAGAAACCGTACCTTCAAACCCTAGCTCGTTCCCTTCAACGCCGAAAATCGACCAAACAAAAAAACGAACTCGTAGAGGCTTGAGTCCCGGTGCTATAGCAGCAATTGTCATAGCCAATTCAGTAGTGTTTTTATTGTTTTGTTCGTTTTTGGTGGCTTATTGTTGCGGGAGGGGATCGAGGGATTCGAATTCTAGATCGGAGAGTGAGAGTGGGAAGAGGAGGAGTTCCAGTAGCTATGAGAAGAAAGTGTATGCTAACACTGGATGTGACAGTGATGGAACCAACGCTACCGATCGAAGCAAACTCGTGCTTTTCGATCGGAAAAAGCAGTTTGAACTTGAGGATTTGCTTCGTGCTTCGGCTGAAATGCTCGGAAAAGGGAGTATCGGAACAGTGTATAGGGCGGTGCTCGATGACGGGTTTACGGTGGCGGTGAAGAGGCTGAAGGATGCGAATCCATGTGCGAGGAATGAGTTTGAACAATATATGGATGTGATTGGGAAGCTTAAGCATCCGAATATTGTTCGTCTTCGAGCTTACTATTATGCCAAGGAAGAGAAGCTTCTTGTGTATGATTATCTCCCAAATGGAAGCTTGCATTCTCTTCTTCATGGTATTCACAATTCATCCAATCAATATTGTGTTGGGTAGTGTTAAAAACCATCTCCAATTCTTTACCCTTTTTCAAGAATTTTGATCAAAAACTTGATTTGATATTACTTGGTCTGTCAAATTTGTTTAAATTTAGAATCAATTCTTATCAAATTTGTTCATCAAATCTTTTTTAAAAATACTTAAAACTACACCAAAAATCTCTTTTAACCAATTTAGGTGAAGAAAATCAGTATTAAGTTTTTCATCTTCTAACAATTTCTTCAATCTATAGGATGTATTTGAATTATGAATTTGGATAAAGATTTGGAAAATGAAATGAAAATGTAAGGAAAATGCAAATGAAATACAAGCTTATTTTTTTCTCCACATTTTCTTCCATTTTTTCCCAAATTTTTATCAAAATTCATGATTTAAACACATCCATAGTTGTAATTTCATCAAATTTTGGTGAAGAAATTTGATCCTCATCTGATTTAATATAATATTTGGTCAAAACTTGATTTGATACAAATTTAATAAAAGGTTTGATCATTTTTGTTATCAAAATTATTATTAAATTTAAATTTAATGAACAATTTGATAAAGAATTGAAATTTGTATATGTAAAATTCTTAGTGTAATGTGTTTTTCATTGTGTTGATGCAAACAGGGAACCGGGGTCCGGGGAGAATTCCATTAGATTGGACTACGAGGATCAGCTTGGTGCTCGGAGCAGCACGTGGCCTTGCTCGGATTCATGAAGAGTACTCTGCAACAAAGATCCCCCATGGGAACGTGAAATCATCGAATGTACTACTCGACAAAAATGGTGTTGCTTGCATTTCTGATTTTGGGTTAGCCTTGCTTTTGAATCCAGTTCATGCGACGGCAAGGTTAGGGGGGTACAGAGCTCCTGAACAGGTTGAAATCAAGAGACTTTCTCAAAAAGCAGATGTTTACAGTTTTGGAGTATTATTGCTTGAAGTGCTTACAGGTAGAGCTCCGTCGCAATACCCGTCACCGACACATCCCCGAGTGGTGGAGGAGGAAGAGGCAGTAGACTTACCGAAATGGGTGAGATCAGTGGTGAGAGACGAGTGGACCGCGGAAGTGTTTGATCAAGAATTGTTGAGGTATAAGAACATAGAGGAGGAGCTTGTGGAAATGCTTCATGTTGGGTTGGCTTGTGTGGCAGCACAGCCCGAAAAGAGGCCGGCGATGGTGGAGGTGGCGAAGATGATAGAGGAAATCAGGGTGGAGCAGTCTCCGATTGGCGAAGATTACGATGAATCACGTAATTCGCTATCGCCATCGCTTGCCACCACTGAGGAGGCATTGGCGGGTTACTAATGCCGGTCTTTCTTGATGGTTTAGTTATAAAATCTTTCTCCATTTGCATCATCTTATTGCAAATTGTTGTTGTAGCAGTTGTTGTATGCTCTCTTCTCATAAGCTATGGATTTTCTTTTGTTTTTTGGGATCAACTTTGTAACATTTGTATGCTTTATGTTTAATTTAATTTCTGCTATAATGTTGGGTAATGTTTATCTTGACAATTTGAATTTGTTTGGAGTGGTTTGGAAGCAAACATAATAATGAAGTGATAGTTGCATATCCATTTTCGTTGAATCGAAAATAATAATAATAATAATAATGAAGTGATAGAATGTCCCTAGAAGTTTGAATATGCTAACCTTGAAATCTGTTAAATTTGTGGCTATAGTGTTAAGAGCAAACGAAAGTGATATGAAGCCATGCATAAAAATTGCGGAGAGTGATTGAGACCCCCTCTAATCATCACTCCCACTACTTCCCACACACACGTGACGGGTGGTGATTGGAGGAGAAAGAAAAAAAAGAAAAAAAAGAAAAAAAACTGGCCAATCAGAAAGAGAGGGGGTCAAAGAGGTGCCTCCTTGAGGGGGTCCAACTTATTTTCCAAAAATTACATACTGAACCAAAAGTGCAGGAAGGCGCATAAAAGAAATATTCCTCATTTCGACTCGTTAAATAAATAAATTAGAAGTGGTATTTAGTGAATCTTTAAAAGTTTTTTTTACAATTTTTTTTGTTTTTTAGGTATATTTATGTTAGGTATATCTAAAAATTTTAAAAATTGCTTAAAATATTAAAAAAATTCAAAAAAAAAACACGAAAAACAAAAAAGTAAAATTTTCTGAAAAGTGTTTTTGGAAAACTCTAACCAAACAAAGTGAATATATTTTGAAATTTGACTCGGCTCATTTAACATGTATGCATTATAAAAAATTAACCTATTTTAGGTTAATTTTTTCAAAATTGGCTCACTAATATATTATAGGGAAAATCGGTTTAAGGTCCCTATCCAACTTTTAGTAATGGATTAGGTCCACAATGTGTTCTTTTGTAGCCTAAGGTCCCTCAATGTTATTTTAGAGTGTAAAATACCTGTCTTACCCTTATTTATAATATACGTTGTTTTGAATTTGGCAGCTAAAGATCATATTGATATTTTGTGGGAGATTACGTGAGGATGAACTTGACGATTCAGATTTTTGTGGAGATTTTCTAGGGTTTTTGTAGGTGTTGAAATCCTGTTCGTTGTTTGTAGGTGTTGAAATCTTGTATGAGTTGAAATCATGTTCGTTGTTTGTAGGTGTTGATTGATCGTGTAGGAGTTAAAATCTGGTTCATTGTGTTTGATTTGATTTCATGTGGAGTTGAATTAGATAATTTTTCAATTTTTGATTTGATTTGATCGTGTAGGTGTTGAATTAGGTTTTTGTTTTTTGTTTTGATCAATGTGAGAGAGACGAACTCAGTGTAATTGTTTTTGATTTTTTAAGTTAATTTTTCATTATCTGTTATTGATAAATTTTCGATGGAGTTGATTTTGATTTTTGTAGTTGCTTTTTCATTCTCTGTCAACATGCTTATGAGTTACTTTTTGGTGCTCTGTTTTTCTGGATTTTTGTGCTCTGTTTTTTGTTCACTTTGCATTTTTTGTGTAGTGCAGAGAAAATTGCAGGTTTGTTACTATAGAATGAAAACATAAAATTGCAGAGAAAATTAAAGGTTTGTTACTATAAAATTGCAGGTTTGTTACTATAGAATGAAAACATAAAATTGCAGAGAAAATTGAAGGTTTGTTACTATAAAATTGCAGGTTTGTAGTGCAGAGAAAAGTGCAGAGAAAATTGCATTTTTTGTGTAGTGCAGAGAAAATTGAAGGTTTTTTGTTCACAGAGACTTTTGGTTTCTTTTTCAGGGTTTGTGGGGTAGTGCAGAGAAAATTGCAGGTTTGTAGTGCAGAGAAAATTGCATTTTTTGTGTAGTGCAGAGAAAATTGCAGGTTTTTTGTTCACATAGACTTTTGGTTTCTTTTTCGAGGTTTGTGGAGTTGTGCTGCTTCTGCGCTTTGCCATTGCTATAGAATGAAAACATAAACATTAAATCCCAGAGAAAATTACAAGGTAGCAATGATTACACAACAGAGAAAATTAAAAGGTAGCAACATAAACATGACCGAGAAAATTACACAACAGAGAAATTTTGAGGAAATGGAGCATTGAACAAAATAAACATGCCAGAGAAAATTAGACACAAGACATAAACATAATGTGTCCAGAGAAAATTATAAATGTTGCCAGAGAAAATTAGACACACAAGTAAGAAAAGTAATTTGGCCAGAGAAAATTATAAATGCCAGAGAAAATTAGACACACCAATAGAGTAGTAAGCCACAGATAATTTGCTTGAGAAAATAATGAAGAAACATAAACATGCCAGATAAAATTACACAATAGAGAAACACAAATGTAGCAAGCCAGAGAAATTTACAAAAACAAGAACACAAGAAGCTTCAATAAGAAGCCCCAAATGCATATAAAGCAGTTCAATTTTGACAGTTGGAAGGAAAGCAACCCATCATCAGTTGGAAGCAAAGAAATTCTGGACTTCCAAAGAATTTTTCTGGATTCAACCCAAAGAAAATTCAAATTTCTCTGGTCCAGAATTTCTCTGGAACGATAAAACTCTGATTTGATCAATTTGTCTTTGGTTTTGCTGCTGCTGATTCAATCACAATTTCCTGCAAAAACAAATTAATAGTTCTTCTATGAGTTTGTGATAGATTTTCTTTAAACTTAATGCTATGAATTTCTCTGGGTTGAATCCAGAGAAAATTCAAATTTCTCTGGATCACTTTAAGCCTTCCTCTACTGCTGCCTCTTCCTCAAGCTTCTTTTTCCAATATTCTTCAAGTAGGGGTCCAAATATTGCTTTTCCAGAAACAACTCCAATTCTACTAAACCCAAACAACTCCAATTCAAGTAGGGGTCCAAATATTGCTTTTCCAGAAACAACTTCAAGTGCAGAGAAAATTGCATTTTTTGTGTAGTGCAGAGAAAATTACAGGTTTTTTGTTCACAGAGACTTTTGGTTTCTTTTTCGGGGTTTGTGGGGTTGTGCAGAGAAAATTGCAGGTTTGTTACTATAAATTTGCAAGTTTGTAGTGCAGAGAAAATTACATTTTTTGTGTAGTGCAGAGACAATTGCAGGTTTTTTGTTCACAGAGACTTTTGGTTTCTTTTTCGGGGTTTGTGGGGTAGTGCAGAGAAAATTGCAAGTTTGTTACTATAAAATTGCAGGTTTGTAGTGCAGAGAAAAGTGCAGAGAAAATTGCATTTTTTGTGTAGTGCAGAGAAAATTGCAGGTTTTTTTGTTCACAGAGACTTTTGGTTTCTTTTTCGGGGTTTGTGGAGTTGTGCTGCTTCTGCGCTTTGCCATTTCTATAGAATGAAAACATAAACATTAAATCCCAGAGAAAATTACAAGGTAGCAATGATTACACAACAGAGAAAATTACAAGGTAGCAACATAAACATATTAATAGTTCTTCTATGAGTTTGTGATAGATTTTCTTTAAACTTAATGCTATGAATTTCTCTGGGTTGAATCCAGAGAAAATTCAAATTTCTCTAGATCACTTTAAGCCTTCCTCTACTGCTGCCTCTTCCTCAAGCTTCTTTTTCCAATATTCTTCAAGTAGGGGTCCAAATATTGCGTTTCCAGAAACAACTCCAATTCTACTAAACCCAAAAAATCAAAAGACGTTATATTCAGCACTCAGAGAAATTTTGAACCTGAAGATGTTATATTCAACACTGGATATATATATATATGTGCTGACATTGTATATATATATATATGTATGTATCATATATATATATGTTTGCAACCATAGATAAGATAACTAAGAGTGACTGTTTGATTATGGTTGCAAATGGTCTTAATTGATTAATTATCATATATATACTAGTCAAGACAGTAAGCAACAGATTGTATATATATATATATGTATGTATCATATATATATATATATACATCTATCAACTCCACTCCACTATGTTTGTTTACCCAGCAGTGATGAAGACGCAACTAGATGACGACGAACAGTGAATATGAGTCAAAGAAATTTGATTTGAATCAATGGAGACCAATTCTCTAAGTGATTGTTGATGATGAAACCCTAATGTCAATTGTGAAGTTGATATTGAAAGCCTAATGTGAGTTGTGGAACTTGGTGTCAGAGAAATTCGATCGGAAGAAATGAAGAGAGTTTTCTCAGTCGTTTGAGTTGAAGGGTATTTTGGTCCAAGAAATTGATAAAATGCGCGGGTATTTTGGTTAGGGACCTGAGGCAGTATTACATTTTTTAATGTCCTTTATTCAGAAAATTGTTATTATTAGGGAGCTTAAAAAAAAACCCCCTATATTATATAAGCAAAACGAGATTTTTAATGAGAAAACCCTTGTGAAGTTCAAAACCCTCATACTATTTTTCTAGAATTCTTATTTTGTAAATACTTAAAAAAAAATTCTATTGGTTAACTTTTATTGAATTATTTAAAAAAAATAGTAATTAATCTATTTAAAAGGAAAGTTAATTAATCTATTTAAAAATTTAAATAGCTTTTATGCCTTGATTTATATATTTTAAAAGGAAAGTTAATTAATTCATTTAAAAATTTAAATTTGAAAGGAAAGTTAATTAATCTATTTAAAAATTTAAATAGCTTTTATGCATTGATTTACACATTTTAAAAGGAAAGTTAATTAATTCATTCAAAAATTTAAATTTAAAAAGAAAGTTAGTTAATCTATTTAAAAATTTAAATAACTTTTATGTCTTGATTTACACATTTCAAAAAGAAAGTTAATTAATTTATTTAAAAATTTAAATTTAGAAATTGAAAAGGAAAGTTAACTAAAATATAAATTTAAATTTGAATTTGAATTTTTATACTACTAAAATATATTTCATAGATTTTTTTTTTCTTCATGTTTAATAAATAAGCATCAATATTCCAATTTATGTATCTATATTATAGCAAACAAACATTCCATTAAAAAAAAAATCATGAAACCTCCAAAGATTAGAGGTGCGTCTATTTACACACCACATTTAGTCTCAAGGCACATCATTAATTGGTTATTTTTTATTACAATAATGACCTTACATAAAATTACCAAAATAACCACAAAAGAATATCAATACAACCCCCACGCACCACCACTCTCCGTTGCCTGATTCTACCTCCGGCCACTGTCATCGAAATCCAGCCACCATCGCAACCTCCACAACCTCCCTGCCTCGCCAACGACCCCTTTTCCCTATGCAAACCCTTCTCCCTCCTCCCAACAACGAAAAACCTAGTCTCCCACTTCGGTCATGGCTCGTTTTTCTCCATTGCAGAGAGAGAGAGAGAGAGAGAGAGAGAGAGAAAGAGAAAGAGAATGAGAATGAGAATCCTAAGGTTTTTAGATCTAGATCTAGGGCTTGCAGGAGTTCGTTCGCACAAACTAGATTCAAAGCTTCGATCTAGGATTTCAAGCTTTGATTCGAAGCTTTGCCACTGCAATTGTCTTCGGCGAGAAGCTCTTCTTCGATGGATTGGGGAAGATCTCTGTAGAAGAAGGGTTGCGGTGGTGATGGTAGGTTTGGTAGTTTTTAGAGAGAGAAGAAGAAGTAGGATATGAGATGGGGTAGGATGAGAGGTTGTAGCGACGATGGTGGGGAGGTGGTTGAGCCAGTGGTGGAGGGAAGAAGGGATGGAAAAGGGTTTGGAAGTGTGGTTGGAAGTGGTAAGGCAGGGAGAGTGATGGATGGAGGAGTGAGGAAGAGATTCGCCGAAGAAGAATGAGGTAGAGGCGACGGCCTGCGGCGAGTGGCGGCAGCTAAGGTTAGGGTTAGGGTTGATAGGGTGGTTGAAGAAGATAAGGATATTTTAGGTATATTTGAAAATGGATGGTGTGTATTGAGCAAAAATAA
This sequence comes from Camellia granthamiana, assembly GCA_036172215.1. Taxonomy (NCBI): domain Eukaryota; kingdom Viridiplantae; phylum Streptophyta; class Magnoliopsida; order Ericales; family Theaceae; genus Camellia; species Camellia granthamiana. The sequence goes on from CM069912.1 coordinate 59,954,277, forward strand.
TAAAGTTAAAATTGTGTTTAGTGTGCATTAAGTAAGTGATGTGCCTCAAGACCAAATGTGGTGTGTACATAGAGACACCTAAAGATTAATGACGTGGATAGAATCAAACAAAATGTGTAGAATTTTAAAGTAAAAAATTTATATTAAAATTTTTTCAAATGTAATTCTCTTAATATTTTATAAATATTTTTTATTGATTGACAAAAAGCACCGTAAACATTAAGATTATTGTTTTTTTTTTTTTGTTTTAATCATATTGAGTTATTAAAATAAGATGTCTTATAGGCTTAAACCAAGAATTGTTGGGAAGAAAAAAATCAATTCGAACTAAATTTTCTACACTCATTTTTAATATTTAATCTAATATTGAAACCCTCAAACTAACTCATACCGGTTACAAACCGATAAAGATAATTTTAAATAATCAAGACAATTTTTAATGACTAAGTTGCCATAAATATTGAGTCAACTTGCTTTCAGGTCACTTCAAATTCAAATGTTTAGTCCAACTTTCACATAAGAGTTATGACAACAATTTTAAGTAAACAAATTTTTAGGTTTTACAAAATAAGAAAAAAATAGTATATTAAAAAATATAATTTATTACTATCATATGGTAAATTGAAATTATGAAACTTATAAAATGAAATGTATTTCTATTTTATTGCAAACAAAAAAAATTTAATTTATTATTTAAATTTTACTAATTAAATTATGACATGCAGATTTTTATTAAGAATTTAGAAAATACAATTAATGACATTAGAATAAAAATTTCTCTTAGTGTAACTCTAATAAAATTTAATTGATTATACATCACTTTTACAACATATTTTTAAATAATTTTTGATTATTTATTTATACCCGTTCATATAGCATAAGTAATATGCTAATAAACATATTAATTTAAAGGAAAATTACCTACACCTCCCTTGAGGTTTAGCTAATTACAGATTCTTTTTCTAAGATTTCAAAATTACATCCCCCCACGGAAGTTTATATTCATATAACAATTTAATCCGTCCCGTTAACTAAACATTAAGAATGGTTAGCTGATATCACCAAAATATAAATTGATGGACGATATTGCCCCTGCTGAAATCCCTTTGATAAATCAACAAAATTTACAAAAGAATTACGTTAGATGAAAAAAAAATTTAAGTTTTTGGAATCATGTTTGATTGTTGTTAGAAAAACATTTAGAATTTAAAAAAAAAAAAAAAACTATTTTAATAAAAATAAATATGAAAACATATATTTAATTTGTAAAAATTATTTCTAACCACTCAAAAGAAAAAATTATATAAAAATAATTATTATTTTTTATTTTTTTATTTCTTAACCAAATTAATTTTTAATTTTTTTAAAAAAAATTAAAATTAATTTCTAAAACTCAAACTAAACATATTCTAAGAATTTTTTGACAAGCCATTTCTTGTGTTTTTAACTTATTTAATTATTTGTTAATTTATGATATTTCACCATCTGACATTACAACATATAAAAGTTTTCGAAATGTCAATAATAAATAGATTTTTAAAAACAAAATAATTTGGTCTCAAAATGTTTTATTTTTTTGGACAAAAAATTTGATACCAAAAGGAAATAATTAATCACTAATGTTTCACTTTTCATTACTAAAAAATAATGACACTTTTCGCAACAAAAAAATATTTGGTCCCCTAAAAATAAATTTGTCCCTAAATTTTGGTCTCAAAAACCTTAATTTTTTGTAGTGTGATAAGTGTTTTTTCATTTTAATTTTGCATTTTATAACTTATTTAAAAATGATAAATTTAGCTAATCTCAGAGGAATCTATAATTTAGCTAAACTTTCAAAGGGTGTAGATAATTTGCCCTTATTTGTCAAAATGGCCATTTTAGTCAATTTATGATATCTGTAACGATATTAATTTTCATGGCACAAAATGTAATTTTTGAAACCTCAAAAAAGATCTATAATTTTGTTAAACCATAAAGGAGGAGTAGGTAATTTGCCCTAATTTATGCCAGTTGATTATCCGAAAAAGAAGCACCAAAAATAGAAAGGAAAAACTAAAAGAAAGACAGACAGAATGAAAGTTGGTATCAACTAACATCTTTCACCTTTTCTTTCGCTACTGCCCTTGTTTTTAATGATTATATTACTCTGCTTTTTTTCAGTCATCAACTCATAGTGGACAGAAAAAAAACAAGAAACAGTCTTCTTGGCTTGGTGCAATTGATGAACTGCCCACCATTCAAAATCTGACTAATTATTCAGTAATTTAAAGTTTTATACCATAATCATGTAATAAAAAAAAAAAAAAATTATGAGCAAAATATACTGACAAATAATGATTTATTAATGTGTGTTACAATAATTTATTGGCCAAAAATACCACAAACAATTTCACATAACACTGTTGCAGTATTCATTAATTTTTCCAGAGCCAGTTACTCTTATACTCTATTTAGTTTACTAGATTGTAGATGAAATGGACTGGAATGATCATTTTTTAGGCACTTTTATAAAATATTCTCCAACCACGGTGAATGATGATTCCGTTTTGCAATATATTTTTCATTATTTTTTTTTAATCAACCAAACATGCAAATGTACATTTTGATAAAATGATTTATTCCATTACATTCCAATCCAATGAACCACACAAGATAGTGTTTGGTTGACCAAAATGAAGTGAATGGAATGATCATTTCATCAAATATTTCATTCCTATGTTTGGTTATCTTGAAAAAATAATGACAAATGTATTACAAATGAAATTATTTTTCACCATTTTAAAGTTATGATCATTCTATAAGAAGAGGTGATTCCAATCCATTCATTTTTATTCCAATGAACTAAATATAGTGCATAAGAATATAATCATATAACAAAATAGGACACTAAATCCAACAAAACTCTCATAGACCAACATGATACGCGAAGGAAGTCAAAAGTCCATTCATAATCAAAACCTTAAGCTAATCATAACACATCATACACAACCACTATTAGCAATAAAGTACACTATACTACACTGGGCAATTCATTTGCATCTAGTCTCTTCTCTCAACTAGCAACTTTAAGAAGTTGAAACGATTTACAATACAAGATATACTACAAGAGAAATCACAACAGGACAATGATCAAAGCAGATCATCAATCATGCAACTCATGTCGTCGTCACTGTAGAATGATAATAAGTTAACAACGAAGGCAAATCAGAAGCTTAACCTTCTCATGTATAGATACAAGCAGCGAAGTCTTAACCTGTGTACGGTCTTGCTGAGATCTTCCCTAACCACAATTGAGTTACCGCATATTAGCTCTTGAAAGAACAATCAAATAGTAATCCAGTGCATGAACATAGCTTTGAATGCCACAAAAATTGTAATCGGGGATGATGATCCACAAACATTAGCTAACTCTTCCTGTCTGATCAATCAGTGTACCAACTTGTTCTCCACACAATGCTCTAGATATGTTCCCAGGCTCATGAAGATTAAACACCACAACTGCAAAAGAAATTTAAATTTCACAGCATTAAATCAACATAAGAAATTCGCATCTCTCCAAACATCGAGACATGAAACTCTTCCATCCTTCCACAGCAAACCTTGTTGTCAAATCATAAATCATTTTTCTGAAATAGTATCATATTGAATCATGAATTATAATATTCACTTTATTTAGCATAATATATAATTTTATACATGTATATACACATAATGTTTAAAATGAAATAAATATCAATATAACTAAATTATAAATACAATTATTTAATTGTATTGATATATCTACATATATCAATACAATTATTTTCTCTTTTTTATTTTGCAAAAACGACATTGTTCCATGTATTATGCAAATAGAATTGAATCGTAATGAATTGCAAAGAATCATAGTGAAATGCAATTGAATCGTAAGATTCACAGAATTTAAGATTGAACAACACAAATCAAATCAATTTTTTGAAACTTGTATTGAAACGTATGAATCAAATTGTGAATCATAAGATTCTAAAAACAATTACCACAAATCTCATGAATAGAAAATGACAGAACTACCCATGCCTTGATGCGAGGCATGTTTAATAACTGAATGGATCAGAGATGCTAGTGAAAGAAAGAAACCTAGCTCAAAACCGAGGAGTAAAACGAAATATACAAACCAGGAATTCCATTCTCCTCGCAGTATGTCACTGCCATCATGTCCATTAGGGGAGCAGCACTAGAGGCCAACTCCCTGAAGGAAATGTGCTCAGATACAACACCATTGCTTCTGGAGTCACAAAGATAGACACCATCTACATTGGTTCCTTTAAGGACTGCATCAGCATGAACTGAAGAGAAAAAGAAGTATTCATATTTCCTTTCAGAGAATACACACACACACACACACATATATATATATAAACGTCTGTAATTATCAGCTATTCACAAAAGAAGTGATGGAGCAATGTCATACTCTCTGAAGCTCTAAGCGCAGCTGCTGTATCAGTTGAGAAGAGTGGATTTCCAGTGCCAGCACCAATACCACCGAATATTACAACCCTTCCCTTTTCAAGATTCCGAATAGCCCTTTGCCTACTGTATGGTTCAGCAACCTCTGGCATGGCAAATGCAGTTTGCACACGTGACTGAATACCCATCTTCTCTAAAGCTGACTGGAGCAATATTGAATTCATCACAGTTGCCATCATACTGGTAACAATTTCAAAGTCACATCTTACTTAGGCCATAAACAACCACGACTATAAACCATTCAACAGCTGGTATTGCAGTCAAACAATATGTAGGGTTAAAAAATATCAGTCATAGTTAATCTAATAAAAAGTAAGATTTAAACATCTATGTCCTCATATACAAAGAAAATCAATAACCTAGACACCAATCAAAATCTTCCAACTAACTGGCAACATCATATTTGACATCAGGTGAGTGCACAGCCTATATGAATCAATGGACTTCATCAACTCTTCCCAGCAAATAAATGAACAGATGGAATTCATCCTAAGAAGCATCAACACTTTTAAAAATGTGGCATGTCCATGTTGGACACCGACATTCATCGGATACTTCTCAACATGTGTGTGACACTCGTCCAAACCTGTCCTTTTAATAATTTTAAACCGAGACACGCTACGGGCACTTGGGGACACATGTATCCATCTCTTACAAGCATGAAACTAACAATAATAATATAGATTTGTAAGAATTAGTGTCACATTGCATCTTTTTTTATTAAATGATGTATTCATATCACTGCTTTTGTCTCCTTTTGCTGGTTGAGAAAGGATTGTCCTTTTCGATTTCATCTTTTTTGAAGTTCATAGGGGATTTGTACATCTCAGTGAAATTTTGAAGTACCACTGGGTTTTCTAAGTATACTTCACAGCGAACATAATGTCCTGCGGATTTTTTTGTAAAGGGTTTGCCACCTCAAGGCACTTTATTTTTTTTATTTTTACTTATCAAAAAGAAGTAAGATAAAATAAAAAGTTTGTTGGATGGAGGAATCAAACCTCTAACCTTGAGACTTAAACTTCATATATGTGCAAAACTAACTGAGCTATGACAACTTTGTTTGTATCCCACACACATAGCCCTAAATCTCATCACTCTTCATCATCCTCTCCACCTCCGCTCCATTTTCTGATTCTCTCTCTCTCTCTCACTCTCTCTCTCTCTGTTTTCTTGCAATCTTTCTCTTTCCATTTGTTGAAATCAACTAGATTTAAGTTGTTGCCCTATTTGTTGCAATAGATCAATTTTATGCTGATTGATAATTGGAATTTTATGGAACAAAATAGCCTAGAACCTTAGAACCAAACCGATTTCTACGGCTCAGATACATATCTTCAGTGGTCTGATTCCAATCCAAAATTTATGGAACTGTACGGACCGGTTCAATCGTAGGTCCACTCCAAAACCGAATCAATCTGGTCCACGAAAACCCCTAGTTACTATAGTACAATTTTGTAACCCCAAATAAAACTATTCAAACCTAAAACCCTAGCCCATCAATATCCTAACAAAATCCTACCTCATGGCATTCAATCTAATACCAAATCCTCTCAAAACGATGGTTGTCCAGAAATTCTAGTACCTTGTCTTTGCAAATCAAGCAAATACAGCCCTTCTTAGAAACCCAATAACCTTTCTGTACTATATTTACAAACCATAACCTCACAAGGTTTCCATAGCAAAATCAGAGCGGGTGTCTTCTTCTTCAAACTCTTTGATTTCAAGAGAATTCTCTCTTTCATGCACCATGAATATCAATAAACGTTAATCTTATGTAACCCAAGGGTACTCTTGCTTTTACTCCCCACTACAAATGGACCAAATCATAATATAAAAAAACTAAGATCAATGATTAAATGGATGTTTCTTACATTAATTATCGGCACAGATGGATCATGGTTGTAGAGGGGAGGGAAAAAGTTGAGCTACTTGTAATGTCCCTTCCAACAGTCTTGCGCTTCCCTTAGCTACACAAAGCAAGAGCAGGAGCAAGGGCATACAGAAAAGTCTAAGGCTGAGAGTGTCTTATGAAAACATTTATGTATCTTATATGTAAATGTATTGTAAGAATTTTTAGACGTTGTTGTGGAAGGAAAAAAAATGATAATATTTCGATTTATTCTTCATTCTTTGTCGTTATTTCATTCTAATGTAGATTGATATGTCTATCTGTTTCTACTGCAGATATATATATTTGTTCTCCACATATTTTCTTGTCTTGGTAGTTTTTCCTTTATTTTTTGGGAATTCATGTAAGTGGTTCCATCCTAGTTAGAACCACAATTCTATTTCAACAGGAATGCAACTTTAACTCGATTATTCCTCTGAATTGCAGAATTCCAGTTTTCGAGAAGAAATGTCACCCCCAATATGCGTTTCTTGCGACTAATATACTTCCAAACAACCATACACTCCCAAATTCTATTCTGTTATAAGTGACCCTTGCCTAACTTCTCTCATTTGTTATTACTGCAAGACTATTATTCATGTTGACACATCAAGATAATAGTAATCACTCAAGACCCAAGTTTTTTTTTTTTCCAGTTTGCTTGTACATACAAGCAAGAATCTTTGCATGACAGTACAATAAGAACACATATATACACCAATATCATAGAAAACTAAGATATCATGACAGAAAGAAAATGAACAAAGCTTCAACTTAGCAACAAGTAGTGTCCAACACCAAGAAACTGCCACTTAACAAATTTTACAAGTATCATGATCTCTCGCAGTAAAAGATATTGAAAATATTCTTATTTTATTAATAAGAGAGAACCTGTATTGCTAATTATAACCACATTACCCAATTTGATAGGCAGTAGATCTGTCTAAACCAGTTTCTGTAACCCAAGTGTCACCACAAAAGAAATTACGGCCTCCAACAACAACTGCCACCTAAGTATCAAATGATGATATGAATGTCATAAGTCAAGTTCATATGAGATCAGAAATTCAGGTGCATTCGACAATCATTTGAAAATGAATACCTCAACACCAAGACGGCAAGCGGTAGAAATTTCTCTTGCAATCAGCATTGTCGCCTACCAAAATAAAAGAAAAACCAACTTAGTACAATGGTATCCAGCCCAGATGGCATGCAATAGTACAATTTCACTCACCAAAGTGGTCATAAGTTTAAGGTTAAGCCATCCAAATCTCTAATCTAAATATAAAAAAGAGTCCAACAACAAACCTTAGGATCGATATTATGAGAACCAGTCCCAGCCAAAGCAGCACCACTGATTTTGAAAACCACTCTCCGCCATCTAGGGTTTGTTGATGATTTCGACTTCATGTTATTCATTTGTCCAACAGGGCTTGGTGTTACAGTGCCATATCTGCCCAAACAAATACCAGATAATAGACACAGGACTAAAAATACATATATGTAAAAGAAAATATAAATGAGTAATGAAAAAACAAAAATAGCATCTACCTTATGATACCAAGTACTAACAATTGACTAAATACATGTGCATAACTTGAATTTCTCCAAAGTTATCAAGCATAGAATTATTAAAACCATAAATCAATTTGAATTGAAGTCATAAATTAAAAATTATGAGTACAAACAATCAACAACCTAGTTGTGCTAACCCAAAGCATTAATTCCATGCCACTACCTGCTTTACTTCTCCAGCTCCTTGAAACAGAATGTTCTTTTGTTCTCATATTCTTTTTTGCATCAATAGTTACAAACAGTTTCATAGCATCAAACAAAAGTAAGTAAATGAGCTATCAACTTCCCTTCTCATACATGCAACACCGTTTAGAACAAAATTTCCTCTCCTCCTCAAGTTATCGCATGTTAGTATATTCTCATGAGAAACCGATCATTACAAACAAAACAACCTTGAAAGGAACTTCCAGTTTCCAAATACCTTTCCAACAAAAAATCAATCATAAATCCCACTGAACCAAATAATTACATTAAACTGAAATCTCCCAGATAGGAGGTTCACCCAACAAACCCCCCCCCCAAACACCACAACACACACAACCACATCCACCTCCAAATAATGGAATGGCCTTCAGAACAAAAACATCCAAAACCAATCCCTTCCCTGAACCCACAAGATAATTTGCCACTGATGCAATTTTCATTTGTGGCGCAAACAGATTTGAAAGCTTCTCTCAAAGTGTGGATTCTACGTCCCCAATTCACACCTACACCAACTAGGCCCCTTCATCATCACATTGAGTGCAAAAAATTGTATGTTGATGCAAAAAGCATCATCAAATTAACTCTCTATCCTAACTAGGCCTATAATTAAAGAACAGTAATATTGAATCATAATTACAGCCACCGATTCTCATTACCAGCATCATAAATTAATTAAATAGACCAAAATCAATTCAGCTAAATTGCCAAGTACTTCTAGTCCGAATAAGGAGGAAATCATAGAATACTTCCTTACAAAACTAATCACTCCCTACAGCCTTCAAAAACCATTTTTACTTTGTGACTATTGCATGATGCTACTACAATGCAATCAAAACCTAACAAATAAAACTATTTCAATAAGATATTAATTCAGCAGTGGCAAATGTAAAACAACAGAGAAGACATATATAATCACATCCATATATAAACAAACCAGAATTCAAATAACAAATAACAATGTAACAAAAAAACCTATACCTTTTCGATTGTCTAAGCGAGTTAGACGAGCCGGAAACAGCCTTGTCGTCCTCCAATACAGCCTTCGACGGCAATGAATTACCGACAATCAGCTCCATCTTCTTGAACCACGGCCAATGACTTGCCGAAACACCACCATTGTTCATCCTATGCCGCTCCAACTTATACCTCTTCTTCAAATTATCAACTTTGTTCTTACACTGCTCGATGCTCTTCGTTTGCTTCTCACATCCCTCACTCACAATCGCAGCCACCTCCTCCCAATCCCTCCCTCTCAGATTCCCCTTATTCAGCTGCGTAAACTTCTCCGTATACGCATCGAGAAGGCAAGCAATCGCGGTGTCGCTCCACTCCTCCCTGTCTTTCCTGTACTCTCCGCCGCTGCCTCCGCCGGCGGCGGCGGCGCTGCCGGAGGTGAGTTTAGATTTTTTGTAAGAATAAGGTGTTGTTGTTCCACCGTCGCTGAGCTCCTCACGATCCTTCCGCTTCTCGGTCAACGCATTGTTAGCCCTAGATTTGTTCGGATCGGACTCCTCATCGAATGGATTCGAATCGTTCTCCGTATAAGGATTAACTTCTTGAAAAGCGCCGTTGCTGTAGTTCTCGCCATCGTCTCCTTCTCCTCCTCCGCCGCCGCCGCCGCCGACGGCAGCGGCAGAGGCTGTTTTGGCGGCGGCGGTGATGGAAGGGAGGGGAGGTTGAGTTGACAGGGGTGGCGCGTGTAACGGGGTCGACTTTGAGGGGAATCGGTGAGGGGCAGATTGGTAGTGGTGGGAGGTGGCGACGCCGCGGCGGTGGTGGTGGTGCTGGTGCTGGTGGAGGTTAGGGTTGGATGGAGGTTGGGCGTTATCGTCACCGAGGAGAGAGAAATCGTCGTCACAGGAGGCCATTGGGGTGGGGGTTGGACGTTAGGGTTAGGGTTAGGGTTAGGGTTAGTGTGGGACAGAAAGACGACGTTAGTGGGGAGGGGAAAAGCAGGATTGTTGGGTGGAACGTGATTACATGGTTAACGTGCCGTGAACTGATGGGTGCGGTACCGTTACGGCTCATCACGGTCCCGTTAATTATTAGGAATGGCATTTGGTCACTAGCGTGGGACCCGGATAGAATTTGAGATTCATAAAAATTTCATAATAGAAATATTTGAAGACCACAAAATCAGTGGTTCAAATTGCTCGAAACTGTCAAGATGATATCGTTTTGCGTCGTTTTGCATTCGAAATAACGTCGTTTTGACAGTTTCGAGTCATTCGAGCCATTGAATTTCGGGTCACCAACCATTGCTGATTTCATAATTTGAATTACAGTGATACATGGTAAAAGGTGTAAACATTTAGGTTTGTTTAGAATGTGTTAAATTAGTATATATTTTAATTTTTTATGATAAAAATTGTAAAATGTAAATTGGGATTAAAATGATATGATAGAGAGACGATATAACTCAAATAAAATGATTATAACCCAAATAATAGTGTTATTTTAGCATATATTAAACAAATTCTTAATTTGTTATACACCTAATAATGTAAGTTCTAACTCTTTCTTATCATATTATTGTGGGTGAGTTTGTAAGTTTAAAATTATAGATCTATAATATTTATGTCAAAACCAGCTAAGGATAGAGATTTCTTTTTTTTTTTTTCTCTCTCTCTTTCTCTTTCACTCATAAGACTCTCTCTCTCTCAAGCCTCGTTTGTTTAGAGAGTTAGAGGGGGGGATTGTGATTGGTAGTGAGGCGGGATCCACTAATATTGTGTTTGTTTTGAGAGATGGGAAGGGGATTGATAGTGAGGTCCGAATTAGGATTGGCCTCCCCAAGGAGATTCGGATGGGCCTCCAAGACTTGGTATTAGAAAAATAGTCCGGCAGATTAGAAATTTTTTATTTTTATTTATTTTTTATTTTATTTTTTACATGTCGAGCATTTTTTTTTGAACATTAATGTTTAATTTTTTGTATTTTTTGTTAAGTAAAAATCATTATTTTATTTGTTTTATTTTTTTAGGAAATTTTTTATTTTATTTTTATTTTTTAAAAATTTTTTACATGTTGAGTATTTTTTTTAAAACATTAATGTTTAATTTTTTTTGTATTTTTTTTATTATTTTATATATGTTTTATATAAAAATAATTTGACAATCCCTACACTAACAACTATCATCAAAACAAACACAATTTTACTTAATCCCCTCACTATTAATCCCCTCACTATCAATCCCCTTCATTCTATCCCTGAAAACAAACAGCGCCTTAGGGATTTCTCTGGGTTTATTCCAGTTTCTCGTCTCTCTCTTCTTCTCTCCCTCGTTTCAGTCTACCCCTTTTCCCCTACTCTGGTAGTGCTTTAATGGCGAGGGTGGCTCCAATTTGAATGAACTTTACTCACTCAAGTTGGAGGAAGGCACAAATGAAAGTGTCAACAACTCTCGCTTGTGTTTAATAGGGAAAATCTTAGCCTCGAAACCCCTCAACAAGCAAGCGGTCACTCGCATTCTTCTTGGAGCGTGGAAAACGAGAGCTAAGGTTTTGATATCTTCTTGGCTGGATAATGTCTTCTTATTCACCTTCTGTAATGAAAATGATCGAGCTCTGGTTCTTAAGAGCGCTCCATGGTCTGTTATAGGCAATTTACTGGTGGTACAACCTCTTGAGAGTGGAAAGGCAATCTTTGAGGTAGAGTTTACTCATTGCCCCTTCTAGGTCCAAGTCCATGGGAGAAGATGACACACCAGAATAGGCAAATTATAAGCGCTAACATTGGGAAGTTAATTAGGGTTGAAACCCCGAATGATGGCCTATTACTCTCGCGAAGCTTCCTTCAAATCAGAGTAGATATTGATGTTTCTCTTCCCCTACCCAGAGGTTTTATGCTTAAGAGGAAGTCCCAAAATCCTACAGAGGTTAAGGAGACTTGGGTGCATTTCAAATATGAACGACTCTCAAATTTCTGTTAGGATTATGGGTGAGTGGGCCACGACAATAAAACCTACAAGTTTCGCGAAGACAGGAAACTATCTGGGTATGGACCGGAGTTACGAACTAGGGTAGCTCCAAACCTTGGTCTTTCGGTGGAGTTTTATCGGAATCAGATTGATGAATTGAAAGAACGCCTTCAACAGGAGCTTCTATCTACACACACCAAATCTCCTCTATACACACACTTAATGATATTTAATTTTATTACAATTTTATCTCCAAATGAAATTACTATTTTAGACATCATTGTTGATTCAAAACATCTCAATGCACACTTCCATCTAGACTTCACATCTGTTGCATCGTGCACACATCCATCCAATTCAAAACGTCTCCAAGTTTGTAGCTTCATTGAGCTACAAGTGAAAGCAGAGTATTCACTCATTCGTAGCTTCTTCCAAGTTCGTAGCTTCTTCCATTAAGCTCCAAGTTCGTAGCTTCTCAATGCACTCATTCATCAACCTTTCTCATTCGTAGGGAAAGCATCATTGTTATGGAGGATTTGCCTTCTGAAAATCAGCAAATAAGTGTTTATGAGAAACATAGCGAAGGAAATGTGAGTTTCTCTTGTTTGTTTTTTTCTAGCGTCGTTCAGATAACCAGAGTCGAATTGTATTATTTGGTTCGGAAATCTACTACCGAAATAAGTATTTATTTTCGGAAGTTGTTGTCTGAACAAAGTAATTAATTTCGGAAGTTGTTGTCCGAACAAAGTATTTAAATTCGGAAGTTGTTGTCCGAACAAAGTTAACTTTTACAACATTCAACTTTCGAAATTTTAAAATAAATTCGGACAACTACTTCCGAATGAAGTAAAAAAAAAATTTCCCATTTTATATTCCAAATTTGCAAACTGCATACCAAATTTACAGTTTCGAATTGCAAATTAATCTTTATAATGCCATTAAAAATTTGTAATGTTATACAAAACATGTAGGAATATGTGTCAACTCAAGGAAGTTAGGTTTGCGCGGATTTTGTATTGGATTACACTACTCAATTCACAACTGAACAGGTTCACTCTACGAAATTATAATGATTATGTTTCAAATTGCTCAACAAATGTAAATGTTTGATAATATTTATTTGACTTTGTAGGTATTCAAAAGTAAGGATGAATTGCTCAACTGGGTACGTGAAGTTGGAAAGAGAAATGGTTTGGTCATTGTAATCAAAACATCAGACTATGGTGGAGGGAAAAAAAGACCCAGGATGTATCTTGCTTATGAGAGGTGTGGCCAATATAGAGCGACAAAGAAGTTAAAACATGATGGCAACAATACATCAAGAATAACCGGTACGAAGAAGTGTGGTTGTCCTTTTTTTGACATTCAACTTCCGAATGTGTTTATTTAATGTCTATAATAGTAATTTCACTTGAAAATAAAATTATAATAAAAATAATTTTTATTAAGTGTGTGTTAAGAGGGAAATGGAGATGTGGAAATATAAGCTCCCTTCAAACAACAATATACAAAAAAAAAAAAAAAAAAAAAAATGCTCGGAAGTTCACAACCGAAAATACATATTTTGTTTGGAAGTTGAAATTCGAAACACAAACATAATTTCGAAAGTTGAGTGTTGTCCAAATTCAAAATTTTCGAAAGTTGACTATTAAAACAATGAAACATTTTCGGAAATCTACTGATGAAATTATTGATTATTTTCGGATTTCTACGTCCGAACCAATTGTTATCTTTCAGAAAACCAGTTCCGAACGACGGTTACAAATGAAAAACTCTACATTACAAATGAAAAAACTCTACAACAGAACATGGGGTATGCTAGCCGTTGGGAGCTATTTGGCAAATGAAAAAAATTAAAGATTGGTGAAAAAAGTTACCCCAATTGTGTGAAGCAGGGAGCTATTTGCACCATTGGGAGAGCAATGTGAGAGATGCAGCGCAACTTCAATGGGTGTATTTGCACCATTAAGAGAGTAATGTGAGAGATGCAGCTTCAATGGGTGTGCACCGTCGGGAGAGCTGGGTTTGAGGGTGAGGGTGTGTGTGTGAGTGTGAGGGTAGATGTGGAATCAAATGTGTGTGCAGTGAGTAAAAGAATTAGGAATGATTTTTTTTTGGTGTGTGTAGTGAGAAGGATGTGCAAAGAGGGTATTTGGTGTGTGTAGATAGAAGCTCCCGCCTTCAACCGTTACTCTAACATAGGGCTTCGCAGCCACCGGCACGTGAGGAGATTGTGCGTGTGAAGTCTGAAAAAGAATAGACTAGCACGTTGAGGCTTGGGAGGCATAAGACGTCTCCGTCCTTAAACCAGCCTCCTAATTCAGAGCCATCTGTCATGCACCTCTGTCTGCCACATAGAGGTAATGCAACTTTGGAAGAGAAGGTTCTACACAATCCACCACATCTTTACCTAATATGACATCACCTTTTGAGATGTCACCTATCGAAATTCACCCCCAACCCTTCCATGCCTTGACTAAGTTGAGGAGTGGGCCTAATATAAACTCAAGCCCACTTCTAATTAGGCATTCAAAACCCTTAGGGCATAATTCAAGTAATACTCAAAGCCCTAAAACCCAAGAACCAGTAGCCTATTTTGTTTTGGAGCCCCCAAATTAAACAACCCTAAATTGCCACCAAGCCCAAATTCCTTCCCGAGCCCAGACTCCTCTCACAATCCAAACTTTTTGTTGTCTAAATGTCCATCTTTAGACTATGAGGAAAGCTTCTCTTCAAGCCCAACCACCTCATCAAAATAGCTAGGTCTCTATAAGAGCATACTCACAGCTTTGCTGTCTAAAGTTTTTTCTAGGCTTTCTTTGAAAAGAAAGTGTCCAGAAGATGATCTACAGATGATAACTTCTTCTAAAGCAATAAAGATTGTCCATGAGCCCAAAATGGACATTTTCTTGTCCCCTTCACATAGGGCTACTGCAAAAACAAGAAGATATAAATCCATGAAGGGTAAAGAAGTACATCGTCAGTAAGAAAAGGCAAGAAAGTAGAGCACTCTCACTCATTCGGACCTAGTCGAGATTGCCATTAGAGAAAAATATAGCACAAAAGTGGAGGATGCTGAGCTCTTATCCCAAGTTCCTAATACTTACTTTCTAACTCCTCTGACAGTTGCAATGAATAGGGTGTTGGTGGCTAGCCCTAAACAGCCACATGTCCAATTGATAATCAGCTAGAACTATCAGGGGATTGAGCGACCCCTGACAGTCCAGATCCTCTGAGGGTTGTGTAGAACCCATCGTCCTGGAGTTATTTTTCAAATGAAAACAAAGAATAAAAATCGGAGTTGGAACGTATAAGGAGAAGTTCACCAATTGTTGCTACATTGAGCTGGATAGTCAGTCTGGCAGATTGTCTTTGTGGTGGTCTCAGGAGGTTGATTTACAGGTTAGACGTACGAATAGTAATTTATTTTGTTGTGTGATTGTTGATTCTAACCAAGATTGGTTAGCTACCTTTCTCTATGCTCTCCCTAGGCTAGCTCAATGGGCGATTTTTTGGAACTATTTAAGGTCAATTGCTAGAGAGAACAGTCTCCCATGGCTTTGCATTGGGGATTTTAATGAGGTTGGATCAGTCTAGAAGAAAAAAAGGAATTGCTGGGGCCAATTTGAAAAGGATTGAGAATTTTCAAAATTTGCTTAATGTGTGCGCGTTTATCGATCTCGAGTTCAATGGACAGGCTTTTACTTGGACCAACAATCAAGGTGGAGATGGTCATATTTCTGATAGACTAGATAGGGTTGTGGTTACGGTGAAGTGGCAAGAATTGTATCCTCGTGCCTAAGTTTTTCATGAGGTTTTCATCGACTCCAACCGTTGTAATATTATCCTCAATACTTCCCTCCCTCATAAAAGGGTGCCTAGGCTCTTTAGGTTTGAATCTATGTGGACCACCTCCCTTATGTATGAAGATGTGATAGTGATTAGGTGGTGTAGACACCCCATTTTTGACCATCCTCAAGACTTGGATGTCATCGTTTGAACACTCGATGATTATCCATATTCGTGTTCGTCTTGAGTTCTCAGAGGTTTCGGCCGCGCGCCTTGCCTCGAGACCTCTTGACTTGTTTGTTTTGTGTTCGGTTGTAGACCAAACACTTGTGTATTTGCTTCTAAGGGCAGGGAATGGCTTGTTGTCCATCCCCACACCTCACCGGCCATGGCTTGAGGCCACCGGCCCTGTTTTCTTGCTACCGGCCAAAAGTGTTAGCCGGTCGGCAATGTTTTTGGTCGGCCGGCCATTTCTTTGATCAATCGACCACTTTTTCTGGCCGAGACCTTTTCTTGGGGAGACTTGGCCCTTTTGCACCCTTGCTTTAGCTTCTTGAGGAAGCTTGAACCTTTTGAACCCTTATTTTAGCTTCTTGAGGAAGCTTGAACCTTTTGCACCCTTGTTTTAGCTTCTTGAGGAAGTTTGAACCTTGTGAACCTTTTTTTAGCTTCTTGGAGAAGCTTGAACCTTTTTAGCTTCTCCAAGAAGCTTGCACCTTTTTAGCTTCTCCAAGAAGCTTGCACCTTTCTAGCTTCCAAGAGAAGCTTGCACCTTTTGCTCAAGCTTCTAAGAGAAGCTTGACTCCTTTGCTTAGCTTCCCTTAGAAGCTTGACCCCCTTGACCCTTTTTATGTTAACTTCTCTTAGAAGCTTGGCACCTTGCCTTGGCCTATATAAGGAGAGCCTCTCCTTCCATTTCAAGGGTTGAAAAATCTGATATATATCATATATATCACTCCCTCTCTATATCTCCCTCTCTCTCTACATTTGTGTGGATTAGAGGGTGCAAAAGGGTCTAGTTCTTGGCCATTTGAACTATACCTCCTAGCACAACACCTCCATCATCCATCCAAGCACCTTGGAGCTGATTTTCAGAGGTTGAGGGTTGCATTTTTGGGTCTAAAGGCTGCTGGTTCTTGCTGGTCTTCAAAGGTAACTTCTTATCGTCTTTATTTCCCGTTTTTACACACACTTTTAGCCTGTCTTGCATGCTGTTTTGGGCTTTGTCATAAACTGAAAAAAGTCTTATTTTGAGCTCCTCTTGAAGTTAGTTTAAGACCACTTTTGTGTTTGGGGTCGTTTACCCCCTCTTAGGCCTTGTTTGGCCCCCATTTTGTGCTATTTTTGGTGAGCTCTGGGACCACTTTGTTTGGGCCTTCTCACCACTGAAATCTTGAGGGATTTCAGTGGTGAGGATGGTGGTTTGAGGTCCTAAGAAGGAGAGGGCCATCCCCTCTCCTTGTTGTCCTTCAATATGTGCCATTTTTGCCTCATGTGTGAGCACCATTTTTAGGTTCATGTTGGCCATGTATTAAGTTGTATTTGTGCTTATTATGCCATGATATGGCACTATTTTTGATTGGTTTAGACACACCATGCTTAGCTTGCATACATGTCTTGTAATGCCATGATTTGCCTTAACATGTGCCTAGCATTTAGACTACCATGCTCATGTGTTTTGACCTAGCTTTGTGAAGCTTTTATGCTTGTTTTAGTATGCTAAGGGACTGTTTTTGGTCATTTGAGTCATCCATGCTTTGCTTTGTATAGCTACCATGCAAACTCTCTTGTATGCCTTGAGCATTAACCCCTCTAGCATGCCATCCTTGCATCATTTCAGTGGTTTGGAACCACTTGTCATGTTATTTCAGTCCTTGTGGCATGCCTATATGCTTGCATTTGATACCCCTTTAATGCGTTAAGAGGTTGTTGTCTTATGCTCTTTGTTTGGGCCCTTGTGCATGCTTCCATACTTAAGCCATTTAGATGCCATCTAGGTGGGTTTTGAGGCTCATTTTAGCATGTCACATCTCTATTTTCAGTCACTTAATTCATGCCATGTGTGGTTGCACTAAGTGTAGTTCAATGCTTCTTTGGTGAGCCTTAGGCTTTAGACCATTTGTTGTATGCTATGCTTGTCTTGTTTGCTTGGTTTGGCACCATCATTAACATGATTTTCAGAGCTTACATTGCATGCCATATGCCCATGTTGTTCCTCTTTTAAGTGTGCTTAAAAGTTGTCTCTATGTGCCTAAGTGTTGGACCTTGCATACATGCCTATTTGTATGTGTTTTGGTTTCCATTCTTGAGCATGTTGGCCACTGTTTTGGACCTAGTAGAGAGCTGTCCAAGTTAGTGTAAAACCATCTTCACATGTTGTTGCTCACATGTCTTGTATATGGTTGCATGCTCGCTCCATTTCATCATGTTGTTACATGTTTGTGTGTTGTCCATGTTCATGTTTGCATGCTTGCCCTCATGTTCGTATTGTATGCTTAGTTCCATGCCTAGGTTGCATTGCATCTTGCATGCATGCCTTGTCTCTTGACTAAGTGATAGAGATTGGGCTTTCTGTGTTTGTTTGTGTGCATTACATTTGAAATCAAAATGC
Source organism: Camellia granthamiana (assembly GCA_036172215.1). Classification (NCBI taxonomy): domain Eukaryota; kingdom Viridiplantae; phylum Streptophyta; class Magnoliopsida; order Ericales; family Theaceae; genus Camellia; species Camellia granthamiana. Next base: position 59,972,776 of record CM069912.1, read on the forward strand.
ACAACTTGGCTTCTTGGGCTATCACGCATTAAAATGCACGATTGGTGGTCCAAGGGTCGAGTCCCAAACTCCTTTGAGTCATGAACATGATAAGGAGTGGGTTGGTGCATACATTTGCTTGAAATGCATTGCCATGCCATGTTTTCTCCTCTGCTGCTGTCAAAACAGGTTTCCGTAGGAAGATTTGGCCGGCCGACCATTCTCAGTGCCGGCCGACCAAATATGGATAGCCGAGAGCTATACTAATGGTCGATGACCATTCCCAATGGCCGGTGATGATTCCACTTGGTCGGTGGTGCTCCACAGTGTCCATGGAGCATACCTTGGGAGTTGTACAATTTTCAGAGGAGCAGAGCAGGGAAAACAGAGGCAACATGTGTCATGGCGATGGATTTCCGGGCGAGACGGATCGAGCATGCATCATCTCATCATTCCGAGGCGGGGCTGCGGCCATCTTCCCTTCTTTAGTTAATTTGTTAATTAATTAGAAGTTTTGTAATATTTAATTAGCTAGAGTAGTTAATTATTTATTTGTTTTGTAATATTTAGTCGAACCCTCCGAGCGAGGGCAATTGTGTAATAAGTGTGTGTGAGTGTGTGCATGTCTTCCAAACCCACGTCTTTCTTCCCTTTTATTTACTAGCTTTCGATGGTTAGTTTAGGGCATGTTTCAATTAGCATACTCATGATAGCATGTTTGCATCCATTCATTCGTTTGCGTGCACCGGGCTCGGCGCATCATACTAACTGCATTGTATTTCAATTTCAAGTTGAATACGTGTTAGCTGTGGCATCATCATATGCCATCTTAGAATAGCCGAGCCTATTGTAGTTGTATCTTGCATGTGTTGCATTAGCCATTTTAACATGAACTAGGATCATGCATATGATTGCTAACTAGTTTCTGTTTTGGCTTGGAGTACTAGGTAAGCTTTTATGCTTTAGTATACCGCATGCGTGTGAGTGTTGTCATAATAGCATGATTACCATGAGGCTAGCTGCTTATGTGATATAACTGCCTAAATGCCTGTGGGTGAAGGTTGAGTTATTTAAATTGGAATAATACATTGAACGCAAGTTTTAAGCCCATTTGAGAGTGGCAAAACCATATTTTCTAAAGCCCACTTGAGGGTGGCAAAATTCATGTCTTAGCCTATTTGCGGGTAGCACCATCAAACTATTTTTAAACAAATAAACATGAAATGTTTCGTTCCAATTTAGGCGACTTAGTCTATACTTGTTTGCCGTGCGCATCACGTAGTAAATCTAGGCTAATAACCGGAATAAGAACGCATAATGTTTTCAAAACAAGATATCATGGTTAGTAGAGGCCGATCTTTGATCGGGCGAGTGGGGGTGCTCATAGCTGACCTTCCCCAATCGTGCCCAAGTTCCCGAGCCGAGGCAACTTTGGTGATGACGGACACGTGGCCTTAGGCAAACGAGTCAGGGTTTCCTAAATTCCCCCAGAATAAATATTTAGGTGGCGACTTTGTATCTGGCAAAGCAGTCCATGTTTGGCACTTCTTTCTAAAAAATCTATTTTTCTCAAAACGATTTGCCGGATTTGGACTCTTTGGTTCAGATTAAGAACTGTGACAATTTGAGTCCTGAACTGTAGTAAGCCCAATGAACAAAACGGGAGTCATCCTCCCAGGACGTTCGGGGACGTCTACGGGTGGCAGACATCCTATGTTTAGTTTGTATCAAAAAATCAAGTTGCATAATGTGGGTCTAATGTCTTGGAGTCTAAGAGAGTTTGGGAACAATGCACAAAAACTTAACGATCTGAAAGTCCAACTAGCTAGGCTGCAAGTTGATTCCTCTAATAAGGAGAATTTACAAACTCAACGGGCCATTTAAGGGGAGATAGCTGGCACACTTCAACGAGAAGAGATTTATCTGCACTAAAGGTCTAGAGTTAAATGGCTGCAATGTGGGGATCAGAATACTGGGTTTTTCCACACTTTAGTTACGTAAAGGCGTCAACGGAATCAGCTGGCTAAGTTGTTAGATGAAGACAATATGTGGTTAACCTCGGATGAAGATATTAATTCTCGTCTTTTGGATTACTTTTCAAAACTCTTCATTAGCGACAGTCCGAGGGATATGGAGTCAGGCCTAGATGTTGTAGGACATCAAGTCACATTTGATATGAATGCACCTTTGATTAGGCATTGTAGACTTTCCATTTTGACCAACCCTAAGATTTGGGCGCTTTCTTTGATTACCCGATAATGAAAACAAGAATGTGTTTCTTGCATAATTCTTAGTAAGAAATATGGAATTTGTGTTTCAGTTCCAACCCTAAGCCTGTTTTGGCAAAGTGTTTAAGTCCCTTTCAAAACTCTCTTTCGAAACCTTCTTTCCGCTCTTTGTTTCGAATATTTTCGTAATGTTCCGAGGCTCACTTTTAAACTTCAAAATGAAACTTTTTTTGAGGAAATTGAACAAAGAACACTATGGAAATAAGAGGAAAGGATGACTATTCTGTCGAAAAATCCCATTTCGTGCAAAATAGTCAGCCACAACCAACTTTTTGGTTGGCTAGCCGGCCAAATAATTAACCGGCCAGCCAAGGTTTTTTGGCTAGCTAATTTGCCCAGAAGTAGGGTAGGTTCGGTAGAATTCTTGTTGAATGCATGTGGGACATGCCATTTTAGATCTTTTCTTGTTATATTCATGCACGAGGTACACACCCACCCCCTCCATTATCTTCCTTTGGCCTCCATTGTCAAAAGGATGATTGTCTTCTTCTCAAAATATGGAATCCATTTTCAACTACCCTTGTCATCCCATCATTTGTCTCCCATCTTGTCTCTCACCTCCTTGACTTAGTAGCCTTCCTTGATTGCTTATAAAGATAGAGAGGATCCGAATGTAAGGATGGATTTGAATTGAGAGTTAGAGAGAGAAAGAGAAAAGTCTTAAACATTGAGCTATATGCTTAAAGATACACTGATATACCATCTTTCAATATATCAAACCAAGCCCATAAATTATGTTATAGCCATATTCTTGAGCCTTGATCAAAAGAGAGTGAGTGTTGTTGAAATTGAGAGAAAACATAGAGTTAGAACAACTTCTCCCCTCCCCCCAACACACTGTTAAATAGCCCAAAAATACCATTCTAGCTAGAATTTTGAATTTTCAAACTGAGGATTGAGAACATACTTCCTAAGCTCGAGGGCGATCAAAAGGAAGTTTAGAAATCAAATCCTTCTTTGGAAAGTGAATTTTGCACACTTTTCATTTTCTAATATTTCTTACATTTTATTTCTTGTATTGTTTTTCTTGCTTCAATTTCATGTTATAAACCTGTTGTAAGCTAACTGGAAGTGATTAGTTGCGCCACTTGCATCTTTTCCAGATGTTTTCTGGTGTTTTAAGCTAAACAAAGTTTTGGCCTGGCGGCCAACTTTTGGCTGGCCAGCCAGTTTTCTCCTAGACAAAACCCAACAGCCTCCGGTGATGAGCAGAACAATCTCCAACGGTCTTCGAGACCCCCTGCAACTTCTATTTTTATTTTTATTTTTTAATAAGAGAGTGTTTATGAGGATTCAATCTTGTTGTAATATATTTCCTCTTCTCCTTCTTATTCGAATTTGTTAGGGCTGAGCAAGGAATTCGTAAAATCCGTAATTCGATCCAGTCCAGTCCAATCCGATAGATTTGGATTGGTTTTTTGAATCCGTGGTTGGGTTCCGAATTGAAGAATTAAAAATCCGTAGTCCACGGATTGGTTCCGATTGAACCCCACGGTTCTGGATTGGAACCGATCCGGACCGTATACAAATAGTCTATATTTTTATTATACATCCTCCCCCATAGTATCTTCTCTTATTCTATATAAAACCTAAACTCAAACCTAAACCCGTATAATATCTTCTTTTATTGCTTTTGTTTGTTAGTTTTTAGTTTTAATTTATAATGGTCTAAATTCTTATGGTAAAACCAGTTTTCTTATGATCGTTTAAATTCTAGAACAGTATGTCGCTATTATAAAAAAATATGTTACTATTGTGGAACTAATATAGCACTATGTTTATATTTTTATGAAATTAAAGTGTTATAAATATATTTTTTGTTATTTAATTATGTGAATCCGTGGTCCTAAACTGATCCAATCCGTGTTTAAATGAATTGGTTCGGATTGGTTCCATGATTTAAACGGATTGGATTGGTTCCAATTTTTCAGGAACCGTAGATAATAGATTGGTCCTGGTTTTACCCCAATCCGATCCAATCCGGACCATGCTCACCCCTAGAATTTGTAATATTTCAAAGCGATGTAATAATTCTCTATCCCTGCTTCTTTCTATCATTTTCTTTCATGTGCTTTCCCTATCTGTACATATGTAATATATTATGTTTGTCATCATATCCATGCCTTGCATCCATGTTTTATGCCTTAAGATCCAACTAAATTTGTATTTATCAGTTTAATCGATTATTATGTGATTTTGTGCGCTACCCCATGTTTTAAGATGATTCACATGTCATATTTTTAGAAGCTGGATCTTTAGTTACATTTCATGAGTGAATTGCATTAGGATCTTATATATAAGATCATGCATGTTTTACTAACTTTGTTTTGTACCTATTTGTGGGATGTCAGTAAATATTTTCTATTATGTTTAGCATCCTATCATGTGGCTAGTTGCTTATTTGATCTAACTCTATGCATGCCAGTGGGTGAAGGTTGCATTATTTAATTTGGAATAAAATTGATTTTCATGATTGTACTATTCGAAACCTTTTCGAAATAATGAAATCAAATTGTTCCAAAATGAACGACATAGTCTATATTTGTTTGTTTCACATAGTAAATATTAAGATTTATTAATAATCAGAATATGAACATATGAAGTTAATAAAAATCGTATAATGGCTCAGTAGAGGCTGATCTATTGATCGGGTGAGCGGGAGTGCTCAATTAATGACCTTCCCCTCTCATACTTAAGGTTCCAAGCCAAGCATCTTTGATTACGACAAACAGTGGCCTTGGCAAGAGTCACGGGTTTCCTAATTTTTCCAAAACATTAGGTGGCAACTCTGAGATCTGATGACGCAGTCCATTTCTGGCAACTGTTTTTGCAATAAAATGGAATTGCTATAAAGTTTCCAAATCTGGACTCTCATCTATGTTTCACATTGCATTCGTGAGACTAGATCAAAGAAATGTCCGAACTGTTAACTCACGCTGGTACTCCCCAGGCATGTTACAGTTTCTAGCGACTCTGCTAGGGATATTTTAAAACTTTGACTCGAACTCCATGATATGTCTTTTATTTTCAATTATATATTCATTGCATTGCATGCATGGTGCATCTAAGTCCTGTGCACGTCACGTGTTATCCTAGACGGCTATTCTACTTCAAGTGGATAGACGGACTTGGGCTCTAATATGGTGGGAGCATAAGCCTTGGAATTAGGATCACCACGTATTGCTTGATTCGCCGGATTCAGTAGGTGTATCGGTATCTTGCCAAGGTATCATTTTTGACCAAGACTAACCTAGTGCATATAGTAAACTCTAGCAACTTCCAATTTAGGACATGATGCTCCCCTATGCTAGGATGTGTGATGCCACTTGTGTGAATAATGAAACCCTAGATCATGTCAAAACTAGGATAGACTAACCCTACCCTCCATAGGGGTGTTTGTTCTCTTTCCTACGATATGCAATGTATGGGATCTAGGGTTCTCAAACCTGATCAGTGGGTTAGGCATATCATTTAGAGGGGTTGAGTTTAGTGTGCATAATGATCAGTTGAGCCGAAATGCTGCCGAATTTTTTATTGGGAGTTCCGTTTTTGTTTTGCTAGATAGTCATAGCACTATAGCTTCAGAACGATCTAATATCCCCCCAATTTTTGTGGACTTGCACTAGTAGACTTAGTAGAACCACAGATTTGGTTCAAGGACAGCTAGTGTTAGTTTCTCTACCACCAGTTACAAGGAGGAAGGTTAAAACCTCGTTGTCAGAACGTCGTCAGTAAGAATTTCTAGGATATGTGATGGATCCACCTTCAGTGGTGATGGACCAACCTTTAATGGTGACAGACCCACTTCTAGTGGTGATGGACTAACCACTAGTAGTGATGAACCCACTTTCAATAGTAACGGACCCACCTCTAGTAGTGATGGACCAACCTCCAACAATAACATATCAACTTTTGATAGATGTAGTAAACATGATTTTGGCCCTTCAATGAAGTATGAATGCTATTACTAACAAGGATGCCGCCAACAAGGAGGCTCTTGTTGACTTGTAACGCTCGTCTGGGGTGTTTACATCTCATCCACCTCTAGTGGTTCATATGGATTTGGAACCACCTGCACTAGTTGAGGAGCTTCATGAACTTAATCTACAAATAGAAGGACTTTTCCCCATAGATATTGATGAAGTTGACCCGACTATGCTGAAAATATCCAAATTAGAGAAAATGTTCAACAAATCACAAGGGATCAGCTCTGTTCCAAACATCGAGGATGGGTTTATAGAAACAATTGGGAGTCTATATGAGAGGTTCAAAATGTCGTACATGGATAGATTTGATGGGGCTAGTGACCTTATGGTTCACATTCGCCTCTTTTCAAACATCATGAAGCCGATTCGCCTATCTCGGGCTCAAAAGCTTTCCTTGTTTGGGAGAACTTTATCTGGTGTGGCTTCCATTTGGTATGCTAAACTGGAGGACTCAGTAAAACAGAGTTGAAAGAAGTTAACCAAGGCTTTTGTCACCCAATATTATTATAACACCTAGATTTAGGTAACAATCGGGAAACTAGAGGCAACCCGACAAGAGCCCGACGAGAGTTTCATGGCATTTCTCACTAGGTGGAGAGCAAAGGCAGCCACGATGACAAGCTGACCCTTGGAAAAAGATCAAGTCCACATGGTTGTAAAATATCTACATGGAGGATTACTGCAGAAAATGATAGTTCTCCCACTCTTTAACTTCAAGGACCTCTATGAGATTGAGATTCAAATTGAGGGTACTAACAAACAAGGGATCATTACAAAAGGAAATGAGCCCGTGAGATAGATGATCAATCGCAGTTCCAATGCTACTGTCAATAGTAGCACAACTACCAATTCCATACCTTCAGAGATTAACACTGTCACCACTTTTACCAAAATGGCCAACCCTTTTGCTAATATTAACCCACAACAAACCACTTCAACCCGACCTCAAAACTGAAGGTTTCACCATCTCCACATGTCCCCAACCCGAGCCATGAAAATTCTGGTGAAAAAGGGGCACCTCAAACTCCTTGATCCCCAACCCTTTCCTAATCCACCAAGTATTGTGCATTCCACCAACAACATGAACATGATACTGACTGTTGTTTTCAACTTCATGGCTATGTGGAAGTGGATTAGGAAGAGGTTGAGGATCACCAAGCCAAGACCACCACCAACCTATTGCCACCCCATGACCAAATCCTACTGACTTCCCATCTCAACCTTATCCACACACTACCACCACCTTCAACCCCAACATATACATCACAACTTCCCAACTACCCAAACTCGAGGTGCTTATTCCAAAGGGCACTAATTTATTCATGACATATGCACCTCGATCCCAACCAAAATCCCAAAACTCTGTGGTGGCAGATGATCTGGAGCCCAAGCTGGATATTGGCCAATATTCTCACGAGCATGCACTTCCATCTTTATGGTTTTCTTGAGCTATGGATTGATCAAGAAGCAAAGAAGCACTAGAGAAGTTCTGGGTCTGACATTGGCTGAATCAGTGATAGATTTTGAAACTAGCGCGGTACCAGTAAACTTAGGGGATATTGTGACTATTTTTGTGATCGGGGATGGACCACCTGCTGATTGCACATATTTCATTCCAAACGTGATGGATGGCATGCACTGATATTAGCAATGTGGAAATGCTTTCATTTACTTTCCGAATTGGGTGTTGAGTCTGAACCTGATTTCACCAAGTTTGTGGAGCTAGAATCAGGATTGAGTCAGTCTTGTGAGTTGGAGTCGAATGATTTCGGGGGTGATAACCCAGACGTCATTGTCATTTTTTGTGTTTGTCTTCTCTTTGCTTTTGAGTTTGTTTCAATCATTGAGCTAGAAGTTCTGAATGAAAATACAATAATTTTTACCTACTTCTCTGTTCCTTTTAAATTAGTGCATTTACCAAAATTTTCAAAACTTTTTTCAAAATTTTGATAAAAATGAAGAGAAATGAATTCCTTGAGATTTAAAGAATTTGATCGACTGAGAAGAAGAGAGGTGTGTTAAGCCCTTGATGGGTGAAATCATTTTTGTTAATGTGGGTACTGAGAATGATCTTAGCTCTGTCCAAATTGGTCCTATATTGTCTTTAGAGGAGCACGAGCGACTAGTCGCTTTATTAAAAGATTTCAAAAAAATACTTTTCTATGGTCCTACGAAGGCATGTCTGGAATTGATCTTGAGATTGTACAGCATAGGATCACTCTCAACCTTGAGACCCGACCTCTTAGCTGTCAAACCTTGTTTTAAAATGTTCAATGATCAACCAAAGTAGAAGGCTTGCATAGCCAGATTGGAAGCAGCCCTCGAACTAGGGGCAAAAAGGTCGGATATGATCAAAAATTCAAAATTGGATCGTTTCTTAAGTTAATGGAAACTGAAAAGAAAGTGAAATCCCAGAATCTACGAGAAGGAGATTAAGTGCTGAAAGACAATCGAGCTCCTATCTACGACCCTAAGGTCAAATTCAAACCCAATTGGATGGGTCCCTACATCATCACGTCTATCTGGTTAAGAGGAACAATCATTCTCATGGATTTAGATGGCCTAGAGATTTCACAACCAATCAAATAGACAAGCTAAACAAAGTACTATCCCCGAGAGGCTGGCTGGCTTGAAAACTCGGAAGGGCGACCTAGGCAAAAGTTAGAGCCAAAAAAAAAAAAAAGAACAAAAAAAATGAAAAATGAAAAAATAAAAAACAAATAAAAAAAATTGAAGAAGTGCTCGCAAGGTCGAAAACTCGGAAGGGCGACTTTGGCAAAAATTAGAGCACGAAAGGAGAGTGTTAATACTCGAGTAAACCTTCACCAAGACTACGTAAGGGCTGATACATAGGTAGCTTCACCTTAAAGTTTGGTCCCAACCATTTTCAACTCACTCATCCCATCCATGTTTGATTGGTATATTTTTATTTGACTCTGTTGTCTTGTCCATATTCAATTGGGTTATCTTTATTCGATTTGATTATCCTATCTCTTCTTTACGTCATATTCTGTTGTAAGACAAATCAAGCTTGGGTTATTTGACTTGAGGTTGTGCATCTCATGGGTTGATTTCATGCTGGTCGGGTAGTGGCCATTTGCAAAAATAGATTTTGAGGACTTTTAATGGAGTTAACTAATTCTCTCGAAAATTATTCTATTTTTCCAAAACCAGTCCATTTCTTGGACCCAAAAAAGGAAAAAATTTCAGTGCTCACAACTTGACTTACATAATTTCAAAATAGAGAGTGGAACAAGAATGCTAATCTAACTCTCATTTTGATCAAAATCTTTTTAGCAAAAAAAAAAAAAGAGAAAAAGTCAAAGCAATGAACTAAGGGCATAGTCGAGTCAGGAATTTTGTCTTCTCCCCTCACTCTCGAGTCTCTTACATGTTTTAGCCGGCCGGCTAATAATTCAGTCGACCATCCAAGTTGTTAGTTGACTCCAGGTGTTTCTTGATTGTTTCAGTTGGCCGACCACTTGTTTAGCCGGCTGGCCATTTGTTTAGCCAGTTCATTAGTTCATTCAGCCAGGCAGTTCATGAATCAGCCGACCTGCCAATTTTTCAGCTGGTTGGACAAACAAATTAGGTGGTCGGTCAATAAATTAGTCGGCCGGCCAATTTTGATATCATTCCAGAATGGAAAACTGCAGAATTTGTGTAGGCTCAATGGTTTGTCTTTTAGAGTCTTGTTTTGAGTGTCTTTTATTTCAACAAATGTAAATAGGTGTGTTTGGATAGCTTTTGCTTTGTTCTTTCATTGAGTCATTTTTTGATTTCTAGTCAGCTGTAGGCTAACATCCAATTCAGAATACATTAAAATTCAATCATTCTCATATTCAAGTTCAAAAGAAAAATATTTTCATGCTTAAGTGTTGTGCCATTCACGCCATGGTGTGCAACTAACGAAACTTCTTTTATTGAAAATTCAGGGTGAAGCCCCTTCGATTACAACAATACAAAACAAAAAAAGATAAGAAAATTTCAAAAATAACAAAAGAAGGGAAATTCTGAAGCATTGGTGCTCATTCCTAAGCAAAAACAAAGAAGGAAAAAAAAAAAAAAAAAAAACATAGGGACTTTTTCTCGGATTCCAACAGCAGCCCAGAGATAATTGACTTCATTGGTAGACAATTTCGTCATTTGACTTTACCATCAATTACCTCGCCACATCTTCACTCTCGGGAGGCCTTTGAAGACTCTACATCGGCATTAGCAGAGCTTCCAAAAGAAATTACTCCCCATCGATTGTCAAATGTAGAGTACGAAAGAACTACGAATCGGGCCACGGATGTGGCTTGTCATTTCAGCTCTTTGTTCTACTTTTTCAGTGCGCTAATCTCTGCTCAAGAACCCTTGTACATACTCTGGAGCAGAGAGAGTTAAGCGTTTAATCGGTGTACGTAACTTGTCTTATTCTACAGCCAGTGGGACAAATTGGAGACTGCGGTCACCGTCTCCACACAGGACTTCAATGTGAAGTGGTTGGCATTGATATTAGACTACGCTGCCATTAGGGGCAGTGTGTAGGTGAAGGATAACAATTCCCAGCAATGTGAATTCAAGGCCAAGTTAAGGGAATTTCTATTAAGTCATGGAAATGTTACTCAATATCCAAATCAAATTGAAATTCATGGTTCAAGTTTCTTTCAATCAATAGGGCATGTGGCAAAATTGTGAATAATCTAGTTCAAATTCTAAGGGGATTTGTTCACTTCATGGGAAATCGATCAAGCATTCAAGGAAATCGCAATAAAATTATGATGAACAATGAACAATGGTATGAAATCAATGCCTAAACAATAAGTAATTACCTGAAATTCAATATAAAAAAATATAAAAAAATCAAGGAATTCAAAGCATATCTTGAAGAAATTTGATGAAATTGTTCAAATTTGTGAACAATTAATCAAGATTTTTGAGAACTTACCTTAGCTGTGAGAAAACCCCAAAAATCAATCCAATTTGTGGAAAATCAAACCCAAAACCATGAGGAACAATGGAAAAGCTGCAAAATCAAGGAAAATGGTGAAAAGTTTGCCCAAATTCGTGGAAATCATGGGATGAACACCTAAATCATGCAAAATCAAACAAAAAAGCTCCAAAACTTACCTTTTCGGATTTCAGTCGATGCAAAATGTTGAGCCCTATGGTTGAAACCGAGTGAAGAATGAAGTGGGTTTGGGGGCAAACCGAGAATAGAAGAAAATCTAGAGAGATAGAGAGTTTCAGGGGTCGAAGATGGACTTTCGAGCTTGGGTGTGTTGAAGTGAACCCTAGAATGGGTTTTAAAACAATCGGGTCTCTAAAACCCGTTTCTATCCTGTCGTCAAACAAAGTGGATTGCCGACACTTTTTTTTTGGCCAACCAACTACGTTTTTGGTCGGGTATTTCATATTTTAGCCGGGTAGGTCTTAATTTGGCCGTAGGGATCATGTTTTGGCTGGTTAGCTCATAGTTTGGCTGGGGCTCTCTATTTTTGTACGAGAATTTCAAATATTGGTTGGGCCACTCCTGTTTTGTATAGTTGGATTTGTGTGACGAAACTGAGTGTTCTTATTTTTCATCTAGTGAAGATTAAAAGGCACGCCCAAATCGCCTCCGTTCTCAAAAACTCAAAAATAGCATTTGGAATGTATGCTTTGGTGTTTCAACATTGATTCAGACTCGGTTAAAGCATTCCCCCTCTCCTTATGAAATATGGTTAACTACGCCTATTGGTTACACCATATAGTCCTCATCTCATATGAGACGCGTTTGGATCTCAAGTTTACATTTCCTCCTCTTGCATGAGACGCATTTGGATTTTGAGTTTACTAATCCTCCTCTCGCATGAGACGAGTTTGGATCTCAAGTTCATATTTTCTCCCCTCATGTGAGACGTGTTTAGATATCAACCAGCTATGCAGAAGCACGTAAGTCGAACTTTGAACGCTGTGCAGAAGCACATAAGGCCAACTTTCAACTAGTTATACGGAAGCACGTAAGTCCAACTTTGAACCTGTTGTGTAGAAGCGTGTAAGGCCAACTTTGAACTGGTTGTATGGAAGCGCGTAAGTCCACCTTTAAATCGGCTGTGTAGAAGCGCATAAGGCCAACTTTGAACCGACTGTGCGGAAGCGCATAAATCCAACTTTGAACCTACTATGCAAAAGCGCGTAAGTCCAATTTTAAATCGACTGTGTAGAAACGCGTAAGTCCAATCTTTAACTGGCTTCGAAAATATGTAAGTCCAACTTTCAATTGTGTTTGGAACATATTATTTGCACAAGGTTTGCCTCATATGTTGCCATCTTTACAGTTTTATCATCATGGCATTGCATTGCATTGATCATGAATTTTTAAAAGAACTGGCTTCGCGAAGTGTGTAAGTCCAACTTTCAATTATATTTTGAGCATGTCATTTGCATCCTGCCCCTAAACTACATTGGCCTGATTCCTTAGAAGGGGATACGTAGGCAGCCTTCAAGTTTAACCAACTGTATTCGCATCTTGTTTGTTTGCCCAAGTCTTATGGCCTTATCAAAAGGGTCGTCTTCGGGCTTTGACATTCACTCACGTCAATAAATGACTTCGAGTTATGTCAAAGAGGGGTAACTGTAGACACCCCATTTTGACCGGCCTTAAGACTTGGGCACGTTTTTTTGATTACCTGATGATGAAAATAAGAATGTGTTTCTCACAATGTCCTCAGTAAGAAAAATGAAATTTGTGTTTCATTCCCAACCTCACGCCTGGATTGGCTAAGTGCTTAACTCTCGTTCAAAACTCTTTTTCGAAACTTTCTTTTCGCGTTTTGTTCCAAGTATTTCCGTAGTGTTCTGAGGCTCATTTTTAAGCTTTAAAATAAAACATTTTCTCAGGAAATTGAGCAAAGAATAGTGTGAAAATAGGAGGAAAATATGATAATTCTGTTGAAAAATCCTACTTCGTGCAAAATAGTCAGGCCATGGCCAACATTTTGGTCGGCCGGCCAATAAGTCAACTTTTTGGCCTGCTAACCAATTAATTGGTCGTCCATCCAAAAAATTGGTTTGCTAGACAAGTTTTTGGCTGGCCGGCTAATTTGTCGGAAAATAAGGCAGTTTCGACAGAATTCTTGTTTAATGCGTGTAGGACATGCCATTTTAGATATTTCTGATATATTCATGAACGAGATGTGTATCTACTCTGCCTCCATTGTCAAAAGAGCATTTGTCTTTTTCCGAAAAGAAACATCCAATGTAAGAGAGAAATCTTTTATCCTTGTCACCCCATCATCTTTCGTCTTCCACCTTATCTCCTCCCACTTGCTTTATTGAGTCTTATATATTGTGTATTTACTCATCCTTCATTGTTAAGAGAGCTGACCTCTACAAAAAAAAGTCATTGCTCCTTTTCACCTTGCGCCTTTGTTTTCAACCTTATCCCCTACCATCTTTTCCTCTAAGTACACTTGCATTGCCTATATGGAGAGGATCAGATTGTGAAGAAAGAGAGGGGGATTTGAAAAAAAAAAAGATAGCGAGAGAAAATAGAGAGAAAACTGTGATTAAGAGAGTTTTTACTAAAAGCAATGAAGTTGTTTCATTAACCTCAATTTTCCTTGCACACTGATATACCATCTTAAGAGCTGGGAACACACTTTCTAAACTTGAGGGTGGTCAAATAGAAGTCTAGAAATCAAATCATTTCCTTGGAAGGTGAATTTTGTACACTTTTATTTTCTTGCATTTCTTTTTTATATTACTTTTTTTACTTTGATTTCGTATTATAAACTGTTGTAATCTAACTAGAAGTGATGAGTTGAGCCACCCATATATTCCTTGCTTGTTCTTTCTTTGGTGTTGCAACAAAACAGATCTTTTGGCCTGGCCGGCCGGCTAATTAATTGGCTAGCCGACTATCTTTTTGGTCGGCTAGCTAAGTGTTTGGCCGGCCAACCAACTTCTTCTGAACAAAACCTAGCAGTCTCTTAGCGTCGAGTAGAACAATCTCCGAGGCTCTCTGAAGTTTTTGTTTTTCTGTTTTTCTATTTTTCTTTTAATTTAAGAGAGATTTGTGAGGATATTTTGTTGTAACATTTTTATTCCCCTGCTTCTTTATTTGGACATGTAATATTCAAATAATGTAACAATTCCCGCCCCGCTTCTTTCTATCCTGTTCTTTTACTTGCATTCCTTATCTATGAATGCACATTATAAATTATCTTGTCATTATATCCATGCTTTTGTATCTATGTTTCATACCTTAAGATTTGGCTAAATTTGTATCTGCGGGTTTAATCGATTATTATGTGATTTTGTGTGCTACCTCATGTTGTTGAGATGATTCACATGTCATCTAGTAGAAGTCGGATCTTTAGTTGCATTTCATGAGTGAATTGCATTAGGATCTTATATATAGGATCATGTATTTGTTTACTAACCTTGTAATTATTTGGGGACGTTCATAAATATGTAAGTTTTTTGTACTTTAACATCCCGCTTGTATATTTTTTTCTTACTATGTTAGCATTCTACCATATGGCTATTTGCTTATGTGATATAATTTTATGCATGCCAGTGGATGAAGGTTATGTTGCTCGATTTTGAATAAAATTGATTTTCATGTTTGTAAAACTTATTTTTCTGTGTTTTATGCACTACTCAAAACATTTTCAAAATACATGACATCAAATTGTTCAAAAATAAATTATATAGTCTATACTTGTTTGCTTCACATAATAATTTTAACATTTATTAAATAATCAAAATATGAACATATAAAGTAAATAAAATTCATATCATGGTTTAGTAGAGGCCGATCTTTGATCGGGTGAGTAGGGATGCTCAATTAATGATATTTTCCCATCATACCTAAGGTTCCGACCCAAGCATCCTTCGTTACGATGAACAGTGGCCTTGGCACAAGTCATGAGTTTCCTAATTTTTCCAAAATATTCGGTGAGGAGTCTAAGATCTGGTGATGTAATCCAGTTTTGGCAAAGATTTTTCCAATAAAATGAATTTCTATAAAAGTTTTCAAATCTAGACTCTCATCTATGTTTCACATCACACTCATGAGACTATATCGAAGAAATTGAGGGTACAAATTGTTTAACGCACGTGGGTACCCCCAGGTAATGTTACAATCACTTTCTAAAGGATTGGTGGAAAAGTGACTACATGGAATCAAACTGAAGAGATTTTGCCCAATGTTATCCCACTTGTTTTTTTGCCGATAATGCCCTCATCTTTGCCAAAGCAAATTTGTTGGAATGCCAGAAGCTAAAGAAGGTCCTAGATACTTATTGCCTGGCCAATGGTCAGCTCATTAGTTTTAATAAATCTAGCATCATTTTCTTCGCTAACACTTCAAAGGTGACAAGGTAGACTATATGTGACCTTTTGGGTATCCCAAGTACTGGTCATGGCAATAATTACCTTGGTCTCCCCTTATTTTAGAATAGATCAAAATCTGAGGCCTGTGGTTATCTAATTGAGAAAGCGGTCCAAAAAATGCAAGGGTGGAAATAGAATCTTTTGTCCCGAACAGGGAGGGAAACGCTAGTGAAAGCTGTAGTCCAAGCCATTCCGGCATATGCTATGACGTGCTTTGCTTGTCCTAAGAAATTTCTTGATTGCCTTAATTCTTACATTAGCAACTTCTAGCCGGGAGGGGTGATCCTTCAAATCGAGGAATTCACTAGGCTAACTGGGACCGATTATCAATCGCAAAAGCTAATGGAGGCATGGGGTTCCAAGATTTCAAAAATTTTAATATTGCTCTTTTAGCCAAACAGGCCTGGAGACTATTAAGTTTCCCCAATTCCTTTTGTGCAAATATCTTGAGGAGGGTCTACTTTCCCCATTCTAACCTATTATCAGCTAGTCGGGGTTGAAGCCCTTCTTGGATGTGGTCGAGTATTTTGCTTGTGAGAGAACTGTTTTGAAAGGGCCTGTGATGGCAGGTGGGGAATGGAAACTCCATATGCTTCTAGGAAGACCAGTGGGTGCCTCACACTAATGACTTCAATGTTACGGGTGTTAGACCCTTGCAGACTCAAGATATTTTGGTTAGTGAGGAGATAGATCAAAATTCAAAGGACTGGGATTAGAGAAAGTTGTTGAATCTTGTTTCGAAAGAGGAAACTCGAAGAATTTTGGCCATTTTAATTTTGTTGGAGGGCAAAGAGGATACGCTTATCTGGAATTTCACAAAGCAAGGCAATCATGAGGTAAGGAGTGAATATCATGTGGTTGTCACAACCATGAACTAGAGTGAGAGAATAGGAGCTTTATCCTCTTTACAGCCGCCTAAGGACTTTTGGAAGCATTTGTGGGCTATCCTGGCACCACCAAAGATCAAGAATTTCTAGTGGAAGGTGTGTTCTAATAAACTAGCAGCATGGGAAAATCTTTATCGGCGCAAGTGTGCTGCTTCGTTGGCATGCCAACAGTCCAGAAACTATAGAACACCTCTTATTTCAGTGTGATTGGACGAGCGGGGTCTGGTTTGGGTACGACTTGGGGCTACGGGGTGGGGAGAATTTCATCAATTTTGCTCTCTTGTGGACTGGGGCGATTGGGGCGAAGTGAAAAAATCTAGTAGATCGCTATCTTCTTTTGGGTGAAGTAGCTACTGTAGGATGGTGCATTTGGAAAGCAAGGAATGGGTATATTTTCAACCACAACCTGGGAGAGCCGAATTTGGTTGAAAAACAAGCCTCGTCTTTCTAGGGCAATACTAGTGAGGCTTTGGATCTTAGTCCAGGTAGTAATCTACAGTGCAGCCCCCATGCCACTAGCTTAGTAGCGGGCTGGGTTCCACCATCTCCAAGAGCATTCAAGCTGAATTGTGATACGAGTTATAATCCATCTACTGGGAAAACGGCTCTAGTAGTCGTTCTTAGAGACTCGAGAGGGAAATTAGTAGATGGTATATTCTCTTCGACCCAAGCCTCTTCAGCTCAGCAAAGTGAAGCCTAAACTGTCCCCCTTGCGTGTGTTTTCTCCTAAACACTTGGACTCTCTAACGTTCTAGTGGAAAGTGACAACAAAGTGGTGATTGAGCTCTGTGTTTCAGAGCTCGTTCCTTTATGGAATTGTCTAGCCATCATTCATGACATTCGTGCGATGAGTTCTTGTTCGGTTACATCCTTCTCCTAGGCAGCTAGAAATGCAAATAGTGTTGCCCATTGGCTAGTATCTACTTTTTCAAAAGATGCTTTGCCTTTGAATTGGATATGTTATCGCCCACCTGCATTTTTAGAGCTGTTGTCTTCAGATTCTTCTGTGTAGCCTTAGGCATTTACGAGTTCAAAAAAAAAAATGTCAAATTAATTATTAAATATTCTGCACAATACTTACATATATATGGAATCCATGTCAGTTTAATTTATAAGAAAAATGTTTGAAAAATTCAAGCCCGACCTTGAGATTTCCGGGGCCCAAAGCCGATAATCAACTACTAAATTTCTGGGGCCCTTCACATTTTTTTTTTAATTGAATGAAAAACAAAAAAATAAGTAAAGGAAAAAAGATTTGTATTAAAATCACAAAAAATACTTAGTATTACATTATAACAACTAATAAGTATCACTTGATCCTCGCTCTTCTTGCATTTTTAGAAGCAAATAAATTAATCATATTTGCATAATCTAGTTTTTTTGCAAAATCATTTTCAATGGATGACAATGCTATTCCATTCAATCTTTCTTGTGACATGGTTGATCGAAGGTAATTTTTGATGATTTTCAACTTTGAAAAGCTTCTTTCCCCCGATGCAACTGTAACTGGAATAGTCAAAAGTATTCTATAAGCAACCCATGAATTTGGGAAACAATTTGCCATCAACTGCAGATGATTGAGCACTTCAATTGGTTTATTGACTTCTTTTGGCAATCTCTCTTTCAAGAATTTTAGCTTTATCAATAAATCTCTTCCATCAATATAGGAAATCTCACCATGTTTTAAAAATTCTTCAAGGTTCACACACCCCGCCTTCAACGATTCATCGCTGCACTTTTTCAAGTCAAACAAAAAGCCAAAGTTTGCCTTATATACTTTGAATTGTTCGAACCTATTTTTGAGTGAACAAAGGGCTTGATCAACAAAATAAAAGAAATAACCAACACTAAATGATTCTTCATCCAACTAAGTCACCTCTTTGCTAACATTTTCACCAAATTGTTTCTTTTTAGAAATAATGCGTTTTTTAACATATGTAGGTTCAATTCCCAATTCACTTGCCATTTCTTTAGCTTCAACCATAGCCTCCATGAAACCAACTTCTCTATACATTGCAACATACTTAATGAACCCATCTAACTACTTTACAATAACTGCTATATCCATATCTTCACTTTGAAGAAGCTTGCTAACAGAGTTCACATGAAACAACAAATTGTACAAAATTACAATACTAAACAAGAACTCAAAAGTCTCAAGTTCATGAGTTACCAAGAATTTAGCTTCACTTTTTGCAATCGAATCTGTGGTAGGATTGTTGTACAAGTCAACTAAAGCATCTCTTATTTTTGAAGCATGGTATCTTAGTGGTTTAACACTTTCAATGCGACTTTCCCAATGCGTTTGCGACAATTACTTAACCATGAGGCCTTCCTTTAGATTATCTTTTAAAATTGCCAAACGTTGAACAGAAGATGAAAACAATACATATATGTGTTGCACCACACCAAAAAAAGTTTTTGCTTTAGAGCAAGAGTTGGCCATATCACAAAGCACAAGGTTAAGACTATGACAGCCACATGGCGTATAGAATGCTCTAGGATTTACTTGAAGTACTCTTGTTTAAACACCTTTGTTTTTGCCTTTCATGTTAGAGCCATTGCCATATCCTTGCCCTCTTAAGTCACCAATATCAAGTTGAAGGTTAACTAATGCTTCTTGAAGTTTATCAAAAAGTCTCATCCCCGATGTATTATCCACATTCAAGAATTCCAAAAAAAACTCTTTCACTTTAATTGGACTTGTTGAAACATCCACGCATTGTACAACAAGTGACATTTGTTCTTAATGGCTTATATCCGGAGTACAATCAAGTATAACCGAAAAGTATTTTGCTAGTTTGATTATCGACAAAATTGCACTTTTGACTTCCCCGGCCAACATTTGTATCACCTCATTTTGAATTTTGTGACTCAAATAATGGTAATGAATCTCACCCTTTTCTATCTACCGCAAGTGTTGTTCCATCGTTGGATCAAACTCGCCAATCATTTCAATTATGCTTAAAAAAAGTCCATAGCTCTCTTCATAAATCTTCTCATGGCTTCCACGAAAAGGCAAATTATTCTTGGCAAGTGTTTTCACAACTGCAATTATCATCAATAAAACCCTTCTCAAGTGCTCTCTTTCTTTGTTAACTTGTTCTTGTGTACTTTTATCTATTGTTTGATGCTTTCCCAATCTTTCCTCCAACTCAATCCATTTGCTCATGCAAGTAATGTGCTCGTTACCACTTTCATGGCCTTTAAGTCTCTCACCAATATTTCTCTAGTCTTTAAATCCTTCGGTAGCCAATTGAGTCTTATTTCTCTTGTTTAAACAACTTACAACAAAAGCAAAATACTCTATCCAAAAGTTCCGAGAATATCAGCCATGTCCTATCAAATTTTTCTCCATTTGGTAAATGCTGAATGTAATGAACAGGTGAGAAATGCCTATGCCTAGAAGAATCATCCTTAGGGAAGTTGAACTCACAATTTCTTCTCACGGGACCTCTTTCGACTAAAAAATCTCGTAAATTATGGTCAATTATTTTCCAAGTTCCCAGTTTATCTATATTTGAATGCTTACATTCCGTATTCATCTCATCATCTTGATTGGCTTCTGTACTCCCAAATTCCCCATTTCCTTCTTCATCTACCAAATTTTCATTCTCATTATCCACCAAATTTTCATTCTCATTGTTTCAAATTCTTCACTATTCAAGTCTTCAACTGATTGTTCTATTTGTTTGTCACTCGTAAAGAACTTATCAATAACTCCTCTTTGACACTCGACTGATTTTTCGAGTCTTTGCATCTTTTTCCTTTTTGTCAATCCAAACGGATAATTTCTTTTAAGAGTCATGATGAGCTGTGATCAAAATATTTTTTTAGATCAAAATTCAAAACAAGAGCACCACCACCACTTAACAAAACACAAAACACAAAACTTTTAAATTATGTGATGTGAACTATTAAACTTAACAAATTCTTCTTGATGATGTAAATACCAATATTATAATAGCAATTAATTGTGCAAAAGACAAGACAAATATTTAATTAATTGAATAGAAAAAAAAATTACCTGTGCTTGTTGCTACTTCGTCCTTGTGTTGCTGCTTCGTTGCTTGTTGGCTTGGGCTGCTGGTGTGCTATCAAACAAACTGTAGGGAAGGTTGGATTAAGAGAATATAGGGTTAGGAATTAGAAAAAATGGGCATTTCAAACTATTAGGCTGGGCCTTAATTGTTAGGAATTAGGAATTGGATTAACTGTTGGGCCTTTCAAACTACTACTTTGTTGGGCTGTTGCTGTCAATTTGTTGAGCTTTTCAATTTTTTAATGGGTCAATTTATTTTTAGTTAGTTTGGGGCTTTTTTAATTTTTTTTTTGGACTTAAAATATACCTAATATATTATACTAAATCATAATAGGAGGAGACCCCTTTTTTGGGCCTATTTTGAAGGGCCCTAAGCCATGGCCTTCTGGGCCTATAGCCAGGGCCAGGCCTGGAGACCCTAATAAAACTTTCATAATTTAATGATATGTGTTAACCTTTTATTTGTTACATACTTAATCATATAGGGCTTAACTCTCTTATCACATTATTGTACGTGAATTTAGGAATTTAAATTATAGGTCTCTAGCATTTTTCTTTTTTTGACTAGAGACGGTTTTTAACATAGGTTTAGGCTTTTCTTCCGTTTAAATATGAATTAGACGATCCTATTTGGGTTTGTGGGACTCACCAAGAATTGTTTTTTGATAATTTGAATAATTCATTTTGTACAACTTTTGTATATATCATTCATAAAAAAAATAAAAAATAAAAAATAAAAAATAAAAAATTTAGAACATTCTAATAATCGTAGCATGTTTAATTTATCACATTTATTACACACACAAAAATGACAATCTTTTTTTTCTTTTTTCTTTTTTTTTTTAAAAAAAAAAACACATTTGAATGTTCATTTTTTTATACACAAACATAACAAATTGAACATACTAAGATTAGCAAATCAAGCTAATATTTTTGTTATATTTACACAAATGATATAAAATAAATAATTTGAATTATCGAAACACAATCTGTGATGGGCTCAACGAAACCAGACATAAGACTTCAATCCACATCATGGACTAGAGAGAAGTTAAGCCTTTAACATATTACTAAACTCAAGCCTTGTTTGAAAATAATAGATTTTAGTCAAAATGTCAAAAAATCACTACATGTTGTCAAATTATTTTTTCACATCTTTTTCAAAAAAAATTACTAAAATAGTAAATTTCCAAACAAGCTCTCAAAATAGTTGTTTATAAATATATAAAAATTAGGGGAGGAATTTTTTTAAGGTTCTTAGTATTAAGATTTTATAGAATAAAGGACATGCAATGTTTTTATAGTAGTCAGGGTCTCTCAACATTTTCCTAGAGAAATTTCGATTCAGAGAAATTTTGATCCAGATAAATGTGTTTTGAAATTTCTCTGATTTGCTCAATTTCTCTAATTTTCTCTGTGTTTTGAAATTTCTCTGGGTTAAAATTTCTTTAATTTGCTTACAAATTTTTTTGTGTTTTGACCAATTTTCTTAGATTTGCTCCTAATTTTCTCTATGTTTTGACCAAATTGGTCTATTCACAATCTTCTTTGTGTTTTGACCAAACCAAAAAAAATTGAATTACAAAATTGAACAGATATAAAGTCATAGAGAAATCATATTCAAAACCTCATGAAATCAAATATATTTTTTCATAAACCTCAGGTGTATTGGTAATTACTATAACTAACCAAATAAATAAGTTCAGAATTAAGTGGGCTGGGTCAATTTTTGTGGACACACCTCCACATAGAACTGGACTGACCTAATAATCACCATTGTCACAAAAAACCCATTACAGTTAGGAATGGCAACGGGGCGGGGCGGGGCCGGGGATCACCCTCCCCGTCCCCGATCCCCGAAGGCACAAAAGTCCCCGTCCCCGTCCCCGATCCCCGGCGGGGAACCCATCACCCTCCCCACCCCCGCCCCCAACGGGGATCGGGGATCCCCGACCCCGAAAAATCCCCGTAAAAAACAGCATCCACAACAAACAACAACCCCCAACAGAACAGATCAACAACAACCAAAACATTACAACAAAAAAAAAAATGGACAGATCTGAACCAAAAAAAATGTATACATATACACCGATCTGGACAGATCTGAACCCAAAAAAATGGACAGATCTGAACATTACAACAACCACAACATTACAACATTACATGTATACATATATAACAGATGAACCAAAAAAAAAATGATACTGATACACACTCACACACACATACATGTATATATATACACCGATCTGGGTGGATCGCGCACGGATCTGGTCTGGATGGCCGAAACATGGCTGAAACATGGCCGAAACATGATCTGACGGAGGACGGCAGAGCGGCGCCGGTGGTTCTTGAGGGTGGTGACCTTGGCGAAGGTGGAGATGCACTGGATCTGATTTGGATGGTCTGGATCGACATGGGTTTGAGAGAGCTGAAAGACAGAAGAGAGGAACAAGAGAGTGCGAGAGAGAGGAACAAGAGAGTGCGAGAGAGATGAGTTGAAAGTCAGTCAACTGAGTTGAGAGTCAGTTGAGAGTATATATGAGAAAAAGAGAGAGAGTGTGTGTTATATAAATATAATAATATAACTAAACATATATAAACCTTCAGGGAAAAACTAAACATATACCGCGGGGATTTCTCGGGGAAATGTCGGGCCGGGGCCGGGGCCGGAAAATGTATCCCCGTCCCCGGCCCGAAATTGATCGGGGATGAATTTTTGAATACCATCCCCTCCCCGTCGGGGGTATTTTTCGGGGAAAAACCGCTTAAATCGGGGTCGGGATCGGGGATCCCCGTCGGGCCGGTTTCAAATTGCCATCTCTAATTACAGTGTTCTTCGGAGACATTGAGCTCAGAGAGAGACAGAGAGAGATAGACAACAATCCAATGAATCAACCTGTTCAAAAGAACACTCTCTACGTAGGTAAGCAATCGATACATCTAAATATATATATATATATAGAGACACTTCCGCCGCCATGGACAACATGGACGATGCTGAGCAAGGTGTGATATATAGGTGTAGGTAAAAGATCTTAAGTTATAAATATATATATATATATATTTATGAATTTCTTCTATTATTAGAAGTTGAAGAGAGATGTTAGACTAAATTTCTCTAAAAATTATATATAACAAAAAAGAAAAAAGGAGGAATTTTTTTTTTAAAAATGCTAAAATCTAAGGAAATATTGAAGAGAGTTAACATGGTAAATTTAATTTATAGAGAAATTGTCTTTTTGGTTTAGTTTTAAAGACTTTTATTCATTTTTTTTTTCTTTTGTGAATGTTTTTAAATTTAATCATTTTTTTATTTTTTAGATGCATCTAATCTGAACATATTAAATATATAT
Source organism: Camellia granthamiana (assembly GCA_036172215.1). Lineage (NCBI taxonomy): Eukaryota > Viridiplantae > Streptophyta > Magnoliopsida > Ericales > Theaceae > Camellia > Camellia granthamiana. The sequence goes on from CM069912.1 coordinate 59,996,680, forward strand.
ATATATTTTTATTAAATATACAAAGTAATTAAAATATTCACTAAAGATATAAAAAAAAAAAATGCGAAACTAAAGAACAGAGTCTGACTTTTAAAACCAAACTCAAAATTTTAATTATTTATAAGAAAATCAAATGGTATGAAATAGCATAAATCACTATTTCAACTACTAAATAGTAAAAATATTTATTACTTATCAAGCCTATATCTATAAAGGCCAATAAATAAATAAAATAAAATAAAGCTATAGGTATCATTTTCCATATCATAAATATGGTTCCTTCTAGAATTTTCCCATAAATATGGTCATCCACAATATGGGCTATATATATAATTAATATGATCATTCACATGTGTTTTATGACATAAAAGTGATAATATTTTTTTATAAAATCATGCTAGACATCATGTTGAGTGCAAGAGTATCTCATCGATTAATCCAACTCATTGGCTGTTAAGAAAAGTATTGTTAGGTATGAAGTTTTTAAAATTCTTACTACACATCAATTGGAGAAAAAATTCCCAAATAAAGAAATTTGACTTATACTGTGTTTGGTTGGGAGATTTGAAGAGTGATTTGAAAAGGGAAATAGAAAATGTAGGTAAAATGTGAATAAAACATACCTATATTTCACATAGTTTCACACACATTTTTCCTTCCCCTTTCTAAATTCCTCCTCAAATTTCTCAACCAAACACAGCGTTAAGGAAACCATTTTACTCATTTCTTCCTCATTTTCTCTCTTCTTTGTCACAAACTCTAATCACCAACCACCTTTTTTTCTTTTCTGTTTTTTTCTCTTTATCCTCTCTCTCTTCCATCATATCCACCAATAATAGGGATGGTGACATGGGGTTAGGAAAGAGAGTAGAGTGTTTTTATATAAGTAATTTGTAGGGATGGAGGTGACAATATGAAAGCGCTTGGGAAGAGACTAGAGGGGTGGTAAGAGATAGCTAGAGAGGCGAGTAAGTGAGAATGGATTGAGATTCGTGATTACTTTGGACCAAACATATATCACTTGTACCAGTTACAAATAACGCTTGTATCAAGTGTACTTTTCACTTAAACTCAACAAATATGTTATGGTGGTGTAAAACGAGGTGCAAGGTGACAACAAAAGGGGTTGGAGTAGTTGGGGCAACTAGGATTTTAGTAGAAGGTTTGCAGGATGGAAAGTGATGGGGGAGAATGGGGAAGAAACTAGGGATGGTAAGAAAGTTGAGAGACTATTGGGGCGATAGTGGATAATGGCCAATAGTTGAATGATTTGCTAGGGTAGAGAGAGGGGGGAGGAGATAATTTTGTCCCATCAAAAAAATTTCATGCCTTAAATATTTATTTCACTTGAAACATTTTTTGTGGTTCTAATTCGCGCAAAAATAATAAATAAATAAATAAAACATAGAACCAAAAAAGCAAAGCAAAACCTAACAGTCATTTGAAATTGTACTTTGAAGTCAGCTTTTAGGTTATAATAATACTCTTTCAACAGAATTGTATTTTGGAAACACAAGACATACAACTTTAGGTGCAAAAATTACAAATGTATTTCTAGCAAATCTTGGTTCTTAAATTCATGTTATTTCCATCAGCTATTTCAAGATGTCATATGTTCGGTGTTTTATGCCTGAGAATTAGGTGCTTCGAAGTTTGTTTGCCCAACAATTACAAAAAAAGGAAAAAAAGTAAAAGACAAGGTTTCACCAGAGTAGGATAAAATTGGAATTTTCAACCTCTTTTCTATAAAAAAAAATTCTTTTATTTTATTTTTTTGCCAAGAAATCACCTCAACAGTAAAGAAAAAGAGTAAACTGGTATATCTAAATAGCTATGTGAAAAAATGTGTTGGGTTTTCACCTTGAGGTAGCTTTAGAGACCTGTGGGCAATGAGGAGTTCCATTTTGATGATTTTGAATCGTTTATTTTGTATCGTATATAAAAGAAAAAAATTTAAGTCGGTATGATAATCTTAGCAATTTCATTTTATCATGGTTGTTTCTAAAAAAATGGACAACAAATATATTTTGAAAATAGATCTTTTTTTCTTTTTTTTTTTTGAAACAAACACAATAAAATGAAAAAAAAAGTTACGATTATTGAATTAACCTAATTTTTTTATGAATAATATAAAATTTTATCAAATGAACGGTTCAAATTATTAAAAACAACACGCTGTACATTGAACTTTAAGGAAACTCAACCCATGAAAAAATCATGAATTTTATTGCCAAGTTTTGTTCAAATTACTAAAATCAAGTTTATGAAACACTCAAAAGTTGTGTATATTAAAACAGAACAATAATCAAGTCGTGCAGTTGCAACGAAACTTCAATTGAATATATGTGAACACTTAAAAATTTTATTAAAAAAAATATTTGACAAAAAATTTAGAAAAATAAAAACAAAATAAATTTAATATATGTATATAATTATTTTAACACTTTCCAAATAAAATTTTAATCCAAACATGCAATAAAAATCAGAGAAAATTACACTTTATCCCCTCAATTATAAGTTGTTGTCACTTTATTTCATTCAACTAAAAATTATTACATTCCCTCTTTAACTTTCCAGTTTGTTTCAACTTAATTTTTCAGTTAACATTTTGAAGTAGTGGTGGGCAACAGTTGAACCACCTCAGCTGTAGCGGCGCTCCGGTGTGAACTTAGTTGAATCTCACATGAAACACTCAAGAAAGCTTGGGAACCGGCTGGTGGGCACTCAGGGACTCTTTAATACTTAAGTTAAAAAAAGTTTGAAAACAAGGGAGTAAGAGAGTATGTAAGAGTTGTTGTGTAGGTGATTGTGTACCTTATCCTTTGAGTAGTATTAAATTTATACTCCCTCTCATAGCCGTTGGAGGCAATTATAGTCCCCTACCACTCTCCACATAAACCCCACTTTGTGTGGATTGTGCTCCTTCCAAGAAGATTTAGAGGAGTGAGTGGCCCAAGAAGTGGTAGGATTGAATTCCTAGGACCCAGTGATATCGCGTATAGATTAGACCCAAAAAAATTACAATTATCTATAAAACCCTACAAAACGGAATTAAGGTTTATACCTTTAAGATCTGTCTGATTTGATCTTGTTTAAATCACAAACAGAAGATTGTAGTTGATGAATTTCAAACTCGGTTGCACCTTACGATCTTCTACCGCATTCCTTCCTTATGCTTGATCACGAACTAAGTGTTGGCTAAAAAACATGAACTTCCTTGCTCTCTCTCTAAACCTGAAAAATTATATATATTTTTTTAGAGAGCTACAAGGATGCATATATATATAAGCTGCAACAAGAACCATTAGGAGTAGATTAAGAGTAGGACTCCATATGAAATTAGGAAAACTTAATTCAACCCGAATTATAATTCCTAATTTCATAAATTATAATTCATACCACTAAAGAATTATAATTGTACTTCCGTCTTAATCTCCAAATTATATTTCGAGATCCACATTATTAAATGATTATTTATCTCGCCACGTTAAGAATATTAATACCTGTCAACTAAATAAATTACTGACAATTAAATTTAATCAACTTTATAATATTTTCTTGAGACCTTCCACTTAACTTATTGGATATGTCGGATGCAAAATCTACCTGCAGTATAGCGGCTCGGGTTGAGACCCGACTTTTTTCATTCGTTGATTCGGGATCCGATACTCGTTGTTGTTCATACTCCTTGTTGTCTTGTTATTGTTTGGGATTAGTTGTTTGGAGTTGTTAGTAGTGTTTTGAACAGGTTGGGAGTTAGTGTTTCAAAGGAATTTCTGTCAGTTTATTGTTGAGTTCACTTGAGCAGTCATTCCTTTGCTCGAGCAGTCTTTTGTTTCTTTCAGAAATTATGTTGTACGTCTAAACTTCTTGGAGTGGGGTGTTCTTCCCTCGAGCCGTGGTTGGGTCGCTTAAGCAGTATTCTATATTTGACACTTGAACGGTATTTCCTTCACTCGAGTGGCATCTTTACAGGTCTAAAATTTTGAAGAGGGTTCATTTTTTGCTCGAGCAATGGTTAGCTCGCTCAAACGATCTACTTTGCAGGGTTAGGGTTCTAGGGATTTGGTTTCTTCACTCGAGCCTTGGTTTGGTCGCTCAAGTGGTGTCTTGTATCTGATGCTCAAGTGGTGTTTTGGTCGCTCGAGCGGTCTATGCATATAAAGGTATGGGGAAATGATATTTTCTTTCACTTTTTGATCTCTCTCTCTCTCTAAAAGGTTTCTTTATCAGATTTCTTCACTGTCTCTCTCATTCATGCTTAAATATTCCCTTACACCCAAACCCTTGAATCTCGTGACCTTGGTGCTTTGAGATAACAGGTAGAGCACGTAAAGGTGATCACTTTGATCCGAACAACTTCAAGATTCGACTCCATTTATTTTGGGGTTGTCCTTCCTCTCTCTTTCTTCTTTGAGGTATGGATTTCTTTAACCTCATAGTATGATATTTAGCTTTGTTATGTGCTTCTTGAATAATGTAGCATTTTGAGATATTCGAGTTCGATTTGGTTTTGATATGGGTTTGAAATGAATTATAAAAAAGGGGTTTGGGGATGGGTTATTTTGAAAGGTTTTGACTATGGGTATGCTGATGAAAAGGGTTGAAATCTTGGAAACCTCTCTTTAAAATGGGTTCTTGAAAGGAACATATATATTGTTTTGAAAATCTTGGAAATGATTGGTTTTGAGTAAGAATGAGAATGATGAGAAATGTTTGGATCCTCGTTGAGTTGGAACATGTATTGTTACTCTTATCTTGAAATTTTGGAAATTCATATCAATTTACTTAAATTATCTTTTTAATAGAAATATTTATTTTGGGCAATCAATAGAGGATAACTTTGATTGTTGTAGAAATTACATAAGGATTAGATTAATTGAAACCAATTTCTTATACATCTTGCATTGAACATCGTTTCATATTATCACATTGAAAATCTACCATTTTGAGGAAAATAGGTTAATACCATGGTAAATCTGGTTAGGGAGTGTCGTTGTGGGTATCTACGTTGGCCTGAGTGTCCTTGGTGAAAGTCCCGAAACCCACGCGGTTAGATGTCAATCCTTCCAGTTAGTACCGGTAAAATGGTTTTGGCAGTACTTGTATAGCCTACGGGCAGACATGTACCTAGAGATTCCAAGTATTGTATATCCACTGCCCTGTTTTATGAATTAAAAGTATCGATTTATGATTGATTTATAAACATGGCATTGCATTGGTTTAAAAGATAAAAATGTAACGTTTTGGAAAATGGCATTCATATACATTCACCATATGATATAGTTAAGCATCATATTGTATGTTAAATTAAACTCTACTGGGCTTTAGCTTACCCTATGTGGAAACTAACTTTCATATGCTGATGGTATACCTCCACCAAGAACTTAGCTTGGGAGGATCATGGAACTAAAGGCGCATTTATTTACTATAATCGTAAATATCTTTTGTACAAGCCTCAGGCTTTTCTTGTATTGGGCTTGACCAACATTTGTTGTAACCAAGTACCATATTGAGAATATGTAAGCCCTTAGAGCAAGGACTTCTCCTTTCTTATTTTGTTCTATGTATTTTTCGTCACATGCTATAGATTCATAGCTTAGGGTTACTGAATGTATTAATGCATGTGATGTTATCTTTGTAATACATTAAAGGAATTAATGAAAGAGAGAATGTTTTGGAAATATTGTCATGATGAATGAGTAAATCTGATAAGTAACTGTATATGTTTCGATGAGTTAGGAGATTGTCTATTGTTATAAAATGGGGGTGTTACAATTGGTATCAGAACTCACCAAGTTTAAATACTTTGAGCTCATGGGATGTGGTTAATACCACAATGGGTCTGTCTCACTAGACAAGTAATAGACGTTGTTAGGTTTTTGTAATTGGTAATCCTACTTGACAAAACTCCTTTCAGTTGTAATTTTATTTGCCCTTATGTTTCAGTGAGGATGTGAGTATTTAGATGCGAATCTAACCCAAATTGTACCTATGCAGAGGAGTTTGTGATCTTGAAACTTTCATGTTTGCTACTTCGTTGACTATGTATGGGGAAGCCAAAGTGGTTTGACCGCTCAAGCGGTCATTTGTGCGCTCGAGCGATGAATGGCATCATCTAGTACTTTTGCAGAGCCCCTAAACTTCTAGGAAACGAGTTTTACTGCTGAAGTGGTGAAAGTTGCACTTGAGTGGTTAGCTTATATGTTTTGACACTGCTCCAGTGGTGAAGTGTGCACTTGAGGGATCGTCACGGCTCTGTTTTCTATAAAGTACGTAGTTTGTTGTTTTTAAGGTTTAAGTCATCCAGAATCTTAGAGAGAAAGAAAATACAAAGTGTTTTCTATTAGAGGCTGTTTTATATGAGTTTCCTTGGTGTATAAAAGGTGATCGATTGATCAACGAACTACAGATTGTCAAACATCAAGGGTTGTTCTTATATTTCATTCACAAAAGAGAAAGGTGTTCCTCGATGGATTCTAGAAAACTTGGGCCTGAAGCTTTGGTGGATTCCAAAGTGGCTCATCGTCGTGGATTCGACATCGGCGTTGTGGATTCAAAGTTGGGCAAGACAATTTCAAGGTGAAGATGATGGTGGAAGAGGCACATCGGGGTCAATTCAATTCGGGCATGGATTCGTTAGGTAATTAAGAGTATACTTGTGTAATTCCTTTTTATCTTCTTAGTGGATTGTTTTGTGCCTTTGGCTCGTGGTTTTTCATCACAATTGGAGGCGCTCCAATTTCACATTAAATCATTATGGCGATTTGTCTTTGATTGTTCGATTGGGATTGTCATTTATTGTTTAAAATTGAAACATAACCACAAATCAATATCTTGGGGATTTTAGATTTTTCAGACGTATAGTTGGTATGCTATGTGATAACATGCTTATGTAATTAAGTGAGTATGGGATTTAATTTCTAAAATATTAATTGTGTCTACAAATTCCTAGAAGTCCCGTTAAAAGAGCACTTGATCACTGCTAATTCTATCAGGAACTTTGGCAATATCACAGAATGGTCATTATTTAGAAAGGAAATCCATTTATGAATACGTGATTCGGCGCTTACATGGAGTGAATTATTGTGTTGTCCGCTATATTAGGACATATGTGAATTAGTTATGGCACATTATGAATGTGCTAAATTTTGTGTTACCTATATTAGTATGTCAGGAGACAGATGTGACGATGGTAGGTACGGTAGGCCTAGATAGCAAGAAGTGCCGATTATGGATGAAATTCTGGCACAAGAGGAAAGGATTAGTCAGGCAAACGTGGCAGAGCCAGCAGGCCAGCAAGCCATGGGCACCTTAACCTGTAAAATGGCCGGAGCATTGTGAGAATCCATGGACATTCTCAGAACTGAGAATCAAGTCCAGGCCTAGACTTCTATTCATTATAAAAGGAAGGCACTCTCATGGGTCTAAGGTATATTTACTTTGTGAGCTTCGTGATTGAGTTGTTATCTTTGAGAGATAAATTGACTAACTTGATCGTCGGAATGCCCCTGGGTGGACGAGCCACTATGGTTTGCTGTCTTCTTGTGTGCAGGTGTTGGACTTCTCTATTTTGCAGCATGCTCTTCAGTTTTGTTTCCTGAATCTCATAGACAATATTTGGTTGGTTGTGAGGTCAGACTTTAACACCTACATTTTTTTCTGGGTTTGAATGTTGATTTTGGTATCATTGTTGCGAATCTTTTTAGATTTAGAATTTATGATAATGAAATCATCTATTTAATCATGCTCTGTGTGTCTTTTGTTTTTGTTGTTGTTGTTGTTGTTTTTTTTTTTTTTTTTTTTTTTTTTTTTTTTTTTTGAATGTGGATTTTGGTATCATTATTGTGACTCTTTTCAGATTTAATCATGCTCTATTTTTTTTTTCTTAGTTAGCGAAACAACTATACGGAATATTGCTATGCAAAATTAATAATATTCTTAGTTTTAGAATTAAAAAAAATTGATAATATTTTCAATTTTAAAATTGAGAAATCGAGAAATTTTACTGAATAATTTCGCATACAGGTGTGTGTGACAATTGCAAGAGGTAAAATTATCCTCTAAATAGAATTCATGACTTTATGGATTAAAAATCTTAGACTAGGACTTGGGAGTACTATGCGTCCTTTAAACAGGACTTTTCGATAATGAACTCTAAATATATATATATATATATAAATGGTCAAATTTCATTCTAAATCGAAATCATAATTATATAAATATAGGCAGTATCGTTTAATTATTTAAAAAATTTAAGACTGAATCATCTTTTACGAAAACAAATCAAGTGCGATTTGATTTGAACTGAACTATGGTTTGCAATTTTTTTGCTCAATCCTCACAATGATAAACACTTGTAATTTAGACCTTCAAAATTCACTCATAACAACAATAATATAATTAAATTTATAACAAATCAAAAAATTACACATAACTCTTCATATTCTTGTGAACAAATTTTTTTAAAAAAATGATTATCTAGGCATCTTTTTTTTTTCTTAATTATTAAACTCCATGTGATGGGACAATCCAAGTCAGTCACCCATTTTCCTTTCACTCATAAATAGGATTAGGTTAGAATTAGGGATGGTCATTTTAATCCGATCTGCGGGGTCTATCCATAACCGTTCGAATGAGGCAGATTTTATTCATCCTGATACTTATGTGGGGCGGGAATAGATTATGTTTTAGTAACTCGCAATGGGGGTGGAACGGGGACAAATATCGCCTCCCCCGATCCAAACTCAACCCGATATAATTAATAATATATATGTATATATATAAAATATAATTAGACATAAGAAAAAAATATTAAAAGTCGGTGATTCTATTTAAATATAAATAAATAATAATCCTAAAAGTCTCGCTATTTATATATATGGAAATAAGGAAAATTATTTAGTGTGTTAAGGATTTAAATTTTTTTAGCTATTTGAAATGTTGATTGAGTATCCGAGAGTATTAGGTATCCGCAGGGGCGGGGATGGGGTTAAAAAATTCCATCCGTAGTGGTAGCGGGAGTGGGGCAGGGGCAGGGGCGGGGATGGAGTTTATTTGTAGAGGCGAACGTGGGGAATGGAAAACCCACCACCAAACCCACCTGTAACTTACTTTTCGTGCTCCTCGGAGGGGTTTGGTCTTCTTGGATACGATAGCCCTACAGTTCGGACTCCCGTGGTTCTGAATTTGATTTTACAAGTGCAATGTGAAATAGAAAAACACAAATGAGAGTCCAAATCCGACAAATCTTTGAAAAATCAATTTACAATCAGAAATGCCAAAAATGGACTACATTGCCAGATTTCAGAGTCGCCACCTAAATATTTTTGGAAAATTTAGGAAACCCGTGACTTGTGCCAAAGGCCACTCGTCCGTCATAACCAAAGTGTCTTGGCTCGGGAACTTAGGTATGAGAGGGGAAAGTCATGAATTGAGCAAGCCCCTCACCCGATTAGAGATCGGCCTCTACTAATCATGATGTGATTTTTATATACATTATATGCTCTTGTTCCGATTATTATGCTAACATACTATGTGAGGCACACAAGTATAGACTAAGTCACTCACTTTAGAATGCTTTGATTTCATGTTTGTTTGAAAAGTATTTTGAATATGTGCCACTTGAAAAGGTGAGCTCATATATAAATTAATCAAATCATCCCAACTTAAGCAAAATAGCCTTCGTCCACTGACATTCAAGAGGTATATCAAATAAGCACTTAGCCTAATGGTAATATGCTTGTTATGGCAACACAAACATTTATGTAATATGCTAAAGCGAAAATGCTCACCTAGTACTCAACCAAGGCAAGCCAAAATATGAGAAATAGTTAGAAAAATACATGTTCTAATATGCAAATGACTAATACAACACATACAAAATGCAACTACTAGGTTCGGTTTCTTAAAATGACATATGGCTCAACTCAAAGCATGCGTTTAGAGGCACGCATTCAAGTAAGTAGGAAATGACAATAAAGTTAGAGTGATGAACCGAACCCAATGCATACAAAAATTGATATTTACACATGGTAATGATAGGAGACCAAAAATATGATACTACATGCAATCCATCATAAGCAAGTAAATAAGAGGGAGAAAGAATGGGGGTTGGAAGACATACATAATATTACAAGTTTGCCCTCATACAAGAGGGTCCGAATGTCCAAATTTAAACTAATTATTACAACACCAAATTAACTAATTTAACTAGCTATTACAAATAACTAAATTTAACTAGTTATTACAATTTCGAATGAATCTAATTAATTTAAACATACTACTATCAAAGCATTAATTTTAAAGGGACCACGGGAAATGAAGCGTCGCAAGCACACAAATGAGAACGTCCTCCCGGAAACCTCTCTATTTTGCTGCCAGAATCTATTCTGTTTGCAGTCAGAAAATTATTATGTTTTTGCCCCAGCTTATACTCTTTTTTGCCATAAAAATGACAATGCCTGCATAAACAATGGTGGCCGGCAGGCCTCAAGAAATGGTTTGCCAGACAGAAAGGTGGCTGGCCAGACACTGTTTTTGGGTATTGCTATGCTGCCATAGAATTGAAACAGAAAAAAAACAGAATGTTTCCAAGGGATGTTTATCCTTTCTGCCTCTCCCTATTATGAAACTAATCAAGGGAGGAGTAGACTCGATTCACAAACCATCAATTATCGCAAAGTTGTTGCATGATGATCTATGAACCGATAGTTCAAAGGCTCAATAAATGGAAATAAAAGACCAACAACACCTCATCCTTATCATGGAGTTACCTCAAGGGAGGTGGTAGACATTGTTTCTTGACTCATTAACTTCACTAAAAAGTATGTAATGATTCATGAATCAACGGGTTCAATATAACGTCCGATTGAACCCGACTCAATTTTATTATTTTTTACCACTTTTATTCCGATTTTAACCTCTTTTACATTACCTTGCCATTCTTTATTCAATTTTGTTCAAAAGTGAAAATACGTCCACTAAGTGCAAAAAGTGATAAAGAGAAATGCCAAACAAAAAGTTATGCTTAACAAAAAGTAATGCCTTGGTAATAAACCTCCGAAGAGATTAAACCATTAAGCATGGAAAATTTCTTTCTCATGCCTTAAGCAACAAACTAGTGCTTAAAACAACTATTAATCAAAGAAAGCAAATGAATGAGGGAGGTTGCAGAGATGGTTAGGTAAAGATGATTACAAGTGTGAGACTCTTCACATGAAAAATAAGGAATGAAAAGCTATTAACTCAAATGAATTGGTGTCTATGGCCTAAACCCTCAAATCCATGAGGACTTAAAACAACACAAGCATAGTATTCAAAGCATAAATTAAATAAACAACTAAAACAGTCCCAAACTAAAAAACAATGCTGAAAATTTGTTTAGAAAGCTAGAAAAAAGCAAGTAAAAGAAGAGGAGAACAAAACTAGTATGCAAGCACCAGTTCTTGATGCAGGAGTAGATCCTACTGAACTTGCTGCATGATGATTGGCATTTTCAGTTACAAGTGGGCAATCTTTCATCATATGGCCAATCTTGCCACACCGAAAGCAAGCACCAGATGCACGATAACAGACACCCTTACATTTTCTTCCACATTCAGAACAAATAGGTGTAGATCTACTACTCTAACTTGAGACACTAGTAGACCCCGTGTTTTGCTTCTTATTCATAGCAAATGAACAACCCTTTTCCGAAATTGTACCCAGATCTTTTGCCTTTCCATTTAGTTGTTGGAGCTTTCGTTTGTTTCATCACAGCCAAGTTAGCTTCTGTCATTAGGGCTCTATCAAGTACATCCACATATTTGGGCAATTTCAATACACCAATTCGATCAAACACATCTAGGTTCAACCCTCCTTCAAATTTTTGAGCTTTCTTATAATCCGTGTCCACCATATGAGGAGCAAATCGGGCTAACTCAGTGAATTTAGCCTCATACTCAACTATAGACATGTTTTCTTGCTTCAATTGCTTAAATTCTGACACTTTTCTGTCTCTGAAGCACTGAAGGAAGTATTTCTCATAGAATATTTCTTTAAATTGATCCCAGATCATGGCTCCATTGTCATGTCAAATAAGCATCCACCAATAACGAGCTTCTTCCTTTAGAGTATAAGTAGCCAATAATACTTTCTGAGTTTCGGAGCACGGAAACACTTCAAATAACTTCTTAGTCTCTAACATCCATGGCTCAGTTTTTAGTGGCTCAATACCACCCAGAAAAGTTGGTGGTTTCATCTTGTAAAATTTCTGAGTCAAACTGAGAATGTCATTGTTGACCGGCTCTACTTGGACTGGAGGGGGCAAATGAGGCAGAGGCCGTTGTCCTTGTTGTTGTCTCAGTGATTCTATTAGGGCCTCTAACATCCATTCCATGCAGTTCATTCGGGCCTCATAAAATTCAGTTATACCATCACTTCTTGTATTTTCTATTTGCTATAGGTAAACAGAGCACTAATAAACACAGGAATAATCTTTTCACAGTATTCAATTTCAGTTCATTTCATTTCATTTTAGTGTCAATGTATATTGGTTCAGATATGCTCACATGCTGTCACATACACACACTCACACGTGCAGATGTCATGTCTCTAATTCCTTTCTAGGATATCCTATAGCTCATATGGACTCGTGTGTGCGGTATAACTCGTGTTCTGATACCACTCTGTCATGACCCAAACCCGCCCCTATAGGTTTAGTGTCGTAACCGACCATTAATCCTGGGATTACCAAGGCCTCTGGACAAATTAAACAAAATACAGGGGCTAACAGAAGCAAATACCAACAAATAATGTCCACAGAGTTGTGTAGACATACATGAGACAGAAAATTTAAAACTTAATTTACATAATTAAGACGTCATACTGTAGACACCCCATTTTTTACCAACCTTAAGACTCAAACGTCATCGTTTGTGCACGCGATGATTGCACATGTTTATGCTTGTTTCGAGCGCCCGAAGGTCTCGACTGAGTGCCTTGTCTTTCAGCCTCTTAACGCTTTGTGTTTTGGCCTTGTTTTTAGTTCCAACCCTTGTTGCCTCTTGCCTTGGGGAGAGGAGGGCTTTGCCGGCCACTTTTCTCCCTTGTAGGCCACTTTAAGTGGCCGGCCGGCCACTTAATTGGCCGGCAGCCACTTTTTCTCCTTTTTAGATATTTATAGATCTTTTGAGCCAGATGTGGCTCACTGAATTCATCCTCCATACACGTGTATGGAGGAATTGAACAAGCCTTTTGGCTTGCTTGCCCTATATAAGGGGAGCTTCCTCCCCTTTGAGAGGGGTTCAGATTTTTCAGAGCTAATAATATCCCCTCTCTCTAGAAGTCTCTCTCTCTCTCTCTCTATATATATATATATATATTGTGCTATTGTGCTTAGAAGTATTATTTCTTCACACTTTTGCACACAAACACCTAGTCAAATACCATAACCTTGGAGCTGAGGTACCTTGGAGTTTATTTTGAGGTCTTAGCATTGGTTTTGATCCAAAATTGTTGCTGAAGTTGCTGCCTTATTGCTGTGCTACAAGGGTAAGCTTCTTCTCCTCTTAAGCTTGTTTGTTGTATACTAGTTTAAGCCACCTTTGCATGCTTATTTTGGCCTAGTTGTCAACTACAAAAAACTCTATTTTTAAGTGTTAAAGATGGTTGTTTAAGGCTTTGTGGGAGTTGGGGGTGTTTCACCCCCTTGTATGCCTTATTTGCTAAGCTTTTGAGCCATTCTCTCTAAGCTTTTGATTCTTCCCTTGCATGGCCTTTCTACCACTGAAACTCAGAGGAATTTCAGTGGTAAAAAGTTTCTCTTGTGGTCCAAAATAGGAGGGGGTGATCCCCCTCCCCTTTTATCTTGCTTGTATGCATTGTTGGCCTCATACTTGAGCATGCTCTTTTACTCTTTTGTGACTTAGCTCAAGCTTGTTTTTGTGACTTGTTGGACTTGCCTTAGCTCTATTTTTGGTTGGTTTGGCCATTGGTTGATTGCCTCTTACACTTGTAGTGTAATTCTTGCAAATTGGCCTTGTATGCTTAATGCTTTGGTCCATTATTCTAGCATGTATTGGCTCATCTCCAACATGTTTTTGGTGTTATTTTGACATGCCTTAACTCTGATTTTGGTTGGTGGAGTCACCTCTGGCTTGGTTTTTGTACTTGTAGTGCAATCCTACTTATAGGCCTAACATGCATCATGCTTTATGTCTCTAATCCTAGCTTGTGTTAGCTCTATCTCAGCATGTATTTGCTACTATTTTAGCATGCCTTAGCTCTATTTTGAGTGGTCTTGGCCATGTGAGACTTGTTGTGCATGGTTGTAGTTTAAGTGGCCTTCACTAGCTTTGAGTTTCAAAGCCTTTTGCATGCTTTACTTGTGGTGATTGCATGCCTTAGCCTCATTTCTCACATGATTTCAGTGTGTATAGCATAGTCACACTCTCACATATTCCACTCTTTCATAGCTTTTGTGAGTTGTGCCTTATGCCTCGTTTATGAGCCAATACGTATGCATGCTTGTCTAAGCTTTTGGGCTACTATTTCAACATGTTTTGGTCTTTGTTTTGGCCTAATTGAGCTTTGTTCATGGCTGGTTTAATCATTTGTGCCATGTATAGCATGCCTCTTATGTAGTGCCCCTTACTAGCCTTGTGCCTTAGGCCTCCTAGCATGCCTTATTTGTGATGTTTATGTGATAAGGCATCATTAAACACATAATTTCAGAGCATTTTGGCCATTGTCTTGGCATGCATGAGGTCTGTTTAGGGCTAGTTTAGTCCACTGAGCATTGTATTGTATAGCCCTAGTGTTGTGTACTTCACTAACTTTAATGCTTAAGGACCCTAACATGCTATACCTGTGTCGTTTGCATGATATGTCATCATTTGGCATATGATTTCAGTGCTTGTACCTCTGTCATGCTCTCATATATGTCACTCTTTCAATGTGTTTGAAAATTAAGCCTTGTGCCTTGCTTGCGAGCAAACGAATGAGCGTGCGTTCCTTACTTTTTGTGCCTAAATCTTAGTGTGTATTGGCCACTGTTTTGGAGCATCTTAGGTCTGTCCATATGTAGTTTGATCACTTGAGCATTGTAGTGCATGCCTCATGTGTAATGTACTTCATTAGCTTTGATGCCTTAGCTTCTAAACACGTCTTGCATGCATTGCTTGCATGATAGAATCTTGTGCATGCCACTTTAGTATTGATAGATAGGCATGTTGTATGCATCACATTGTGTTTGGATTGAATGTTAATCCGAACACAAGGAATGTGGCACGTTTCATACTCAAAGTGATGAAACGTGTTGCGTTTCTTGGTCACCAACTCTCTTGATCATGCATGATAGAGACGGAGGCTCTTATGTGTTGTTTGTGCATTCACTAATATTGTACGAGCTTGGCTCTTTGGCCATCATGCATTGAGACGCGTGTTTGGTGGCTTAAGAGTCGAGTACTACGCTCCTTTGAGCTTGAGGAATGATAAGAAGAGTGATTGCACACGCATTTCCTTGTAAATGCATTGTTATGCCTTTGTTGATCTCTGTTGCAGCAAAATTGAGGTTCTGGAAAAGGAAGTGGCCGGCCGGCCACTTGCACTAGCCTGCCGGCCAGTTGTAGTGGCCTACCGGCCAGTTGTAGTAGCCTGCCGACCAGTTGAAGTGGCCGGCCGGCCACTTGCAGCAAATTTTTCCAAAATGCTCCTGTTTTGAGGCAGATGCAACCTGAAAGTGTGTTCGATGCTCCGAGGTCAGGTCACCGCGAGTGCAAACAGAGACGACTTATGGCAAGGCGATGCATTTCCGGGTGAAGTAAACCGAGCATGCATATCTCCCTCCCCTCGAAGCCATTTTAACTGCTTTATTTAGCTAGTTAGTTTGTCATTTTTGTAATTAATTAGTTAATGTATTTAGATAATTTAATTCATTATTGTAATATTCTAATTAACTTAGCATAGCTAGTTTCAATTTGGTTTGTAATTAATTAGCTTAGTATAGTTAATTAATTGATCTGTAATAAGTAGCTTAGCTTAGCTCTTATTTATTCGAACCCTCCGTCGAGAGGGCAAATGTTGTAATAAGTGTGCGTGTGTGTGTGAATATCTTCCAACCCCATGTCTTTCTCCCTTTTACTTAACCGCTTTCGATGGTTAGTTTAGGGTCATTTTCAATTAGCATACCTTATGCTTTGCATGTTTGCATTCATTCATCTGTATTGCATGCACCAGGCTCGGCGCATCATACAAACTGCATTGTATTTCAATACACTTACTTGAATACGTGTTTCAAAGCATGTTATCAAGTGTCGCATTCATATGCCATTTTAGGTAGCCGAGCCTATCTCATTGCATTATTGCATGTGTTGTATTAGGCATTTAACATAGCTAGGATCATGCATTGGCTTCTAACTAGTTTTCTATTTTGGCTCGGAGTACACTGTAAGTGTTTTCGCTTTAGCATCCTTGCATGTGTGTAAGTGACTGCCATGTTAGCATACTTGCCATGAGGCTATTTGCTCAAGTGATAAACTGCGTGAATGCCTGTGGATAAAGGCATCATTACTTGAATTGGAACAATTCATCAAAATGTGAGTTTTAAGCCCACTCGGAGTGGCAAATCATCATGTTTTAAGCCCACCTTGTTTGGTGGCAAATCCGCGTTTTAGCCTACTTGCGAGTAGCATCTTCAAACCATTTTCGAAAAACAAACATGAGATGTTTTGTTCCAAATCGCGCGATTTAGTCTATACTTGTGTGTTGTGCGCATCATATATAGTAATTTAGCTAATAATCAAACAAGAACACATGTGTCTTTAAAACAGCATATCATGATTAATAGAGGTCGATCCTTTGATCGGGTGAGCGTGGGTGCTCATTCCATGACCTTCCCCTCTCGTACCCAAGTTCCCGAGCTGAGGCAACTTTGGTGATGACGGATACATGGCCTTTGGCACGAGTCAGGGTTTCCTAAATTTCTCAAAATAAAATATTTAGGTGGCGACTCTGAAATCTGGCAAAGTAGTCCATGTTTTTCGCTTTTCGATTCAAAATTGATTTTTCAAAACCAATTGCCAGATTTGGACTCTTTCGTGATTTATCAGTCACGCATTGCACTTTGTGAGATTAGATTCAGAACCGTGACAGGAGTCCGAACTGTAGTAGCTATGAACCCTAATTCGCACCCTCTCCGAAAGGGGTGGCGCGCAGAGAGAGTTTGGGCGGTCTACACATACCCATGTCACCATCTATACATACAGACAAACAAAAGACATGTTCAAACTTAACAAAAGAAATACAAAAAGATCTTTAACATGGTTCTCAAAAACTTGACCACTGCAAAACGGGAACCTCCTCGGGAGGCACTGTGGTTGACTGACAGAACGGAACTCCAAGCAATCAACTCTGAGCGTGGTCACACGTCTGGTCACCTACATACATAAATTATACGGTGACCTAGAGCCCAGTGAATAACAACGGAGTAAAGGGTTTGTGAATAATGTCCAAACAGTTTCAGAAATCAGAATTCATATCATAAACAAATTCAAATTCAGAGTCACATACTTAACTAGAAGTCATAAGCAGTTATATGTGGTATATCCATTAGCTATCATATCAAATTAGTCCTGAGACCCACATGCATAGTCGGTACCGACAATCATAAAGGTCCATGTCTTGCGTGCAAGTAGCCATGGTATTGTATCACCCAGGCAAAGACCATGTGAACATAGACCACGATATTGTTTCCCCCAGGCAAGGGCCATGTAATCATAAGCCACGGTATTATTTGCCCTAGGCGAGAGCCATATGCATATTGGCCATGGTATTGTTTCCCTCGGGTGAGGGCCATGTGAACTAAGGATGCCACAAATACATTTCAAAAAAATGGACATTCATTCATGATTCATAAAATAGCATTTCAGAAAACAGATCATGTCATTTCAGTTAGAAAGTACTTATAGTCAAACATAGGTTTATAGAGTTGTTACTCACAGATAGCTTCAGTAGCAGAATAGTCATAACAGTCAGATCAAATAATCTATGGCGCATGACCTACACAAACACATAGTGGACACACATTGAAACACACGCTCAGAAAACACTTAACCCATTTCTTTTCTATCTTAGTGTGTTTCTAATCCTTATCCTCATTATTATGTCTTAATTAGGGCTTAGGAATCTCTAAGATGCAATAAGGGTGCCAAAATGTGATTTGAAACACTTAGTCAAATTTGCTAAAAACAGGGTCTTTGCTCGAGTGCAATTTCGGTCGCTAGAGTAGTCTGCAAAACTCTACAAAACTTCTAGGAGCTCTCATTTTACGCTCGAGTGCAAATTCCTACGCTCGAGTGAATGATCAAAAATAAGGGTGGTCGCTCGAGCGCAAGTTCTGCCGCTCGAGCCAACCCCCAAACTCTACAAAAGTACTGGGAGCTCGCATTCTTCACTCGAGCGCAAACTCCACCGCTCAAGCGAAGAGTGCGAATTCTGGAATTTCCAAATTGCACTCCCAGCTTCAAAACTCAAATTCAAAGTGTCAAAACACATCTTTTGGGCCCAAAACTTGAGAAAAACATGTCTAAACTTGCAATACATCAAGGATTAAAGATCATTTCGCAAAATCAAGGCCCAAAGGCAAGTGAATTGTTCAAAGTCAAACTTAAAATTTTGAAAACATAACATGCATATAATGATATGAGTTCCAACCTTTCAAAACAAGATCAATTGAGATATTTGGTACAAAAACATGTTGAATTTTTAAAACATAGCAAAGGTAAGGTCATGCATGTAAAAATTCTCTTAAAACAACTTCAAAACTCCAAGATATATACATGCATGCATGTATTAGCTTCCAATTCTCCTATGCAAACTTAATTCTTGCATTGATCAACTTAATTCTCTTGAATTCATGTGTTAAGTGACTCATTTACAAAACTGAAGGCTTGAATTTTTACCTTAAGTGTTCAATTGGGCTCTAAATAACCAATTCTTAGAGTCTCCAAGCTAATTTCTCCAAATTTCCTAGCCAAACTCCATTCTCTAGCTTTGATCTCAATTTTCTTCCTTCTCTCTCTCTTACGTGTATGAGTTCAAAGAAATGAAGACAAAATGTTGTTGAGTCACCATTGGCCTTATATAGGCCTAATTATAAAGCCATAATTAATTCTTAATTAAGCTAAGCAATTCTAATTATTTGATTCCAAATCGAATTTCAATTAAACCTATCATAAAATTCTAAAAATTCTAAATAACACATAAATGGAGTCAATTTCACGTTCGGACGTTGATAAGGCTTTCAATTCACATAATGAAACAGAAACATAGATAGATATTCCTACTATAGACAGATACAAACACAATTCACATAATTCTCATGCAATTAGTCTAGAATTTCCTCTTAATTACTTATTAGGCATCCTTAATTAGGGATTATAGGCTAATCACAGGTTGGGGTTGTTACCATTACCTTCAATGGATCAAGCACTAGGCAATGGTAGCTGAGTATATATGCATTCAATACATGAATGGGTCAAAAAATAGAGTTGTGAAGTGCCCCACCCGAACCAACAAAAATCTTGGCAAATCTGTCACTGGGTGGTCGACTGCCTGATCGTTCGGTCAAGGTAAAAAATGTCAGTTTTGCTCTGGTTCAATCCAACCTTGCTCCGATGCTCGATGAGACCTATACACTTGGCCAAAATTGGCTTAGGGTGGAGAGCAAAGCTCAAATTCCATCTTTTTATTGAGGATTTTGTAAAAAAACATATTCTTATTTTCATCATCAGGTAATCAAAAGAAAGCGCCCAAGTCTTAGGGCCGGTCAAAATGGGGTGTCTATAGTTGCCCCTCTTTGATAGAACTCAAAGTCATTTCATGACGTGAGTGAATGTCAAAACCCAATGATGACCTTTTTGACAAGGCCATAAGACTTGGGCAAACAAACAAGATACAAATGCAATTGGTTGAACCCGAAGGTTGCCTACGTATCCCTTTACAAGAAATCAAATCAGCATAGTTCAAAGGCAAAATGCAAATTTGCTAATGTAATTGAAAGTAGGACTTACACGTTTCGCAAAACCATTTTTGCTTTCTTTTGAAAATTCATGATTATGCAATGCCACGTAACAGGTAATATGCGAGACAAGCCTCGTACAAATAATATGAAGCATACAAGGAGAACAATCCAAACACACTCACATGAGAGGAGAAAATAGGGTTTTAACCCACAAGCGATACCCAAACCGCACCTCAATACGAAATAGGGGATTGATTTCAACCAGATAAAGGAAAAATGGGTCTTAACCAACATGCAAGATCTAGACCATACCTCAATACGAAATAGGGGATGGTTTCAACTGAGGTAAAGAAGAAATGGGTCCTAACCAACACACGAGACCTAGACCGTACCTCAACACGAAATAGGGGATGGGCTTCAACTGGGTAAAGGAGAAAAGGGTCTTAACCAACATGCGAGACCTAGATCGTACCTCAATATGAAATAGGGGATGAGTTTTAACTAGGTAAAGGAGAAAAGGGTAACCAACATGCGAGACCTAGACCATATCTCAATATGAAATAAGGGATGAGTTTTAACTAGGTAAAAGAGTATAACCAAAAGTTTGAACAAATGGAGCCAAGTGGTGTGAATGGATTGTAACTAAGAGATGCAACAGTGTGACAATTAAAACCATGCATGATAGATGTAATAGACTATGCAAGTATGACAGTGAATGCAAAAACACAAAGAATATGATGGGAGGCATGCAATATCCAATGCAATGATATTATGCAAAAACAAATGAATACACAAAAATAAGTTTTTTCTTCTTTTGTTTTTCTATTTTTTTTCATAATTTTCTCTCTTTTTTTTTTTTATATACATAGACAAACTATATATATATACGGACACATATACGGATACATACAATCATACAAATACACATATACATATTATATATATACGGTATATATATACATATATACACAGACACATGCATATTATATACATACGGTATATACATAAACATATATATACAGACACATACATACAGATACACACATATATATGGTATACATATACATATATACACATATACAAACTATAGACATATATGAACACATATACGGATACATACAATCATACAGATACACATATACATAGTATATACATATGGTATATACATGTACATATATACACAGACACTTGTATACAAATACACACGTACATGTTATATACATATGGACACGTACATATATATATCCAGATACATATACGGTACACATACATACATATTATATACATATCTCTCTCACTCTCTCTCTGTCTCTTTCATCTTCGTCGAGCGTCGTGCCTAGTGTGCGATTTCAACAATCACAACGCCTAATTGACAGCAGCTGGACTGACCTCGTTTTGTCAAAGATTGCCTCGGTAATCCCTCTTCTTTGGCTTCTTCTTCTCTTCCAGTTTCTTCTTAAACTAAGGCCTGCAAGAGAGTAGAGTAGAAAGTTATAAACTCTCCTTACCGTTACTCTACAAATTTTCTCTTTGGAGGCATTACTCTCCTCTGACATGGCCTCATCCTGCCGTCCTCTTTCTCATTTCCCAGACCTTAACGATTCCCCAATCAAGATTGCTAACACCAGCTCCTCTGAGTCTCAACAGAGTACTCATGTCCCTGTCCTTGTTTTCAGCTTTCTTGCGCTGTTAGTTAAGCAACTGATGGCAGTGCAGTTTGACATTGATGCGAACCGCTACACATTGAAGTCCTGCGTGGAGATCATCAATGTGATCTCCAATTTATCTCGCCAGCTGTAGGGTAGGACAAGTGAAGTACACCAGTTAAACGCACAACTCTTTCTACTCCAACGTATGTACAAAGATGCTTGAGAAGAGATTGGCAATTTGAAAAAGCAAAACAAGGATCTGAAATGATAGGTGACCTTCGTGGCCCAATTCAGAGCTCCTTGGTGCTCTTCATTTGACGGACAACGAGAAGTAATCTCTTTTGAAATATTCTGCCAATGCTGAGGCAGAGTCTTCAAGGGCTTCCAAGGAGTGAAGATGTGACGAGGCAATTAACAATAGAAGTGGGTGGCGAAACTAAAGCATCAGCCTATGGCCGGAAACGGAGAACAATGCTTGCATTCTCTTTTATTTTTATTTATTTATTTATTTATTTTGCAATTTGTTTTTTTTCTATATTTTTGCTTAAGAGTGGACACCAATGTTTCAATTTTCTTCTGTATAACTTTGATCGATGTTTGATCCCTGACATTTAATTAAAAAAAAGAGTTTTGTTTTGCAAATCTGAATGGCATGAATGACACTTGAGCATGAAAACTATTTTGTTTTGAATTTTGAAATTTAAAATGGTTGCATTTCAATGAGTTCTAAACTGGATGTCGAGCCTATAACTGACCAAAACACAAATATAACTCTATAAAAGAAAAACAAAGCAAAAATATCCCAAACACACCCCTTTACGCTTGCCAGAATGAAATGGACACAAAATAAAACATCACCGGTCAACCGCCCGGTCAACCACCTGATTAAAAGACATTGCCGAAGACAACTACTGTGCATTTTTCAACGAGTGCTTGACTTAAAGAAAATGTACAAGTTAATGTGACCTTGGTGACGAGGACTCGAGAGTGCAGGGCAAGGACGGACAGCCTGACTGGACTGTGCCCCTAATTCATCGCTTTGACTTTTTTTTTTTTGTGGTTTTCTAGTAAAAAGGTTTTGATCAACATGAGAGTTAAATTAGCATCCTTGTTTCACTCTCCATTTTGAAATCATGTAAGTCAAGCTATGATCGTTGAAAATTTTCCCTTTTGGTCCAAAGAATAGTCTGGGTTTTACAAAAATGGAATAATTTTTAAGAATACTAGTCAACTTCATTAAAAATCATCAAAATCTATTTTCGTAAATGGTCACTACCCGACCAACATGGAATCAACCCTTGAGATGCACAAACTCAAATCCGAACTTAATCTACCTTGTAATTGAATCTTCCATCAAGAAGAGATAGGACAACTGGATCAAACGAAAATGAGCCAATCACACATGGATAGGACAGCCGAGTCAAGTAAAGAAACACCAATCAAACATGGACAGGATGAGTGAGTGTAAAATGGTTGGGGCGGAACTTCAAAATGAAGTTGCCTACATATTCCAAAGATAGGAATCAAGCCTTACGTAGTTCACGGGTAAGGCTCACTCGGGTATTAACACTCTCCTTTTATGCTCTAATTTTTTCCAAGCCAACCTTCCGGGTTTTCAACCTTGCATGCTTTTTTCATTTTTCATTTTTCTTTTTTCTATTTTTTTTCATTTTCTATTTTCTTTTTTTTTTCTTTTTTTCTGCTCTAACTTTTGCTCGGGTCGCCCTTCCGAATTTTCGGGCCAGCAAGCCTTTCAAAGGTATTACATTTTAGATTGTACATGTTGATTGGTTGTGAGATCTCTAGGCCATCTAAATCCATGATAATGACTACTACTCTGGACCAGATAGACGTGATGATGTAAGGACCTAGCTAATTGGGTCTAAATTTGCCCCTAGGGTAATAGATAGGAGTTCGATTGTCTTTCAGCACTAATCATCTTCTCTAAGATTTCGAGATTTGATTTTTTCCTAGTCTCCATTGGCTTAAGAAACGACCAAGTTGAATCTCCAATCATATCCAACCTCATTGCCCCTAGTTCTAGGGCAGTTTCCAATTCAGTTTGCAAGCCTCATACTCTGGTTGATTTTTGGACACTCCAAATCAAGGTTTGAAAGCTAAGAAGTCAGGCCTCAGGTCGAAAGGGATCTATGTTGTACAATCTCAGGATCAATTCCAGGCATGTCTTTGGAAGACCACACAAAAATAATTTTTGAAACCTTTTAATAAAGCGACTAATCGATTTTGCTCTTCTGAAGACAATGTAAAACCAATCTGGGCTAAGTGAGGATCCTTCTCAGTACCCGCATTAACTGAAACAATCTCATCCATCAAAGGCGTAATACGCCTCTCTTTCTCTTAGTCAATCAAAGTTTGCAAATCCCAAGGAATTTCTTCTTCTTCGTTTTTATCAGAGTTTTGAAAAAAAATTTGAAAATTTTGGTCAATGCAATGAACTAAAGGCACAGAAAAGTCGGTAGAATCTATGGCACTTTATTCACAAGAAACTCCGGCTCAGCGATGACAACAAACAAAAGAAAATGAAAAGGATGACCAAGAGAGGATAGTGGTGGTCGGATTTCCACTCCTAAAAGTATTAGACTCTGACTGGCTAAACTGACTCAAGCCTAAAATCAAACTCAGACTCACCACTCAATTCAGAACTCAAAATAAAACCATTCTCAATAGTTAAAGTGCAGGCCAACCGCATCTAGAAAATTCATGTAATTCACAGGTGGTCCACCCCCATTCACAGAATTAGTCACAACATCTCCCGAGTTTATTGGTCCCGCGCTAGTCTCAAGATGTATCACAGATTTTGCCAGTGCCAGACCTAAAATTTTTCATGTGCTTCTTTGCTTCTTGATCACTCCATGGCTTAGGAAAATCATAAAGAAGGAAGTGCATGCCCGTGAGAATATCTACCATAATATCCAGTTCTGGCTCCAAATCAGCTGCCACCATGGGGTTTTGGGGTTTTGGTTATGATCGAGATGCATATATCATGAATAAATCAATGCTCTCTGGAGTTAGCACCTCGTGTTTGGGCAAATAGAAAGGTGTGATGTATATGTTGGGGTTGAAAGTAGGTGGTAATATATAGATGAGGTTGAGCTGGTAAGGTTGTGGGTTTTGGTCATGGGTTGGCAATGGGTTAGAGGTGGCCTTGGCTCTTTAGGGTTGAGGCAAAACTATGGTTTTGCTGTTGATGAGATCTTGAATCGCATGACGTAAGCGAAAACAAAGATCAGTCTTATGACCATGTTGTTGGTGAAAGGCGCAGTATTTATTGGGGTCATGGTCGGGGATCAAGGAGCTTGAGGTGCCCCTTTTCTACTAGGATTTCCATGGCACAAGTTGGAGACATGTGGAGTGGATAGAAGGGCTTATTTGGGGAGGTCGAGTTGACTTGGTTGTCTATGGGCTAGCGTTAGCGAAGGGATTGGCTGTGGTGGCAATGGTGGCAATGACTGTGTTGACTTTTGAAGGTATAGATTTGGCAACTGTGCTCCCATTAGGAGTAGCATTAGAACTGCGAGTGAATATTTTTCTCATGGGCTCTTATCCTTTTGTAATGATTCCTTGTTTGATAGCATCCTCAATTTGAACCCTAATCTCATAGAGGTCCTTGAAGTTAAAGAGTGGGAAAACTACCATCTTTTACAGTAATCTTCCATGCAAATTCTTGACAACCATACGAACTTGATCTTTTTCCAAGGGCTAGTTTGTCATCATGGTCGCCTTTGCCCTCTACCTAGTGACAAATACCATGAAGCTCCTGTTGGGCTCTTGTCAAGTTGCCTCTAGTTCTCGAGTGGTTATTTTGATCTGTGTATTATAGGAGTATTGTGTAACAAATGTTTCAGCTAACGCCTCCTAGTTTTGCTTGACTGAATCATCTAACTTGGTGTACCGAATAGCAGCCACTCCTCACATGGTTCTTTTGAACAGGGAAAGCTTTTGAGCTCTAGATAAGCCCATAGACTTCAAAATGTCTGTGAACAGATAGATATGAACCATAGGGTCACCAACCCCGTCAAATCTATCTATGTGCAGCATCTTGAACCACTAGGGCAACCTCACAGTTGTTTCCGTAAACCTATTCTCGATGTCTAGAACATAGTTGATCCCTTGTGATTTTTTGAACATTTTCGCCAAGTTGGATATTTTCAGCAAAGCCAAGTCAACTTCATTAAAATCTGTGGAAAGAAGTCCTTTCATTGGCTTAAGATCTTCTGGCAGCTTAGGTTCATAAAGTTCCTCAACTGGAGGAGGTGGTTCCAGATTTGAATGAATCACTGGATGTGGTTGAGATGTAGACCCCCCAGATAGGTGTTGCAATTCGGCAAGAGCCTCACTATTGGTGGCAACCCTGTTAGTAAAAGCATACATGCTTTGTTGAAGGGACAAAAGCACGCTTGCTATATCTACTGGAGATTGATCTGTTACTATATCTATCACCACTAGAGGTAGATCTATCACAAATTCTAGAAATTTCTGCTGGAGAGGTTCTGACTGTAAGGTTTTAACCTTTCTCCTTGTAACTAGTGACAGAGAAACTAACACTAGTTGTCACTAAACCAAATCTATCTACCAACGCGAGTCCACAAAACTTAGGGGATATTAGACCGTTCTGAAGCTATAGTGCTACGACTTCCTAGCAAAACAAAAAAACAGAACTCCCAATCAAAATTTCAGCAGCATTCCGCTTCAACTAACTTAACCCCACAAACTGAAATGCCTAAATCACTCATCTGAATTTCAAAATCCCTATATGGACCCTATACATTGCATATGGCACATAGTAAGAAATAGAACAAACACCCCTATAGGGGGGTAGGGTTACCCTATCTTAGCTTTGAAATGATCTAGAGCTTCACTATTCAAACAAGTGGTATCATACATCCTAGAATGGGGTAGCATCCTGTCCTAATTTTGGAAGTTACTATAGCTCACTATATGTACAAGGTCAGCTCTACTCTAGGGATTAAAGTCAAGGTGACGTCAAGAAAGAGCCCTTTGGTTAATAACCAGTTACGATCCTAGGTAGTCGGAAGAGTCAATATAGCCTCTCTTCGAAGTCCGAGAACCTTAGATAGTAGCACTAGCTTTTTGACAAACCTTGAAAGGTTATTAACACAAGGTCTCAAAAGTAACGTAAAGATAGGTATAGTGTCACAAATAGCTTGCATGTGCTCCCACCAGGATTTGGGCAACACAAGGACTTTAAGTGCACCAATGCATGAAATGCAATGAACATATAATTGAAAATAAAAGTCATATCATGATGTTTGAGTCAAGGTTTCATAATATCCCTAGCAGAGTCACTAAAAACTATAACATGCTCGGGGGGTACCCGTGCACGTTAAACAGTTCGGACCCTCAACTTCTTTGATCTAGTCTCACGAGTGCAATATGAAACATAGATAAGAGTCCAAATTTGGCAACTTTTATAAAAAAATCCGTTTTATTACAAAATATTTGCCAGAAATAGACTACATCACCAGATCATAGAGTTGCCACCTAACATTTTGAAAAAATTAGAAAACCCATGACTCGTACCAAGGCCACGGTTCGTCCTAACTAAAGATGCTTGGCTCGGAACCTTAGGTATGAGAGGGGATGGTCTTTAACTGAGCACCCACTCTTACCCGATCAAAAGATCAGCCTCTATTAAACCATGATATGAGTTTTATTTACTTTATATGTTCATGTTCCGATTAGTTAATAAATCCTAAAAATTACTATGTGAATCATACAAGTATAGACTATGTCATTCATTTTGGAACAATTTGATTTCATATGTTTTGAAAGAGTTTTGAAGATGTGCAACTCAAAGAAATTGAGTTTACAAACATGAAAATCAATGTCATTCCAAATTAAGTGACACAACCTCCATCCACCGACATTCATAGAGTTATATCAAATAAACAAATAGCCTCATGGTAGAATGCTAAACATAGTAAGGAAAATACACACAAACGGGATGCTAAAACATAAAAACTTACATATTTACCAACATCCCGCAAATAACTATAAAAAAGTTAGTAAAAATATACAAAATCCTAATGCAATTCACTCATGAGATGCAACTAAAGATTCAGCTTCAAATATATGACATGTGAATCATCTCAAGAACATGAGGTAGTGCACATAATCATATAAGAATTGGTTAAATCCATAAATGGAAATTTAGCCGAATCAAGATACATGAAACATGGATACAAAGCATGAATATGATGAAAAGCAAAATATGATACACATTCACAAAGAAAAGCAAGTAAAAGAATGTGATAGAGAGAAGCGGGGCGGGAAATTATTACAACACTTTAAATAAATAATTACAAACCAAATAAGAGAGGGAAGAGGAAAACATTACAACAAAACAAAAACCTCACAAAACTCTCAAATGAAAAGAAAATAGAAGCTTCATGTGCCTTGAAGACCACCAGAAATTGGTGTACTCAACACCGGAAGACTACTCTGTTTCTTCCAAAAGAAGTTAGTCGGCCGACCAACTAGTTCGGCCGGCCAACTAGGCCTAGCAAAACTTGTCTTGTTGCAACACAGAGAAAAGAACAAACAAAGAATATGTAGGTGGCTCAACCAACCACTTCCGGTTAGATTACAACAAGACTAATATGAAACTAAAGCAAGAATACGAATACAAGATAAAAAGTGCAAGAAAATGAAATAATTGAAGATTCACCTTTCAAAGAAAGATTGAACTTCTTGATTTCCAAACTTCCTCTTGATCACCCTTAAGGTTGTGAATTATGATCTCAATCCTCAATTCAAGAGCTTGGAATTTGAGCTAGAATGAGGGTTTTGGAACAAGTGTATGATCACTCTTTAATCTTTTTCAACTTGGCAAGAATTATTCTCTCTTTGATCAAAGCTTTAGGACTTGGTTCTTGAGTGGTTTTTACAAGGAAAGATTAGATGTCTAGAGGCTAAGTAACTTCACTATTTTGACAAGACAACTCTCTTGTTTTCAAAGCTTCTTCTTTTTTTTTTTCTCAAACTCTAATTTAAACTCAACATTCTCTCCACACTTCTTCTCTCAAATTCATCTCTTAAAACTCAAGACTTGAGCTCTCCTTATATAGGCAATACAAGTGGAGTAATGGTGGAAGACAAAGTGGAGAACTAATGGAGCATTTAGGGAAGATAACGGAGCTAATGGAGCACAAATAGAGTTAATGGAAGACAAAAATGGAGCATTACCTTCAATGGATCAAGCATTAGGCAATGGAGGTTGAATATGTATACATTCGATGCATGAATGGGCCAAAAAATGGGGTTATGAAGTGTCTCACTCAGACCAACAAAAATCTGGGCAAATCTATCATTGGGTGGTCAATCGGCCAAACGACCGAGCGGTCGACCGATCAGGGTAAAAAAAATGTCTATTTTGCTTTGGTTCAGTTCAGTTTTGCTTCGATGCCCGGTAGGACCTAAACACTTGGCCAAAATAGGCTTAGGGTGGAGAGTAAAGCTCAAATTCCATCTTTTTATTGAGGATTTTGTTAAAAAAACACATTCTTATTTTCATCATTGGGTAATCAAAAGAAAGTACCTAAGTCTTAGAGTCAGTCAAAATGGAGTGTCTATACTTTTAGACCTCACCCTCTCAGACCTAGAGTAACGAGTTCTAGAGGTTCTTGAATGAGTGTCACCTATCCAGAGGCTTCTACTCTCGAAATGCGTGTGCATGCCATGACTAACCTGATCCCTAGAACGGCAAGATTGCGTTCGCCCTTCATAGATCTCCACCCTAGCCATGCATTTGCCCTTCCCTTGGCGCTTTAAAGTCTCCATGTCTACTACTATCGTTTTTATCACCACGTCTTGCTCTCTCACCCGATCCTCCAAAACTTGAGTGTTCGTCCATCGCCTTTGTCCATCCAGGCTTCGAGGGTGGCGAGGGCATAAACCCCGCTTTTCTTCACACCCCTGTAAGGGTTTCGTCATTGCAGGTCTAAATCTGCCATGGGTGGAACGTGAGGTAAGTTGCCACGCCTCCTATTCCCCTCTGGTGTCTGGCCATCGATGGCAGACTGCGGCAAATCTTCATTGTGTGCCATTGAAACTCATAAAAGGAAAACTTGATCAAAAGGTAAGTTCTTTGATGCTTCCCCACAGACGACGCCAATTGTACGAGCACGAAATAATCTTCATTCGTATAATCCTGTTGATCAAGCTTGCGTTCCTTCAAGTGTCGTCGTAATACCTGAAATCACAAACGTGAGCTAGCCGGCTGGTGTGTGCCAAAAACCCCTCCAATGCCTAAGTTAGTAAGTAGACTAAGGATACAAAAGTTCTGTGAATTTAGGAGTATGAATTGCAATACCTGGATAAGAGTTTGGTTTGAACTTTTGTAGGCTTCACATGGCACAATCCTAGTAGGACTCTAACTCCGTTTAATAGAGTCCCTCTAGGAATCACATTCTCAAAGGATAATGCATATCCTTTGACACCCTCCTCAATACAAGCCAAGTGAGATGGCTCAACTCTTTGCTCGGTTAGCGCAAGTGACCGAGCTAATTTCACTCTATCTATTACCAATAATATCGAGCAATGCGCATTACCGTCCGAAGCTTACACTGCATGCCACTATGATATCATAGCACGGCCCATCAGGTAGCTTGGTTAGAACCTCATTCCTAGTTTCGTTTAACCGTCTTTTGCTATAGCTCGGTTAATGCTTTGACCGCCACTAGTAGCTGGGCTTTTATTCGTCCGGTCTATCGTTTGTTCGGCCCAACACCAAGTTAGTTCTTGCTTTTAGCTCAGCCCAAGCTACATGGTCTCTTCTACCTAGCTCAGCCCAATTTGCTTACCAAAATTACCCTCTCAAACACCATTTACAGGAGTCATTATTAAGTATTCGTGGAGTATGGTCACATGGTGCTCTAAGGTGTTATGATTGGTGGAGAAAGTAGGACATTTTATGTTAGGTGATTGATAAATATGAGGAGGCATTGCGCATGAAGATTAGTTTTAATTTCTAATTTAGATGGAATGATCAAATTGAAATTAAATTTAAAGTGATAAGTATTTAAAAATTATTAATTTTAACCTTCAATTTAGATGAAAGGACTATGAGTCATTTAATAAACTTTTCATTCATCTATGAGTTGTTTAGATAGATTTGTAAGAGAGCTCCCACATAAGGAGAGCAAACAGAAAATTCAATTTTGCAGAGGACACTAATATTTTGTACCACCCCTCTTGTGAGTAAAGGCCAAAGCCCGTTGGGTTAGGTAAGAGTTGGGGTGTAAATCTAACCCAACTCGGCCCACTCGAGCTCGGGCCCAGGACGGCCCATGTCGGGCCTCGCGGGCTCCTGCCAAAATTCGAGCTGGCCCACGAGCCAAAAAATTAGGCCCAAGCCCAAGCCCAAGCCCTGGGGTATTCGGGCCGGGGGGCCTGAGCTTGGTCTCGGGCTTGGGTGGGCCTGACCATTTCTTTTCTTTTTTTTTTAAATTTTTCTACCAAAATTTTATTATTTTCCACTAAAAAAGACAATGGGCCTCAGGCCAAGCCTTGAGTAGGCCTTAAGTGGGCCGATGGGTCGGGCCCACGGGTCAGGCAATGATGGCCAGACCCAAGCCCAGGGGCTCAGGCTCGGGCTCGGGCCCAACCGGGCCCGGCGGCTTCGGGCCGCAAACCATTTTTACACTCCTAGGTAGGAGTAGGAATTGAGAGAAAGCTATACATACAACAAACTAGCCATCATTATTTGAATAAGTTGGAACAATGAAAGTCATCTTGCCCCTATCAGGATTGTTTGGGATGTGTTATATAAGTGTATTTTTTGATTTTTTTTTAACTAAAAAAGTAGAGAAAAAAATATATGTTTGGGATAATTTTTTGATTTTTTACGAAAAGATATATAATAAAATATTATAGTAAAATCAAAATGACCATTCTACCTTTTGTTGACTTTTTGACTTTTGAGTAGTTGAATTCAAAGGGCAAAATAACAAGTTTGTCCTCTAGGCTTTTCCCATAAGTTTCTCCTGAATAGTATGGACTTTTGACTTTTTTATTAACTTTATAATTTTTTAACTTTTATAGGTTATTCCAACCAAGTCCAAATTAAGAATTAATTTTGACTACCTACATGTTGGTAGACGAAAACAACTTGTGACCTTGCAACCACATTTGCTGGGTCGGAAACACAGGCTGTTGGTAGGGCTGTGCACATCCTACACTTACCCAGCTTAATCTACTAAAAAGAGAATTTTGGGTTTAAGAGTCATCATTGGTTCAAAATAAATCATATCATATATATTATTAAAAGTAATTTTTTTTCATACTTAAGTGGTACAT
This sequence comes from Camellia granthamiana, assembly GCA_036172215.1. NCBI lineage: Eukaryota > Viridiplantae > Streptophyta > Magnoliopsida > Ericales > Theaceae > Camellia > Camellia granthamiana. Next base: position 60,028,669 of record CM069912.1, read on the forward strand.
TATAGGGGGCTTATTTCTTTCTAAGACAACCACGTTGTAGACACCCCATTTTTGACCGACCTTAAGATTCAGACATCATCAATTGAGCGCTCAGTGATTGCGCATATCGTGCTCGTTCTGAGGTTACGGAGTCTCTGCTGAGAGCCTTGCCTCCGGACTTCGAGACTCTTTTTGTGCTTTGTCTCGGTTTGCGAACCAGGTTTTGTTTTCTCTTCCCGAAGGGAGGGAGAGGTCTCGTAGATCATCTCTCAGTGGCCATAGGCTACTTTTTGTGGTCGTAGACCACTGTTCCCGTTTGGAAACCAGTTTCTGATTTTCGGAGCCGTCGGCCGTGCGCCTCGGTTCGAGACCGCTTAACTTTCTCCTTTTGCTCCGATTTTTGGCACACACCTTGTTTCCTCTCTCTAGAGGGACACTGTGGCCCAGGAGACCACCTTCGTGGTCGCGCGCCACTTTCGATGCTTAACAGTCAGTTTTTGGGGCACCCGGCTGTTCGTTTTGGCTCCCGAACCCTCGTTTTGCATCCGTCTTAGTTCATTTTTGGTGTGGTCCCTATTTTCATTGTTTGGAAGGTGGTACAAGGGTGGGAGACCACCTTTTCTCTTGGAGACCACCCTAGGAGCAGGCCGACCACCTGAACCTTTTGACCTTGGTCGGCCGACCAGGGGGAGTGGTCGGCCGACCACCTGAACTGGTCGGCCAGCTTTCTGCTTTTTTGTCTCACTGAGTGTGTTCCAGCTATGCTAGCTGGGAGGCATTTGTTGCATCCTCCATACACGTGTATGGAGGATGTTTAATCTTGGTTTTAAGCTTCCAAGAGAAGCTTTGGACCCTTGGCTCTATAAAGGAAGGCCTCTCCTTCCTTGGCAAGGGTTCAGAACTTGGTGAGAGCATACGCCATATATCTCTCTTGGTCTATCCCTTTAAGCTTCAAAGAATGAAGTTCTTGCCTTCCTTTGCACACCACCTCACAACCTAACCTCTCCATCATCCATCTAAGCACCTTGGAGCTTATTTTCAGAGGCTAAAGAGTTGTTGTTTTGGTCCAGAAGCTGCTGGAGTTATTGGCTACAAGGGTAACACTCTTATTCCCTTTTTGGTCCTTATTTTGCTTCATATCTTAGCTATATTTGCAAGCATATTTGAGCTTTGTCATAAACTAAAAAAAATCTTATTTTGAGCTCCTCTTGAAGTTTGTTTAAGGTCATTTTTCTGTTGGGGGTCATCTACCCCCTTGCATGCTTCATTTCTCTTTGTTTTGAGCCATGCATTAGGGCCTTTGTGTTAAGTTTTGTTGGCCCTTTTGACCACTGAAATCCAGTAGATTTTCAGTGGTTTCTATGTGTTTTTGAGAGCCAAAATCAGAGAGGGGTGGCCCTCTCACCCCTTGTCTCATTTTCTAGCATATTTGGCCTATCAAAGGAGTCCTTATTTGTACACTTCTTGAGCATGTTTCAGGCCATTTTTGGTGGGTTTTAGGACCTACATAGGCTCCTTCCAGAGCCTTTTTTGCCATTTTGGATGTCCATCTTGCATGTGTAGAGTAACCCTCTTCATGGCCTTTCGAAGGAGCCTTTACTTGCATGCTTCCTAGCCTCATTTCAGGCCCTTTTCAGTGAGTTTTACGGCCTTCATAACCTCTTTCCAGAGGTGGTTTTGCCTTTTTGAATGTCCATTATGCATGTGTAGAATAACCCTCATTTTGGTCTTTCAAAGGAACATATCATTCTTGCATGCATTGACCATGCTTCCATGAGTTTTTGGGCATTATTTCGCATGGAATACTTCTGAATTTTGCTGGTTTGGTGACCTCTTGATTGCCTCACATACTTGTAGTGTAAATCCCCTTTACTAGCTTACATTGCATGCTATGTTGGCCCTTGATTCTAGCACTTTTTGGCCATGCCTTAAACTGATTTTGTGCATGTTTTGGACTACCTTAGCTCTATTTTTGTGCCTCATGGTCGAATGATGCATGCTATGCATAGTTGTAGTTCAATATCCATACCTAGCCTTGAGTTTTATAGCCTCTTGCATGCTTGAATAGAGGTGTTTGCATGTCTTGGCATCATTGTGCATGTTATTTCAGACCTCATACCTGTGCCATGTTCCCATGTTTTCCACTCCTTAAGTGCATTTGAGTGTTGTGCTTGTTTGCCTCATTTTCGGATCATTGCATGAGCTTCATTTCTATGCATGTTGAGCCATCCTTTTAGGCCATTTTCCCACTGTCTTGGACCTACCTAGGGTCTATTTGGGGCTGGTTTTGCCATTTGTGCATTGCTTTGAGTACCTCTAGTGAAACGCACTTCACTAGTTTCGGTATTCGGGCCATCTAGCATGCATTATGTGACACATTTGCATGATTCGGGACCATTGTGTATCATGTTTCAGAGCTGGGAAATGTGTAATTGTATGCCATGTTTCATCCCTTGCCATGCTTTGGTAGAGTGGCATTTGATGCCTTAGGTTTGGTCCCTTGCATCGGGCATATTTGCATGAGTGTTCCTACCTTTCATTCCATCATGTTTGGCCACTAATTTGGGTGTGGTTGAGGCTCACCCATCTTGGTTTAAGTCCATCTTGCATTGTGTATGCCATTCTAGTCATAGCATTGCGCATGCCATGTAGTTCGTTGCATCGAGTATGCCATTTGATATTCGCATTGTGTATGCTAATCATATGTTGTCATATTGTTGCATAAGGTGTCTTGCATCGAGTATGCCACGTAGTTCATAGCATTGTGTATGCTAGTAGCATATTTGCATGTCATTCTCTGCATGTTTGTATCATTTAGTCGCATTGCATTTAGGTTGCATAGTCCAAGTAGTATCGTGCATGCCATGTATATTGCATCGTGTTTGGAATAGGGTTTAGTCCAAACACGGGAAATTAGGGACGTTTCGTACTCCAAGTGACGAAACGTGCCTCAGTTCTCGATCGCCGACACTCCGGATTACCCATGACGGAGTTTAGGCCTTGTTGTGTTTATGTGTGCATTCATTTCACATTGAGTCGTGCAATTCGACTCCTTGGCCATCATGCATCGAGATGCGTGATTGATGGCACGAGGATCGAGGACTACACTCCCTAGAGCTTGTGCAATGACGGGGAGAGTGGTCGTGCGCACATGTGTTGAAAATTCTTTGCCATGCCCCTTTCTTGCTCTCTGTTGCAGCAAACCAGAAACCAGCAGCCTTCTGGAGCTTTGTACAATATTCCGGGATCAATTGCAAATCGGGGCATCGCGATGGATTTTCCGGCAAGGCGACTCGAGCATGCATGCATCTTTCATCATTCCGAACAGAGCTGAGGCAGTCTACCTCATCTAGCATTGCATGCTAGTTTACTCGCTTTCTTAGTTAATTTCTTAATTAGCTAGTGTTGTATAATAATTAGCTGTAGCTGTTATTCATTTCGGTTCTGTATTATTTATTCGGACACTCTGAGGAGGGCAATTTTGTAATAAGTGTGCGTGCATATGATGTATGTCTTCCAACCCCACGTCTTTCTCCCTTTTATTTACCAGCTTATGATGGTTAGTTTAGGGCACGTTTCAATTAGCATACTTATGCTTGCATGTTTGCATTCATTCTGTCTTTGCATGCACCGGGCTTGGCGCATCATACTAACTGCATTGTATTTCAATTCCGAGTTGAATACATGTTATCTGTTGCATTTCACCTGCCATCTTAGAACAGCCAAGCCTATCTTAGTTGCATTCCTGTATGTGTTGCATTAGGCATTTCAGCATAGTTAGGATCATGCATTTGATTACTAACCAGCTTCTGTTTTGGCTCGGAGTACTAGGTAAGCTTTTATGCCTTAGCATCCTTGCATGTGTGTGAGTGACTGCCATGATAGCATGCTTACCATGAGGCTATTTGCTTATGTGATATAACTGCCTGAATGCCTGTGGGTGAAGGTTGAATTATTTGAATTGGAACAATTCATTTATTGCGAGTTTAAGCCCACTAGATAGTGGCAAATCACCATGTTTTCTAAGCCCACTTGAGGGTGGCAAAATCTGCATTTTAGCCTACTTGCGAGTAGCAAACCGCTTTCAAAAACAAACATGAAATGTTTTGTTCTAACTCAGGCGATCCACTCTATACTTGTATGCTGCGCGTATCACATAGTAATTCTAGGCTAATAAACTGGAATAAGAGCACATAATGTTTTCAAAACTCGATATCATGGTTAGTAGAGGCCGATCTTTGATCTGGCGAGTGGGGGTGCTCACGAAGTGACCTTCCCCAATCGTACCCAAGTTCCCGAGCCGAGGCAACTTTGGTGATGACGGACGCGTGGCCTTAGGCACGAGTCAGGGTTTCCTAAATTCCCTCAAAATAAATATTTAGGTGGCGACTCTGTATCTGGCAAAATAGTCCATGTTTGGCACTTCTTTCAAAAAAAATCTATTTTCAAAAATGATTTGCCGGATTTGGACTCTTTGGTGATTCATCGGTCTTGCATTACACTCTGCGAGATTAGATACAGGACCGTGACATTGAGTCCTGAACTGTAGTGAGCCCAATGAATAAAACGGGATTCCCTCCTGGGACGTTCGGGGACGTCTACAGTTTCTGGCGACTCTGCTGGGGATTTAGAGAACTTGACTCGAACTCATGATATCTCGTTTTGACTACACTTATGTGTTTCTTTGCATTGCATGTGCATTGGTGCGCCTAGGACACCATGTTTGCCGTCTGCTATTCCTGAACGGTTTGCCGGAGGCTCGCTTTAAGAGGCGTGCCATAAGACTGACCGGTTACGGGCTCTGCCACGATGGGAATACAAAACCCGGTTTTTACCGGGGCACCCTTTTTGACCATTAGACCTAGTGCATATCGGAATCCATTGTGACCATTCCAAACTAGGACAGGTTGCTTACCCGATTATAGGTTGTTTGAAACCACTACGTGCGTAGTGAAACCCTAGCTCCTGACAAAATAGGACAGCAAAACCCTACCCCAACATAGGAGTGGTTTGGCTCTCACTTGTTTGCTATATGCTTTTAGAGTGCGTCTTTATAAGAATGCATGTATTAGTTTACAAGTTTGGGTATCAAGCCTGCGGGCACCAGTTCAGTATTTTGGGAATCAGTTATATGCGGGTATCAGATTCAGTTTTGGGGGTAGTGATTTGGGAACAATGATCAGTATTTGAGAACAGTCTATTCAGCTTAATCAACTATGTGTTGTGTGTTTATTTACGCTGTTATGCTGTCCGTTTGTCTGGTTGTTTATTTCCTTATTATTGCTTTGTTTATCTTTTTGCTAGGTAGTTTAGCACAATTGCTTCAAACCAAGTAGATATTCCCCAAGCACTCTGGACTAGAGGTCGCCGACTTAATCGATCTGAGGATCTGGTCGACGGACAACCAGTATTTTATTCCTTATCCCTGGTTATCAGACGGAGGTCGAGAAAACGCAGTGTATCCGAGCAGAGGTTGCCAGAACAGTGGTCTACCCTATCAGTGGATAGTCAGGCTGAGGCTTCAGTTTTTACCACAGAGATAGATATACCAGTCAGTCAGCTGGAACAGCAAGGCATGGCAGGGATGGAGGACATGGTGTGCCAACTTCGAGAAAGTATGAGAGCCATGCAGCAGGACGCTGTTCGTCGAGATGAATTTGCCAAACAACAGGCCGAGATCATGGCCCAGCAGGCAAAGTTGATCGCCAGGCTGCAACAACAAATCGGAGCATCTGCTTCACACCAAGCTCCTCCCCCACCAGGAGTTCCAGCACCCGGGGAGGCACCAAATGTCCAGGGAGATACGGATATTCCGACAGGGCCGGCTCCGCACCTGATTCTACCTCAACTATCTAAGGCACCTACGCCTATCAATCAACTGGACTCTCCCTTTGAGTTCGAGGTGGACCCTACAGCGTTGAAGTTGAGCAAGCTGGAAAAAATGTTCAAAAAATCCCAGGGGGTAAAGTCCATTCCAGACATTGAGGACGGTTATACTGACGCGGCCATGACGCTGCCAGATCGGTTCAAGATGCCACAAATCGACCGCTTTCACGGGTTCGGGGATCCCATGGTGCATCTCCGTTTGTTTTCAGACATACTAAGGCCGATAGGCCTCACCAGGTTACAGAAGCTTTCATTATTCGGTCGAACCCTGTCGGCTATGGCGCCATCTGGTACGCAAAGTTGGAAGATGATGTCAAGCGGCACTGGGATGAGATAGCCAAGGCTTTCATTGCACAGTACTCCTATAACAGGCAAATCGAGATTACAACCCGTGATCTTGAGACGACAAGGTTGGAGCCTAAGGAGAGCTTCTCTGAATTCGTAGCCCGCTGGAGGGCCAAGGCCTCAATGATGATCCTTAGGCCCACTGACAAAGATCAAATCCGGATGATTGTGCGCAATCTCCAGCCTAAGCTTATGTAGAAAATGATCGTGCTCCCATTCCCTACCTTTTCAGATCTGCATGAGATGGGAGTACAGATCGAGGATGCCTTGAAGCAGGGCTTGATTAATAATGATAGAGAGCAACCCAGAAGAACCTTCAACCGCAACACCAATACAGGCACCAACAATGCCGCAAATGCTAGAGCTTCAAAAGTAAGCATGGTCACCACCACTCCCCGTCCAAGACCCATGGCGGCTACACCTTTCTCCAGTGCGTCTGGAAGCAACACACAAACAACCAAATACCAACCTCGAGGCCAAAGAACCTTCACCCCATTATATATGCCCCTGTCCAAAGCTCTAGGGGTTTTAATCAGAAAAGGGCACTTGAAGCCCCTGGAGCTGAGGCCATTACCAAATCCACTCCCACCCTCTCATAACCCAGCAAAATACTGCGCATATCACCAACAACATGGTCATGACACCGACCAATGTTTTAGATTGCGTCATGAGATTCAAGATCTCATTGACAAGCAGGTGATTGTGCCTCCCGAAAAACCCAATGTCACAACCAACCCTCTCCCACTACACAACCAAGCTCCACCTCCCAAACGAATCAACTTCATCCAGACCGGGGTCACGTCATACGACCCCAGCATATACATTACCCCGACCCACCTACCCAAGCCGGAGGTGTTCCTTCCCAACAGCACAGACTTGTGCATGTTGGACATCTCCCGAGCCCAACCCAAACCAAAAGTGGTGACTATCGAAGACAGGGCAGGGATGGCTGCGGAGAACAGCGGGGCTGTTGGTTCAGAATCTGAGGAATCTGGGAGCATTGCTAAGGAGGTGTATGATCTGAGTGGCTACATTGTGTCAGCAAGACAGGCTGGGCCAAATCTGGAATCGCCAATAGGGGCAGAAATCTGTATACTACAGAGGGGCGGACTTGATCAGAGGACAGATGACTTAGCAACTTTGGAAGGGGATATGGCTAACCTCCAGTTTTTCACCGAACAAGACTCAGGGGACTCAGCAGTCAACTGGTTTGATTTTGACGAGTCAACAAAGGTTACAGGGTGGCTAGACGACCAACCAGATGTTGTTGAGGAATCTCAGCAGGAACAAGGCTTGTTGGGGACAAGGACATCAGATGTGGCCGGAAGGACCGGAAGTCAGAACACATCGCTAGAGAGCGTCGGTGCTAAGAATTTCGCTCGGGATCTGGGCATTTTGAATACAGGAATTATTGAACAGCCAGCTGTACTAACGCAGTTGGAACAGGGAAGGTTTGAGGATTCTGAGAGAATCAGGAAAACTAAAGCCCTTGAGGGGACTGAAAGTGCTGTGTGCGCAAGGACAGAGAATGCTGCGAGCATGTGGACGGAAGGTACTGCGAGTACAAGGACAGTCATACCAGAGCTGGACAGGTGTCTGTCGGCTGCCGATGAAATGTGGTGGGAAGATGATGATCTATGTCTGGCCTACACGGATGAGGATTGGGGGAGCAATCAACCGGATGATACCTGGTATATTGGTGAAGTTGACCATATGACTAGGAGTGGGCGGTATTTCAAGCCCCCACATCTAGATCAGCCAGAGGCGTCCGGGAAGGACAAGGAGGTGGAGAAACAGAAAGAGAAGCAACTTGAAGAAGAGGCCGTGCTAAAACAGTTGAAAAAGATACAAGCAGACATCTCCATCTGGGGACTGCTTATGGCTTCACGTGTTCACAGACAGGCTGTCCTATCGGCCATGGACAAGGCCAAGCTCTCAATAGACACCACCCCTGAACAGCTTGTGGGATTGGTCTTTCCGGGAGGAGGTTCCCCGACGTTGACCTTCTCTGACAAAGAACTGCCGCCTGAGGGCACAAATCATAACAAATCGCTCTACATCTCTGTGAAATGTAGAAGCAAATAGATACCGGTAGTTCTTGTCGACACGGGATCCGCTATTAATGTATGCCCGTCAAGGACGGCATATGCAATCGGGCTGAAGCCCGCGGACTTCGTGCCCACAGGCCAGGTGATACGGGCATATGATAACACAAGCAGGGAGGTGATGGGGACTGTCAAAATTCAGACCCAGGTTGGTCCGGGACAACACGAGATTGACTTTCATGTCCTGGACGTTCCCGTACCCTTTAACCTACTTTTGGGGCGACCGTGGTTGCACCAGGTAAAGGCAGTCTCTTCCACCTTACACCAGATATTGGAATACCCCCACGGGAAGGGGGTGGCCATTGTTTTCGGGAATTCGTCAATTCATCCACCGCCAGAAGTGTCTACACCAGTCTTGGAAATCAAGCACGGCACGGAGGATGTGTTCTTATCGGGGTTTACTCTGGCTGAGGCTCGAGTCGTGCAAAACATCTTGGCTGTTGATGAGGGGGTGTATGTCAGCGCACAATCAATATACCTCATGAACAAGCTTTAACATATCCCCGGGATGGGATTGGGGAAGAGTGGCCGGAAGGGCCTTGCAGTATCGGCCGAAGTGCCGCACAACCCGCATACCTTTGGCTTGGGTTATCTGCCCACCAAAGAGGATTGGGTAAGGAAAGGTAAGGAGATGGCCGGGAGAGCCAGAGCAAAGAGGGCCGGGAAGCCTTTTGAGTTGATGCACCGACCCATCCAAGGTACCCTAAACGGACGCTTCGTCCGGGAAGGGGGAGGACTTTCCATTTTGTGGCTTCCCAGAGCCATAGCTGAATGCAAAGAGGAAGCGCCTGCCGGGGTTTGAGATCTTCTTCAACCTGCAGTTATCCAGGGATGATGTTGCCAAGGAGCAGACAGACCCATCAACTGAGGTTGAGCAGAATGAGAAAGTGGATCCTGAGAGCACCGAAATTGAAATGGGGGTAGCGCTGGCTTGTCTACTTGTAGATCCTCCGATCGTACAGAAGTGCTTGGGGGATAACTTCTCGGTGTCCATGATTGGGAATGAGACGGCTGTGGGCCTACCGTCAAGCATTTTGGATGCATCCATCGCACCCTCTCTCACCTGGCAGTACGAGAAGGGATTTTTGTCAAGTAGCACCAGGTCAGGTAGTGAGCCGGAATCTAATTCCTCCGAATCTGTTGAGTCGGAATCAGGTTCCAGCTCGACAGAGTCTGAGTCAGGTAATCTTGGGGGTGATAACCCGGATACCACAGTCCTGTCTAGGTCGTCTTTTCTTTCTCTTTTGAGTCTGTTGTAACAGAAGAATCGGACGATTTGGAAATGCTTAATGAGAATGGAATGGATGTGGTTTCTGAGTACTTTTTTGTGCCCTTGATTTATTGTATTAATCAGGACTTTCAAAATTTTGATGAAAACGACGAGGAAGAAATTCCTCCGGTTTTGCAACGCTTAATTGATCAAGAGCAGGAAAGATTTGTTAAACCTTTAGTTGATGAAATCACTACTGTTAATGTTGGTACTGAGGAGGACCCGCGACTGGTCCAGATCGGGTCCACGTTGTCTTCGGAGGAACGCAAGCGCTTAGTCGCTTTATTAGAAGATTTCAAAGATGTTTTCGCATGGTCCTACAAAGACATGCCTGGGATCGATCCTGAGATTGTACAGCACCGGATCCCTCTTGACCCCGAGGCCCGACCCGTTAAACAGAAACTCAGAAGGATCCGCCCGGATTGGGCCCTCAAGATTAAAGAAGAGGTCACCAAGCAAATTGATGCAGGGTTCCTGCTGGTATCCGAATACCCAACTTGGTTGGCCAACATTGTTCCGGTGCCAAAGAAGGATGTCAAGATCCGGGTATGCGTGGATTTCAGGGATTTGAACAGAGCCAGTCCGAAGGATGACTTTTCCTTGCCGCATATTGATGAGTTAGTGGACTTCACAGCGGGGCATGCTTTGCTTTCGTTCATGAATGGATTCTCGGGCTATAATCAGATAGTGATGGCACCTGAAGACCGGGAGAAGACTGCTTTCACCACCCCGTGGGGGACTTACTGTTACAGGGTGATGCCATTTGGGTTGAAGAACGCTGGAGCTACATATTAACGAGCCGCAACCACGATATTGCATGACATGATCCACAAAGAGGTTGAGGTGTATGTGGACGACATGATTGTCAAGTCTAAAGAAAGAGAGGGCCACTACACCGCCTTGCAAAAGTTCTTCCAAAGAATCAGAGAATTTCAGTTGCGGCTGAATCCTCAGAAGTGTACGTTCGGTGTTACAACAGGGAAAATGCTGGGGTTCTTGATTACACAGAGAGGTATCGAAGTCGACCCTTCCAAAATCAAGGCCATCTCAGAAATGCCACCACCAAGGACTGAAAAGGACATGCGAGGCTTTCTGGGTAAAGTGCAATTCATAAGACGGTTTATCTCAAAATTAACCTTGACTTGTGAACCACTTTTTGGTCTCCTGAAGAAAGGAAAGAAGTTCCGATGGGACGGCCGATGCCAAGCTGCTTTTGAACAGATCAAGGAATACTTACAAAACTCACCCGTGCTGTCGCCGCCTAAGTCGGGAAAACCGTTGATTTTGTACCTTTCAGTGACTGAAACCACGATGGGCTGCATGGTTGCGCAGGAATCAGAGGATAAAGTAGAGAGGGCTATCTACTATTTGAGCAAGAAGATGCTGGAGTATGAAACCCGCTACACACCGTTGGAAAAGGCTTGCTTAGCCTTGGTATGGGCTACCAGGAAGCTGCGGCACTACCTGTTAGCTCACTCTGTAATGTTGGTTTCGAGATTAGATCCCATCAAATATCTCGTCGAGAAACCGGCACTTACGGGTAGGCTTGCTCGTTAGTTGCCGTTGCTTTCCGAATTCGATCTGAAATATGTGACGTGCAAGTCAGTTAAAGGAAGAGCAGTAGCAGAGTTCTTAGCTAATCATCCAGTGGAAGGAGGTGAAGCAGTTGAGTACTTATTCCCAGATGAGGCCATTTTGCATATCGACGACGAGTTTTGGACGATGTACTTTGACGAAGCGTCAAACCAGTATGGGTATGGGGTAGGGGTGTTGCTGATAGCACCCGACAAGTCCCGTATCCCTCTAGCATTTAAACTCCGATTCAAAGTCTCGAACAACGAAGCAGAGTATGAAGCATGCATTGCTGGTTTAGAAGCAGCCCTAGAACTAGGGGCAAAACGGTTGGACGTCATCGGGGACTCAAACCTTGTTGTATCTCAAGCGAAAGGAGATTGGAAAGTCAAAGAAGAAAAGATGATAATGTATCACCAGACCTTGGACTTGTTAATTCCTCGGTTTGAGAAACTAAACTTTGCTCATCTATTAAGAGAGAACAACAGGTTCGCAGATGCACTAGCAACTCTATCTTCTATGATAGACATCCCTTTTGGAGTCCGAATGCGTCCGATCATCATTGACCCGAAATTTGCGCCAGCCTATGAGTCGATTGCTGCCATAGAAGAAGTCCAAGATGAGAACCCCTGGTATTACGATGTCTGGAACTTCTTGGAAAAAGAAGCGTATCCACCAGGGGCAAATGCCAATGATAAAAGGGCAATCAGAAGAATGGCTGCTCAGTTCATCATCTGTGGGGGTAAACTGTATAAAAGAGGTCATCTGGGAATGCATAAGTTGTGCGTTGATGCCGAAGAATCGAAGAGCCTGATAGAGGCCATCCATGGAGGAGAATGTGGAGCGCATATGACCGGGGTAATGTTAGCTCGGAAGATCCTCAGGCAGGGTTACTACTGATCCACCATGGAGGAGGATTGCATCAGCTTTGTTCGGCGATACCACAAATGTCAGATCCATACAAACCGCATGAACATCCCGCCGTCGAAGCTATACAATATGACTTCGCCATGGCCATTTTCAGTTTGGGGAATCGATGTGATCGGGGCTGTCACTCCGAAGGGGTCTAATGGGCATGAGTTCATTCTGGTCACGATAGATTATTTCACAAAGTGGGTTAAGGCCCAATCCTATGCGATGTTGAAGGCTTCACATGTTGCAAAATTCATCAGAAACAACATCATCTGTTGCTACGGGGTCCCGAACGAGATCATTTCAGATAACGATTCCCACTTCAAGAAGGAAGTGATTGATTTGTTGGAAAAATACAATGTGGCTTTTCATAAGTCATCCACCTATCGGCCGCAAACCAATGGAGCGGTCGAGGCCATCAACAAGAATATCAAACACATACTGCAGAAGATGGTGGAAACCTACCGGGACTGGCCAGATAAGTTGCCATTTGCTCTGTGGGGCTACCGGACTTCAATTAGAACGTCTGCTGGGGCGACTCCGCATTTATTAGTTTATTGGATGGAGGCCGTTTTACCTATTGAAATTGAGGTTCCGTCATTGAGAGTGCTGGCTGAGTGTCAAATAGCCGAAGCAGATTGGTAGCAGAGCAGGTTTGAAAAACTCATGCTCTTTGATGAAAGAAGACTGAAAGCACTGTACCATGTTCAAGGTTATCAGCGCAGAATTGCCAGGGCTTTCAACAAGAAAGTTAAGTCCAAGAATCTGAAAGAAGGAGATTTGGTGCTCAAAGACAACCGAGCTCTCATCCACGACCCTAGGGGCAAGTTCAGACCCAATTGGACTGGTCCCTACATCATTATGTCTATCTGGTCAGGTGGAGCTGTCGTTCTGATGGACCTAGATGGCCTAGAGTTCTCACAGCCGATCAATATGGAAAAGTTAAAGAAATATTACCCCTAAGAGGCTCGCTAGGCCGAAAACCCGAAAGGGCGACCTAGGCAAAAGTTAGAGCACAAAAAAATTAGAAATTACAAAAACTGAGCTCGCAAGGTTGAAAACCCGCAAAGGGCGGCCTTGGCAAAAGTTAGAGCGTAAAAGGAGAGTGAAAATACTCGAGTGAACCCGAGCCTAAACTACGTAAGGCTTGATTCCCATCTTTGGGATACGTAGGCAACTTCATCTTGAAGTTCAGCCGTAAACTTTTCCCCGATCAACTTTGTCTATTTGATCATCTCGGTCATCTTTGTCTATTCTGCATTCAGCAGTTTTGGTTGTGATCTCCGGTACAGTGCTATTCAGACTAGGGGCAACTTTCCAGTTGCTAGAGATCCGGGGTTATGCATCTCAGTGACAGATCTCAAGCGTGTCCAGTTCTGATCCATATCGAAAATGATTTTGAAAATTTTTAATAAAAGTTGATTTTGTTCAAATTAATCTTTTTACAACTTAGACCATTTTTGGACCAAAGCAGAAAATTTTCAATACCCGCAACCTTCAACTTTATTGATTTCAATACAGAGTCCTCCTGCTCTTGCATACAAATTGAAGTTGCTTTTGGTTACATTCATAAAGAAAACTTGAAAGTACTAATAAAGCAATAAATCCGGGGCATAGCTAAGTCAGGTGTTCCTGCGCCCCCTCCCAGAGCTGATCGAAGCTTCTGATGCCAAGCTGGGCCCAATCTGTGCCTCTTCATTGAGCCAATCTGTGCACTCATCAAACAAAGTGCAACTGAAAGTGGGAGCGGAGGCCAGGAGTTCTCTCGTCCTCCATGTCATGGCATACCGAACAAGCTGTGCGCCTCGGATTGGGAATGCAGCAGGGTACTCTATCCCCTTTGGCGGGCAAGTCTGATCATGGCTGAACTGGCGCTGGAACCAGAAAGGAAAGTAAAACACGCAGTGCGTCAGACCAATCAACTGAATCCCAGTCTGCCGGGACATGCTGTAGCTCATTGCCGGTAGATTGAGCCAAGGACAGCGCCAACCAATGCGGTCTGCGGACAAACTGTACATCCAGTCAAACCACCATCCCTCATTCGGGGCATCGACTAGACGCTGTCAGAAAAAGTAGCCGCAAGCTGAGTATGCTGGGCAAGAGTCCACAACTTGTAGCTTATCCATCAACCACACCTGGGAAGGGATGGAAAATGAGAGATTAAAGAATAGAGAGATGTACGATGAGAGAAAAGTGAGAAAAGGGCTTTGTGAGAAAAACCGAGCTTGAGGATCGAGTGATGTGAGCAATATATATGTGAGATAGGGTGGGAAACATTACTTGAAGCAGTAGTGGACTCCCCGCAAATTTGGCCGTCTCCCAACCGTGGAAAGCATCCAAGCACATCAATGTTTCAGCCAATGTCATGGCAATGTAGCTCTTGCCCTCTTTCAAGCTTTAGGCAACCTCGATCAACCGAACACTAGATCCTCCGGAGCCTGAGGCAAGCAAAAAGTGTGATAGCATGCACAAGCAAAGGGCATGACGCCGAAAACCTTGCCAATGATGGTCGCCACGGTCACCGACATCAGAAAAGCGATGAGTCAAGCCGAGGATATCCAATTCTCCATTACAGATCAAAGACCGAGTGTCATGCATAGTGAGCCCACACATCCGTCCTAAAGCTTGGGCGTAGCCGAAGCGAAACTGGGGCAAGATCTCTTCGCTGCGCTCGGATTCCATCAATGCTTGGAAATCTTCGAAGGTAGGACACATCTCTTGCCCGCCGAAGCTAAAGACATGTGTTACCGGATTCCAAAACCTTGCTGCGGCATGGAGGAATGGAAGATACAGCGGAGTACAACTCAACGTGAATAGTGCATTCAAGCCGAAGCCCCAGAAGTTCAACTTTTCCGAGCCGTCTAAAGTAGCAATCTAAGCTGCGAGATTTTCGATGAGGAACGCCTCCATTCTATTGCAAAACTGAGATGAAATGAAAGAACCACAAAGCTGGAACCTTTATAGAGGATAAGGCACTATTTGGGGACACGTGTCGAAAATCTGGTGGTCGCCAAACCAGGTGGTCTTTTCTGGTAGGCCGACCACCCCTTTGGTCTCCACGGAAAACAGCTGGTCGGCCAACCTCCCTGGGTGGTCGGCCATGGAGAAAAGCAAGGCTTTGGTCTTGTCCTAGCTTTTAGAAGAGAGTTCCTAGCTTTTCCATGTGTTGGGAGTGTCGAAGGCCCGCGTTTCCCTCTGTTTCGGACGCATTCCATCGTTCGTTTTCTCCGAAATGCATTTGCTTATCGAGTTGTTGTTAAGTCTTGCTTATCGAGTTGTTGTTTTGCTTATGGAGTTGTAGTTTTGCTTATCAAGTTGTTTTGTCTATCGAGTCAATAGGTTTTGTCGAGTTGACGAGTTTGTCCATTGAATTGTTGTTTGTTTATCAAACATTTTCGTGTTTTGCTTATCGAGTTGTAAACTTGCTAAGGTTTTGTTGTTTCTTAGTAAGTTAAGTTGTTTAGTTTGTTGCGTTGGTTCACTACTTGACTTGGCAATTTTCGATGATCAATTTTCATTCAATCTCATTTTTGTGCAAAATGATGCGACGCGATGCTAAGAACATAAAATACAACACTTTTTTTCAAAAAGCTGTTTCATTCCATCATGCTTCCTTTGTTACAACATTTTACAACAAGGGTACAAGTTTTTACAGAAAATAAAACTGCCTAATGATGTACAATGTGCTACAACTACTAGTAAAAAAGGCAAATAAAGCAGGAACATCTGCATCAGTGCTCTCAAGTGCAAGAATAAGAGGCCCTCTTCGTCCTCTTCGGCTGAGAAGTCCCTGCACCATCTCTACCAGCACCACCATCTGAATCGGAGCTGCTGTCCTCGGAACCCTCCTCGGCATCACCTCCGCCCTCAGAACCGGACTCAGAGTCATCCACTCTGCCTGCAGATGTCTCTGACTGAGGATGCGCAGACTCCTCCTCCTCACTGGACTCCTCGTCATCTATGACAGGTGCTCTGCGCCTGCCTCGTCTATGAGACGAGTCCCCTCTCCCAGCCCCTCGAGAAGGCCCGGATGGCTCGGACTGTAGTGGTGGCATCTGAAAAGGACAATTTGAGTACATTAGCCAACATGTATATCAGATGCAGAGACAAGAATGCTACATAGAGTGGGTGTATGCAGATACAATGTATGAATGTGGTGTGTATCAGATGTGCTCTACGCATACTGTCAAGCAATGCAGTGAAATGGGTAAATACAGCATGTCATCAGAAGTATGATAAATGCAAGGAAATTGAAAAGCACCGAGACGCCGGCGATGAATAGCTATGTCTCCCTCCGCAGAACCATGCCCTCGAGCGAGGCCATCACTCCGAGCATCCTATCCATGTACTCCATGGAGGGCTGCAAATGCAAGTGCAAGTTATCAGTGAATGAATAAATGTCCAAATATCTGAGTGATAAATCAAAACTGTAAAGAATATCGGTGGCGAGTCAGGGTCTCTGACGTATTGGTGACCAGGCACTGGGGGCTCCAATGGAATTGGGTAAGGTGACCCGTATCGCCATCCAGTCAACTCGATCGGAAGATCTGGCCACCCGGCGTGAGGGTAAGTCGAAGGAATCGGAGGAACCAGTCCAGCCCTACCTCTCGATGTGCCAACCCTGCTGGTCGAAGGAGCATCTGTAGCCCGAACTCGACTCAATGATGGCATGCCAGCAGACCTCCTCCTGGAAATGTGGACACCTGTTAATGGGGGCATCAAGTATGTATGACGGTAGGTCGCGTACTCCCCATCCTCCAAATTTAGAACTGCATTAGTACCCAGCATAGCCAAATCAACCTCCTGGGGAGTGAGTCCCTCAGTAGACCGCATGTCGTCCGGAGGCGCTGCGGGGACACTCTGCTCGGGATAGCCCATCGTCTGGCGCATGAAGCAGTCCCCCAGAAACCAGGCCCTACCAACCGGCCCCTCAAATAGGATCCTGTACCGAGAAGCGCCCCATGCCCCAGCAAACTAAAATCGGGTATCTCCACCCAAGGACGCCCAAGGCTGCCAGGTGATCTGCGGATAATCAAATGCATAAGCCGATTAGAAATCGAAAATGTACAAGATGAATCAAAGGTGAAAACATGAAAAACTGAGAGTTCTGAATTACCTCGATCGTCCGCACTGTATCAAAAAACTGCCGCAGGTAGGGCAAAGTCTCCCGAGCTCTCAGCCGGTACTGGCCCTCAAACACGAGCGAGTAAGGGATCACAAGAGGCGCCTCCACCTCAAGCTCTAGGGCTAGCGTCGGAAAGTACGCGAAAACCCATAGATGTGGAAAACAGAGCAATAGCCATCAGAATATAGAATGCTGAGTACAGAATGTGAATGTAGAATGTACAGAGAATGCAGAATGCTGAGAGCGGAGTGTAAAGTATAGAATGTAAAGTGTGCCGTGTGTGCAGTGTACAGATAATGAAAAGCAGAAATGTAAATCAAGAGGGCAGAAAGTACCTCCCAAGCTCTCCAACAGCCGCCGACTATGTTCCCCCGCCCGCGGGAGGTCGCACTCATATAGCAATAGAGGGTAGCAAGGCCAGCGCCGCCCCAATCATACTGGCTGACCTGTGATAGGTCTACCAAAGCACACAGCAGATAAAGTCCAACTGTGTTCCCCCTATCGGAGAACAAAGTAGTCCCTAGGAGGAACATCAAAAACCCTCGAGCGTACTGCTCTGTCTCCTCGAGAGTCCCGGGCGTAGTCCCCCTGTAATGTGCGGAAAACCAAGTATACCTGACTCTGCCCGAAGATTTGTCAATCGGTGGGCGAGCTCCCAACAGATAGATCCAGGCGGCCTCCCACTTACCCATATCCTCGTCATAGGGGACCGGTCGACCGGCCACGTCAAGACCAGTCAACAGGGCAAAGTCAAACAGGGTCATCGTCATATCCCCGACAGCCGAAAAGTGGAAAGAGTTGGTGGTGTCCCACCATCTCTCCACGAGTGCCCCCATCAGCGTCCTACTCGCAGGGTAGTGAGATATCCCTGTGCAGAAGGGTCCGAACCCTGCCTCATCAACCAGATCACGAACGGCCTCTGGGAACTCTACGTACCACTCCCTGGCGATGATCGAGCCATAGCCTCGTGTAACACGGGAAGATACATGTATTCAGTTTCAAAATGAAAGTATGAATTGTGTGCAAACCAAATCAGATACAATGTTGTGGACTGTGTGTTCAGTATGAGCTGCGTGCAAATGCAATGAATGAGCTGCGTGTTCATCAGTAAAGTATATGAGCTGTGTGTTCAGAATTGAAGTGTGTGAGCTGCGTGTTCAACATAAAGTATATGAGCTGTGTGTTCAGAATTGAAGTGTGTGGGCTGCGTGTTCAGATTTTAAAAAAATGTGGGCTGTGTGTTCACCTTAAAAGTTTGGGCTGTGTGTTCATATTTCACAAAAACAGTGGGCTGTGTGTTCACCTCAAAAGTTTGAGCTGCGTGTTCAACTTTCAAAACCGTGGGCTGTGTGTTCACCATCAAAAGTTTGAGCTGCGTGTTCAGATTTCAAAACCGTGGGCTGTGTGTTCACCATCAAAACAGTGGGCTGTGTGTTCACCATCAAAAGTTTGAGCTACGTGTTCAGATTTCAAAACAGTGGGCTGTGTGTTCACCATCAAAAGTTTGAGCTGCGTGTTCAGATTTCAAAACAGTGGGCCGTGTGTTCATCATCAAAATAGTGGGCTGTGTGTTCACCATCAAAACAGTGGGCTATGTGTTCACCATCAAAAGTTTGGGCTGCGTGTTCAACTTTCAAAAACCGTGGGCTGTGTGTTCACCATCAAGAGTTTGGGCTGCGTGTTCAAATTTCAGAAAATGTGGGCTGTGTGTTCATAATCAAGAGTTTGGGGCTCCGTGTTCAACTTTCAAAAACTGTGGGCTGCGTGTTCACGATAAAAAGTATGAGCTGCGTGTTCAGAAATTCGAGTGATTGAGCTGTGTGTTCAAAATACAAACAGAATACTATGTTATAGACTAAGTGTTCAGAACAAGCTGTGTGCCAACTCAACGGAACTCTGTGTTGTGAGATATGTGCTAAAATAAGCAGAAGTATGGTGCGCAAATGTGTTCAGAACGAGCGGATAAGCATACATAGCGAAAGCATGAAATGCGCAGGAAATGCAGAATACATTGCAGAAAATGTAAAAATAAAGTACGTACCTCTCGTGCCTGGTGAGAGAGGTGGGACTCTGGCTCTCGTAATAGCAGGTCTACGGGCGCCCGGCGAACAAAGTCGGTGAAATGGTAGAAAACACTCGGGGGAAGGATGTGCTCCGGAGGGTCGTACCTTTCGGGATAAAAGGGGTGGATCCTCAAAGGCAAGGACATGATGTCCGATTCACCCTCGGCACCTGGAGGACCTCCACCATGAGGAACATGACCTACCATTTTGAGAAATCTGCAAAAATGAGCAAAATGAGCCAAAAGTCAACAAAAGTCAACTCCCGGGAAATGAAAAAGTCAACAAAAGTCAACTCTCGAGAAAATGTTCCAAATGTCGAGACAAACTTACCTCAAGTGGTGAAAATGGAGAAAGAAGCTCCAAAATCAAATTTTAATCGATCCAAAGTGAAGAAAACTGAAAGATTTCGCGAAACAACTTCGCGTGGGGCGTTGGAAAGCGCGTATAAAGAGCAGATCTGAGAGGAAAAGTGGTCTAGGAAGCAAGAGGGACTAATTTCGGACTTGAATTTGTGAGCTAAAGTGTTTTGGCCAAGTGTATTTAAAGATCCAAATGCAAAAGGACAAAACTGCCCCCATTTTGGCAAAGTGGTTGGCCGACCACATTTCCTAGCAGGCCGACCACCCCCTTGCACCAAACCGGGTCGGTGGCACTCTAGGGTGGTTGGTGGCCCTCCTGGATGATCTCCAATGTCTCTTTGAGCTCCCTGCAAATTTTGGTGGTGATCGGAGTCCCCGGCTCTCGAGAAAGTACAAAGAAAGTGCACTTTTCAGCACGAAATCCCTCCGCGGGAACTTCAAATTCAATCTTCGACGCGTGGCTCGTTGTTGCTCGCCAAAAGCAAGGTGTATCCTTTTTGAGTACGTTGCGACCCTTCCGAGCGGTAAACCGGAGGTCGCGTTTGAGTTGCCCTCGTCGAAGCTTACATTTCTTTGCTCGATGTTTTGTTTCAACTATGCTTTTGAAGTCGCACTTATCCTGCATTGTCATACACATCACTTGCATTGTTATGCACATCGCTTGCATTGTTGTGCGCAATTAACTGGTATTGTCATACCTTCATGCTTAACTCGCGTTGTCACGCATGTTTCTTCTTGCATTGCGTTGCACCTTTTCATCAGCACCATGTTTGTCTGCGTTTGATGTAACATTGAACATATGTTGCTAACTATGTTGTGCTTGTTAAGCTTCTCTCTTTTGCAGGCACGATATTGTATGTACGGTTCATTTGAAGCTGGTGCGACTAGACAAGCCGCACAGGTATTGTATCTTCTCCGTGTGAGACGTAGCGAGAATTGTAATTCTCTTACACTCTTACTGCATGAAATGTAGTTTCGCCTTGCATTCTCGCTTAGAACTGTTGCATCTATTGTGAATATTTGCTTCATTACAGCTTGCTGCTTTGCATGGTCATGAGTTACATTCGGCTTTGTGCATATCGTTTTGCATTTTGCCCCCTGCCTGCGGGCGCGTCTGTGGGCACATCTCTTCGTTTATCTTGCCTGTTTGTCTAAATCTTCGGCCTTGTCAAAAATGGGTCGTCTCTGGGCTTTGACATTCACTCCCGTCACGTATGACTTCCGAGTTCTGTCAAAGAGGGGCAACTGTAGACACCCCATTTTTGACCAACCTTAAGACTCAGACGTCATCGATTGAGCGCTCGGTGATTGCGCATATCGTGCTCGTTCTGAGGTTACGGAGTCTCTGCTAAGAGCCTTGCCTCCGGACTTCGAGACTCTTTTTGTGTTTTGCCTCGGTTTGCCAACCAGGTTCTGTTTTCTCTTCCCGAAGGGAGGGAGAGGTCTCGTAGATCATCTCTCAGTGGCCGTAGGCTACTTTTCGTGGTCATAGACCACTGTTCCCGTTTGGAGACCAGTTTTCGATTTTCAGAGCCGTCGGTCGTGCGCCTCGGTTCGGGACCGCTTAACTTTCTCCTTTTGCTCCGATTTTTGGCACACACCTTGTTTCCTCTCTCTAGAGGGACACTGTGGCCCAGGAGACCACCTTCGTGGTCGCGCGCCACTTTCGATGCTTAACAGTCAGTTTTTGGGGCACCCGGCTGCACGTTTTGGTTCCCGAACCCTTGTTTTGCATCCGTCTTGGTTCATTTTTGGTGTGGCCCCTATTTTCATTGTTTGGAAGGTGGTACAAGGGTAGGAGACCACCTTTTCTCTTGGAGACCACCCTAGGAGCAGGCCGACCACCTGAACCTTTTGACCCTGGTCGGCTAACCAGGGGGAGTGGTCGGCTGACCACCAGAACTGGTCGCCTAGCTTTCTGCTTTTTTGTCTCACTGAGTGTGTTCCAGCTGTGCCAGCTGGGAGGCATTTGCTGCATCCTCCATACACGTGTATGGAGGATGTTTAATCTTGGTTTTAAGCTTCCAAGAGAAGCTTTGGACCCTTGGCTCTATAAAGGAAGGCCTCTTCTTCCTTGGCAAGGGTTCAGAACTTGGTGAGAGCATACACCATATATCTCTCTTGGTCTCTCCCTTTAAGCTTCAAAGAGTGAAGTTCTTGCCCTCCTTTGCACACCACCTCATAACCTAACCTCTCCATCATCCATCTAAGCACCTTGGAGCTTATTTTCAGAGGCTAAAGAGTTGCTGTTTTGGTCCAGAAGCTGCTGGAGTTATTGGCTACAAGGGTAACACTCTTATTCCCTTTTTGGTCCTTATTTTGCTTCATATCTTAGCTATATTTGCAAGAATATTTGGGCTTTGTCATAAACTAAAAAAAGTCTTATTTTGAGCTCCTCTTGAAGTTTGTTTAAGGTCATTTTTCTGTTGGGGGTCATCTACCCCCTTGCATGCTTCATTTCTCGTTGTATCGAGTATGCCATTTGATATTCGCATTGTGTATGCTAATCATATGTTGTCATATTGTTGCATAAGGTGTCTTGCATCGAGTATGCCATGTAGTTCATAGCATTGTGTATGCTAGTAGCATATTTGCATGTCATTCTCTGCATGTTTGTATCATTTAGTCACATTGTATTTAGGTTGCATAGTCCGAGTAGTATCGTGCATGCCATGTATATTGCATCATGTTTGGAATTGGGTTTAGTTCAAACACGGGAAACGAGGGACGTTTCGTACTCCAAGTGACGAAACGTGCCTCGGTTCTCGGTCGCCGACACTCCGGATTACCCATGATGGAGTTTAGGCCTTGTTGTGTTTATGTGTGCATTCATTTCACATTGAGTCGTGCAATTCGACTCCTTGGCCATCATGCATCGAGATGCGTGATTGATGGCATGAGGATCGAGGACTACACTCCCTAGAGCTTGTGCAATGACGGGGAGAGTGGTCGTGCGCACATGTGTTGAAAATTCTTTGCCATGCCCCTTTCTTGCTCTCTGTTGCAGTAAACCAGAAACCAGCAGCCTTCTGGAGCTTTGTACAATATTCCGGGATCCATTGCAAATCGGGGCATCGCGATGGATTTTCCGGCAAGGTGACTCGAGCATGCATGCATCTTTCATCATTTCGAACAGAGTTGAGGCAGTCTACCTCATGTAGCATTGCATGCTAGTTTACTCACTTTCTTAGTTAATTTGTTAATTAGCTAGTGTTGTATAATAATTAGCTGTAGCTGTTATTCATTTCGGTTCTGTATTATTTATTCGGACCCTTTGAAGAGGGCAATTTTGTAATAAGTGTGCGTGCGTGTGATGTATGTCTTCCAACCCCACGTCTTTCTCCCTTTTATTTACTAGCTTATGATGGTTAGTTTAGGGCACGTTTCAATTAGCATACTTATGCTCGCATGTTTGCATTCATTCTGTCTTACATGCACCGGGCTCGGCGCATCATACTAATTGCATTGTATTTCAATTCCGAGTTGAATATATGTTATCTGTTGCATTTCACCTGCCATCTTAGAACAGCCGAGCCTATCTTAGTTGCATTCATGTATGTTTTGCATTAGGCATTTCAGCATAGTTAGGATCATGCATTTGATTACTAACCAGGTTTTGTTTTGGCTCAGAGTACTAGGTAAGCTTTTATGCCTTAGCATCCTTGCATGTGTGTGAGTGACTGTCATGATAGCATGCTTACCATGAGGCTATTTACTTATGTGATATAACTGTCTGAATGCCTGTGGGTGAAGGTTGAATTATTTGAATTGGAACAATTCATTGATTGCGAGTTTAAGCCCACTAGATAGTGGCAAATCACCATGTTTTCTAAGCCCACTTGAGGGTGGCAAAATCCGCATTTTAGCCTACTTGCGAGTAGCAAACCGCTTTCAAAAACAAACATGAAATGTTTTGTTCCAACTCAGGCGATCCAGTCTATACTTGTATGCTGCGCGCATCACATAGTAATTCTAGGCTAATAAACCGGAATAAGAGCACATAATGTTTTCAAAACTCGATATCATGGTTAGTAGAGGCCGATCTTTGATCGGGCGAGCGGGGGTGCTTACGAAGTGACCTTCCCCAATCGTACCCAAGTTCCCGAGCCGAGGCAACTTTGGTGATGACGGACACGTGGCCTTAGGCACGAGTGAGGGTTTCCTAAATTCCCCCAAAATAAATATTTAGGTGGCGACTCTGTATCTGGCAAAGCAGTCCATGTTTGGCACTTCTTTCAAAAAAAATTTGTTTTCAAAAACGATTTGTCGGATTTGGACTCTTTGATGATTCATCGGTCTTGCATTGCACTCGGCGAGATTAAATACAGGACCGTGACATTGAGTCCTGAACTGTAGTGAGCCCAATGAACAAAACGGGATTCCCTCCCAGGACGTTCGGGGACGTCTACACACGTCAACATGTATTTTCTTAATTACATACATATAGAGTTCTACACAAAATCAAACCTACTTTAAATTATACTAATTTTACCTATTTTATATGGATTCTATTTGTCAAATATTTATTTTTCATATATTTTTTATGGTAAATTGAGATAATCTATAAACCCAATACCAATTTTGCATTTCACGTTTTTTTTTAATTCTTTCAACAGTATTAAGATTTTTTTAATGCTAAATTGCTTCTTTTTTTTTTCTTTTTCTTCTTTTTTTTTTTTTTTGTGTATTATTCTATACCCAATACCAATTCTATATTATGGATTTGTCTTTTAAATTTTACAGTAATTCTATATATGAAATTATATATTTCCTACATTATTTTATATAATCATAACTCACAGGAGAAAAAACATGCATAACAATAATACTCTCAAGTAACCTCTAAAGTTTGGATTTACTACTTCAATTATTCAACAATAAGTTCTTTTATATTTTAACATCAAATTAAAAATGATTAATCACTTCACTCACAGATGTATTTATCGTTTGGATATTTTCATTATTTTTTCTTTTTAGGTTTAAATATTATGTGATTCTTTCTTAGTTAATCATTGTTGAATTTTTTTTATATAGTTGATATTTTAATTTAATTAAGAGTGTTTATTTTACAATCTTATAATTTAATATATATATATATATATATCATATAAAATCATTATATGATAATCTAAATACAACATATTTATATTTAATTTTTTTTAATAAATTTTATATAATTTCTATTTTTACATATTTTTATTTTTCAAATAAATACAAAAGACAATTAAATAGCTAGAATTACTTTTAATTTTATGTTACTAATTCTTCTTCTAATTTAACTATTATTTTTAATATCAAAATGAGTATTTATTTTTATATTTTATAATTTAACATATATCATACATAATTATACTTTTATAATACGATAGAACTAAAATTATCAAAATACACAAATAATTTAACTAAAATTAATATATATATATAAGTATTCAAGTAATAATTTTATAAAACGATAGCGCTAATATTATCAAAGTAAATAATTAAAATCATACTTTAATTTTAAATTAAAATTAAAATTATTTTTTTATAACACATATTGTACCATTAAATGTTTTAAAAAATAATAATAATAATATGTGCATTACACTGGTCATACTCGGCCCACATTAGCCAAGCTTGGACCCATGTTGATTTTACCTCTCTCAAAAAATATACACATAATAGAATTTTTTTTTTTTTTATAAATTACATAAATTGAGTTGGGGCATATCTGAAGCAAAACTTATCGGGTTGACCCTACCCTATTAAGAAACTCACAAACCAATTTTATTAAGATACGGGGTTGGTTCCATTGCGTAAGGATCCTCTAGAGTAATGCCCCTACAATAATCTCCTACAGTGAAAGACAAGAAGCTGACACCTGGACCACTCACCAAATCAAAGGCTGAGATTTAAACTCACCAAAACGACGTCATTTTGGTGAGTAAATTAAAATATAAATAATAAATAATAAAAAACCAAAAACCAAAAACAAAGTGAGAGAGAGACAAGAAGAGAGAGAGAAGAGGATCCCCAAATCTTTGGTCAATCTCTGCCATGGCTGCATTTTCATATTCAAGAAATTGAACATAACCAAAACAAAAACCCATCGTTGGCCACCTTCCCCACCAGCTCTAGCGACTCTCAATCCCTCCGACGACCCTCGCCCTCCTCTTCCGACGGTCCTCTCCCGCCGCACCTCCTCTTCCTTCCTTTTTCTCCTCCTTTCTTTCTTTCTTTTCCTTCTAGCTCTAGACAAAACATAGAGATGATATACATATATATTTATAAATCAAAACAAACAAATATACAAACGATTTTACCAAAAAAAAAATTTTAATCACAAAAGTGAGAGAGAAAAAACAGAGTGAGAGAGAGACAAGAAGAGAGAGAAGAAGATGTTACAGTCACTCTACATGTTTGATATAAGGCAGGGTCAATTCAAAATTCAACAACAATAAGCCTTACAATGTAAGAAAGAGCAACATCACGGTCAATGGTTGAATCATCATTGTTTTGGTAAGAGCAAGTCTCACTTTCTTCAAGCTCAGTCTCTTCCATCTCTGCACCACCATCATACCCTAGCCTTAACCCCTTCCTACCATCCCTACTCCCCACAGAAATCATACAAAAATACAACCCAAAAACCTTTCAAACGCTCCAAACCATCCCTGACCAATTCATTCCTCTGCAACCTTACCACAAAAATGAAAAATCTCTTTCACCCATCTCAGAAAATCGAAAACCCACCAAAACCCATTATCGAATTTCCCTGAATCGATCGAGTTTGTCAAATTCACCAACCAAACAATCCCAACGAATATTCATGAATAAACCAAACAATATTCGCTAAAAAAAACTAATTTTGACGAAATTTGACCCAAATTGGTGGATTTTGAAACCCCAAGACCTTGGATCATCTTCTTCGATCTTTGAAGATCAAATCGATAAGCAGAGAGAGAGAAGGAGAGCAGAAGACGAAGAAATTTTTTTTTTCCTCACCAAAGTAATCTCAACCTTTGATTTTGTTAGTGGGGCACATGTCAAGCCCTAAAAGATCACTCAAGAGGATTACTTCACCAGATCACTCTAGAGGATCTTAACGCAGTTCCATTATGGCGAGTAATGTAGAGATATAGTCCTCGTTTGAGATCTAACTAAAAAATTATGCCATGTTTGATTTGGTTTTCGAAAACTTATATCAAATTTTTTTACTAAAAAATAAAAAATTAATTTGGTAAAAGAAATAAAAAAATAATTAAAAATACTTATCATTTTTATATAATTTTAACTTTTGAGAGGGAAAATATTAACTTTAAAATATTTTTTTGATATTATTTTTATCAAATTAGTTTCCACTTTTTCAAAATTGAATTTTTTTTCTCAAAAACAAACCAAACATGTACATTTTTTTGTCTTCAATCTTCTTCTTTTTTTTTTTTTGGTCAAATTTGTGTTGAATGTATTACTTTTCCAGTCTATCTAGTGTGGAAGAATCTAAAAAGTAAAAAATTAAAAATTCACTAAGAACGAAAAAAAAAAAAAGCTAAAAATAACCGTATATTTTTTGTGTTTAATGGACATTTTTTAAATACAGTTTTGTTTTACTTTTCTAGTTAGTTTAGTCAAGTAGATTTTAAAAGTCAATTTTTTTAAAAAAAAAATACTAAAAAAAAATAAAATCTCAAACAGCCTGGTATAATAATATGGTAACAAGTGTTTTAAATTTGGTAAATTACTAAGGGTTGATTTTGACCATTAATTATATATTTATCTATTTTATTACAAAATGCTTGAAATTAATCTTTAAAAAAATGATAAAAGTTACTTTAGATTTTTATTTATTTACACTAGTTGTCAATAATAAAATTTTGGGTAAATTACACTAACACTCCCTAGGGTTTGATTTTAATACAACTTCCTCCTTGACATTTCAAGAATTACACTAACCCCCTTGTCAGAAATTGTTTGTGAATGGAAGTTTAAAAAAAAAAAAAAAAATCCTAAAGACTTGGAGGGTTTGAATTTACCGTATTACCCTCTCAACCTATCCAAACATTACAACCTCAAACACTTTCTCATCATCTCCAAACTCTCCACCATACACGATGTCCACCCCCAACACACCGAACTCCCTATACCCTCCACCCACTTCCACAGTCAACAATCTCTTCCTCTTCTCCATTAATTCCGGCCACCACAACCATTACTCAACAATTGGGAACATACACAGCCTCCATCCCAATGCCACTCCATCCTCACTGACGGTAACAATGGAGTTCAATTTTTCTCACTCTCACTCACACTTTCTCTCTCTACTCTTGTTTGTTGTTGGTTTGGTTTGTGTGGGTTTGATTTTTAGCTGGGTAGTCGTACGAAGTGGAGGGATTAGTGGTGGTGGACATGGGTTTTATTTTTTGTGTGGGTGTGGTGCTATAATTTTTTTGGTTGGTTTCCATGAGATAGCTTGAAGATTGTAGCAAATTATGCATGTAACATGCTTGGTGTATTGCTTCAAAGAATTAATTTGTCCTGATCACAAATGGGTCTGTGTTTGTCTTCAAAATTGGATCTAAGTTTGTCTTCCTCTTTTTTTAATAATGGATGAGCGTTGAATTCTAGGTTTGCCAATTGTGATTTGGGTTTGCCATAGTTGTGCTATAACGATTATAGTTTAAACCTGACCTGCTTATTGTTTTGGATCCGGATTCCTTGTCTGATTTGTTTGTTCATATCCGTAATCGTCTTATTCTTGATTGAGTTTGGTTGTTTAGATGTCGTTGTTGCGTTCGGAACAAGTTGGAGGTTCGTTTTTCAAAGGAGACATTGCCCAGAATTTGGTCGGTTCGCTCAAGCGATCCCTCTGGTCACTTGAGCGGTCTTTGAGAACTTCCAATATTTTTGCAGGTCAGCAGAGATACTAGGACGGTAGTGTTCTTTGCTCAAGCGGTGTTTCTTACGCTCGAGCGATCTTGGCTCAAACAGTCTTTCTTATGCTCGAGCGATTGACTTCTGTCCACAAAACTTCTAGAAGGGTGTCATTGTGTGCTCGAGCGGTAACTTTGTTCGCTCAAGTGGTCTCATTTATTGTGTCTGTTCTCTTGAGTGGTGTTTTGGTCGCTCGAGCGGTCTGTGCGTATATCAGTCCGTAAAAATCACTTTTTGGATCACTTTTTCATTTCTTTCTCTCTCTAAACATTTCAAAAAAAACCTAGATCTACTCTCTCTCTCTCTCTCTCTAAAACTCACCTTTAAACCACAAATACACAGTCATCCGTCGATTTCTCCACCATTGTCCTTTGGAGAAAAAGAGAGAGCTCATCTAGAGCTTTGCTTTAATCTGAGAAGTTCGTGTTTTCGTCAACCTTGAGTTTTTGGGATTTAAGGCTTTCTCCTATTCTAGAGTTAAGGTAGGGATTTTCTTCATGGTATGGATGTTGTTTAGCTTCGTTATCTGTTATTCTTGTTAGTTATGGGTTTTCGAAAAGTATTTTGGATATATATATATATATAAATTGATGCACAAATTTAGGAAAAAGGACTTGTTTTCGGTTATGGTTTGGAATTGGTAACCTAGTGGTTGTTGTGTTATGAGTTTTTGAAGAAAATTGGGTTTAAAAAGGTTTCTCAAAATTTAATCAAAAACTAGGGTTTTGGGTGTTTTTATATAAAAATGAGAAATTGGAATGGTTATGGGATTTTGATCGAAATAGGATTCGGTTGAGAAATGTTTTGAATTATCAAAAAATGCTGAGTATTACTTACTCTTTTGAAATGATGGTTTTGTTGGAAACTATATGAACAGTTTTGGAAAATTGTATATTTTCAGTTGGGATTCACAAGACTCGTAAGGAGTGTGAATGTTGTTTCGGGAATCATTAGATTTTGTATAAATCGTTGCGATCCTGATTTGGTTATGATTTTGGAATATCATTATTGTTGTTGTTTTTGAATTAAAGATAATTGTTTGGGCAACTGGTGGAGGGTTATATTGATTGTTGTAGAAAATGTATGGGGATTAGGGAATGGAAATGTTTACAAATCATACATCGCATTGTGCATATTACGGATTTGTAACTGGAGATTTCATGTTTCGGAAAAAACTTATTGTTGTTTTGAAATACATGTATTGTATTATTGAAAAGGGTAAATAAAATGGTGAAGCTAGAAGAGGGTGTTAAAACAGAATTAAGTTGGCATGTATGTCCAGGGTGTAAGACGTAAAACTTGCGCGGTAGGTGCCGAGCCTTCCGGTTAGTTCCGGTAAAAATGGCATAGTGACTTGTAAAGTTACTATTATGAATACTAGCCCTGAAGATTTATTTATTATATTTACCGCTTGATTGTTTTGAAAGGACATTGTTAAATTGGAAAGATGTTTTTGGGAAATCTCGCATTACACTATTTCAAAGAGAGAAAATGATTGTTTTATCATATCATTCCATATGCATTCACCTTATGACATTGTTAAGCTTCATACATGTCATTAAGTTTATTCTACTAGGCTTTATGCTCACCTTACAAGGGAAACCGCTTTCAAGTGAACTAGTGTGCCTCCGTCAAGGCGATGACTTAGGAGGATCTTGGAGCTTAAGGCTCATATTTATTGTTTCCTATGGTTATTTGTTGTAATTTAGCCATGGGCTTCCTTGTATTGAGTTGTGACTCACTTGTTATAATCAGGCAAGGCCTTGGAAATTTGTAGCATTTAAGGCATTAACTTGTAATAACTTAGTTTTATTCGTTATAGATAGAATTCATGTTATAGAACTAAAAGAATGTACTGAGGCATGCGTTGGAAATAATGTTGTATAATCATATTATTGTTATGTCCCGCATGTTAGCAATACTATAATGGAGTAGAATGTCTATTTATTTTGGGGCGTTACAACTTGATATCAAAGCGTACCGGGTTTGAATATTTTGGGAACATGAAAAGTGATTTTTACCGCAATGGGTTTGTCTCGCTTGATAGAGATGGTATATGCTCAGTATACTAAATGATAACATGTTCATATTGCTAAGTGGGTATGGAATTGGATCCTTAGGATATGATTTGTGTCTATTAAACACTTGGAGGTCTTATTAGAAGGACACTTGATCGATGTTTGTTCTAATATGAATTCTTGGGGTTTCGTGGAACAAATTCTATCTTAAGGGCATGATTCGTATATGACTATGTGGCTAAGTGCTTATGTGGAATGCATTGTGTGTTTAATACTAGAGTGTATAAGATTTTGTTAGGGGCACCATTAGATGTGTGCTAAATTTTTTGTACTTGTTTTTTATTAGGATGTCTAGACAAGGAAATGACAACTTTCCTCCTTCCACACGGGAAGAATTGAGGAAGCAATTTCTGGAGTTGCGTCAAAGTACTACACCTTTGGCACAATTTGAGACGTGGTTTACCAATCTATCGAGGTTTGCTCCGGAGTTGGTGGAAACTGAGGAAGTTTCTTTGCTCAGAGTTTGAGAGAAGGTTGTGTGACGACATTCGAGGAAGAATTGTCAGGTCTTAGCATAGAAGTTATTGTGCACTTGTTGAAGCAGCAACTCATGTGGAGGCAACGGTCTTAGTCATGGGACAGAGTGGGGAGGAGGCCACTTCAGCGACTCTTGCAACTCGGGGTGGTGGTAGACTCAGTAAGAACCAAAGGAGAAAGGCAAGGTTGTTGTCTCAATCAATAGTTGCACCAACGGGATCATCTAGCCAACTGGGACTTGGGGCGATCAAGTGCTCATAAGGGGAGCAGTCATTGGGATCCTTACCAGTTCAGACTTTGGACCAATCACGTATTCGGGGACCACCTATTTGTTATGCGTGTAATCAACCGATTCATATTAGGAATTTTTGTACCCAACCAGGGACTTTCTTGGGTGTTTCGCAATGAATTCCAGTTCAGCCTTATCTATACATGAAGGGGTGATACCTATACCAGAACTGAGCAGGCCAGACTTCGAGGGCCTTTGGAGGGCCAAACTTTTATCCTCAAAGTGTGGAGATACGTGTTTGTTTCAAGTATGGCCAGCTAGGTCACGTTTGTAGCTCTTGTCCTTGGCGTCAGAATTCTGGTAGTGTTCCAGGGGTTGAGAATGACTAGTCTCGGTAGTCTGGTTAGAAATGTGATTGTGGCATTGGTAGAGGAATAGTTATTTTGGGTGGTTAGTTTTGGTTATCTTGTTTTGTGACTAGAGGGCAAATGGTTATAATTATTATGTGGTCATTTTGTTTGTAACCGGTATGGTGCGGACCGTTAAAATATTATGACTTTTGTTTATGTATGTATATATGACGTGTTGTTTATTTTCATGAGTTGGATATGTTGTGATTTTGATTTTTCCTTAATGTGATGAGTTGTTGTGAAATTTGGAAATCTTCATATTGATGGATATGAACTATTGCGTTTTGACTTAGAAATGTGATGGCCAGAGAGCCTTATTTTGACTAGGGATTATTTGCTATGTTAAATAATTTGTGTTCGGTTGAAATTGATTTGAAATGGGTGGACGGTAGAGTTGGTTGTGGAAGATGAGTACTTTGAGGGTCATTATGATTAGTTAGAATATTGTGAGGGTGGAGTTATACCACTCAATATTTCCGGTTTGGTTGATATTAGCTTATGTTAAAG
Organism: Camellia granthamiana; assembly: GCA_036172215.1. NCBI lineage: Eukaryota > Viridiplantae > Streptophyta > Magnoliopsida > Ericales > Theaceae > Camellia > Camellia granthamiana. Next base: position 60,060,893 of record CM069912.1, read on the forward strand.
GTATGAGTCTTAATCCATTGCAGTGGAGGCTTCTTGGGAGAATGAGAGAGTTGTGTCTTATAATGACAAGGGCACTGTTGTGATTGTTATCAAATGCATGTAGATTGGTGTGGGTAGTGAATCTATCATGGACCTTATCAGTCTTCGGTGTGGTATGGTTGTATGTGATTTTGTATGTGATTTGGGTTGGGGGTGTGTATTGTTCTGCAAAGGGAGAAATTGTGGATTTTGGCTTCGAGAAGTCTACTTCGGACTTAAGAGGGTGTGAGAGGTTGTAGAACCTCATACAAGGGTGTTTGGTGTTGGAGTATTGTTGTTTTGGTGCTAAGTGAGAAGAGTGGTTGAATGGATGAAGTGTGAGTCTGAAGGGTCAGTGTAGTATAGGGTGTTGTTGTTACCATACCAAGAAGTGGGTTAGATGAATCGGTGTCCTTAGTACACCTTTAAGAATTCCTTAGCATGTCATTGGAAATTGATAGTGTCGGTGTTTGGGGTAATTAAGAGCAGATGGCGTGAAGTGACTTGAGTTTCCTTTATAGAAAATTATTCCTGGTCTACTAATGGTAGTTAGTTTTGTTTGATGGTGATTGCTTTTAATTATGGATTCACTTTTGTTTTGGATTGGCGGTATATGGAAGTGTGTTGATGTGGTTGTTGTGTGTTTCCTATACTGAAGGTAGGGTTCATTTTGCAACTTTTGTCCTCAGAATAGGAGCATTTTGTATTTGTGCAGTGAGAGTTGTGAAACCGAGATGTTGATCCCTTGTTTGATTAAAAATTGAGAGATATAGTAGTTGTACTAGGACAGTTCATTTCATAGGTATATTTTGAGTTGGCTGGTAATGAAACGTTAAGGGAATTAAAGGGAAGTTTTGGAAGTAATTATAGAGCTGAATAGGTATTAAGGTGACCTTTTGTCCTGGGTTGACAAGATCCTTTGTAAGTTCTAGATTGGGTGCACATTGCTTTCTTTAGCTTAGTTGAGTTATCTTTTCCTTACTAGAGAATGTGAACTGATTGTTAGTGTTTGAGCTGTTTAGACCCCTTCATGGTTAGTTAAGTTTGGAATGTGTGACTTTTGGGCTCACGAGGTGAAATTCTCAAAGGCGTTGGATTTGAAGGAAGGCGAAAATGGAGTTAGTAATGGTTAAAGTTTCAAGTGTGTTATTAACTGGGGAGGTCCATGTAGTGACCGCTATTTGGGTGAGAATTCTGTAAGCGATGTTACAAACTTGTCTTTTCTTAGTATTCTCGTGAAGCGGGGAGAGTTAATCTTTAGGTGTTTTTAATCTTGTGTTTACCTTAAGATCATTTGTTCAGAGTGTTATTCGAGTTCATGTTTTGACCTATGTTGTTATTCCTTAGATGGAGGGGTTGATTATGGTAGCTTGTTTGCTAAGAGGGAGTAGTAGCAAGTGGTTGGTAGATGTCATAGTTGTGGTAATGGAATGTGACTTTCAAGTGATTTCTTGTTATTGTTTAACTTCTTGCTATCATATTTGATGTGTTCTATTTATATGTCGTAACATGATTACAATTCTATTTCCTAAAATGGTTTTATCATTGGTCGGATGACGGTTAAGAATTTAAAACTTTTCTTGTTGGGGATTTGGTTGTTTCGAAGTGGTGCTGGATTTTGGTGTTGCACCTAAAGTAAAAAGGAAATTTTGGTTTTATGGGCAAGTAGCCCAATGTTGGTTTCGGGAGTTGTCTTGCAAATGTCATGGTTTGGGTCATGGTGTAACAGTGGTGTTGTTTTTATGGTAACAAAACTAACAAGAACAAAAGTTTAGTATGGGTTCTTTCATTTTGTTTAGTATTTCGAAGAAATGATGTGTTTGGGTTATTTTCAATTCTGAGATTTTGGTGTCTGTTATGGCAAGTCCTATTTGTATTGTAATAGTTGTAACTTTGAATTCATGATGGGTGCTAGGCAATGTTTATTCTCTTTTGTGTGTAGTTGTGTTCCTCGGTGTAGTTGGGTTATTGTGGGTTAGAATTTTGCCTTTTGAGAGGTCTTGCTTTAGGAATGTCTATGTTGTCATGTGAAGAGAAAGATGAAGATTTTGCGTGAGTAGAGCATTCAAGGTGATTTTATGAGTAGAGGTGCTTTTGGGTTCAAAGTATACGAATGTGATGTGCGTTTGATTTTCCTTGTTTGAAATGTTATTTGTACCTCGTTACGTATTGGTGTCGTAAGTGGTTTTGATGAGTTTCCTTGTGTGGTTATTGCTCGAATTTCATTTTATTTTATCGCATTACTATTGAGAAGGAGGTGGTCATGGTTGAGTAGTCTGTGGTGTTGTGGCTTTTGGGAAGTATTATTGTGGTTGTGATTGTGTATGTGGGTGTCACGGCGTTATTTAAATTTCGGGGATGAAATTTCTTAACAAGGGAGGTTATAACGATTCTAGTTTAAACCCGACCCATTTACAGTTTTGGATCTGGATTCCTCGTCTTATTTGTTTGTTCATATCCTTAATCGTCTTATTCTTGATTGAGTTTGGTTGTTTGCATGTCGTTTTGCGTTCGGAACAAGTTGGGGGTTCATTTTTCAAAGGAGTCATTGCCCAGATTTTTGTCAATTTGCTCAAGTGGTTCTTTGGTCGCTCAAGTAATCTTTAAGAACTTTCAATATTTTTGTAGGTCTGTAGAGATACTAGCGGTTGGCTTCAGTCTGCAAAACTTCTGGGAGGGCGTCATTGTGTGCTCGAGCGGTAACTTTGTTCACTCGAGCGGTCTCACTTATTGTGTCTGTTCACTCAAGCGGTGTTTTGGTCGCTTGAGCGATCTGCACGTATATCAGTCTGTAAAAGTCACTTTTTTGGATCACTTTTTCATTTCTCTCTCTAAACATTTCAAAAAAAAACCTAGATCTACTCTCTCTCTCTCTCTCTCTCTCTCTAAAACTCACATTTAAACCTCAAATACACCATCATCCGTCGATTTCTCCACCATTGTCCTTCGAAGAAAAAGGTAGAGCTCACCTAGAGCTTCGTTCTAATCTGAGAAGTTTGTGTTTTCGTCGACTTTGAGTTTCGGGGCTTTGGGGCTTTCTCCTCTTTCGGAGTTGAGGTAGGGATTTTCTTAACCGTGTGCATGTTGTTTAGCTTCGTTATATGTTATTCTTGTTAGTTATGGGTTTTCGAAAAGTATTTTGGATATATATATATAAATTGATGCACAGATTTGGGGAAAAGGATTTCGTTCTGGTTTGGAATTGGTAACCTAGTGGTTGTTATGTTATGAGTTTTTGAAGAAAATTGGGTTTTAAAGGGTTTCTCAAAATTTAATTAAAAACTGGGGTTTTGGATATTTTTATAGAAAAAATGAGGAATTGGAATGGTTGTGGGATTTTGATCGAAATGGGATTTGGTTGAGAAATGTTATTATCAGAAAATGCCGAGTATTACTTACTCTTTTGAAATGATGGTTTTGTTGGAAACTATATGAACGGTTTTGAAAATTTTATATTTTCAGTTGAGATTCACAAGACTCTTAAGGAGTGTGAATGTTGTTTCAGGAATCTTGAGATTTTGTATAAATCGTTGGGATTCCGGTTTGGTTATGATTTTGGAATATCATTATTGGTGTTTTTGAATTAGAGATAATTTTTTTGGCAACTGGTAAAGAGGTGTATTGATTGTTGTAGAAAATGTACGGGGATTAGGAAATGGAAATGTTTACAAATCATACATCGCATTGTGCATATCAAGGATTTGTAACTGAAGATTTCATGTTTCGGAAAAACGTATTGTTGTTTTGAAATACATGTATTGTATTATTGAAAATGGTGAAACTAGAAGGGGGTGTTAAAACAAAGTTAAGTTGGCATGTGTGTCCAGGGTGTAATACCTAAACCCGCGCAGTAGGTGCCGAGTCTTCCGATTAGTTCTGGTAAAAATTGCATAGTGACTTGTATAGTTAATATTATGAACACTAGCCCTGAAAATTTATTCATTATATTTACCGCTTGATTGTTTTGTAAGGACATTGTTAACTTGGAAAGATGTTTTTGGGAAATCTCGCATTACATTGTTTCACAAAGAGAGAAAATGCATGTTTTATCATATCATTCCATGTGCATTCACCTTATGACATTGTTAGGCTTCATACATGTCATTAAGTTTATTTCTAATGGGCTTTATGCTCACCCTACGAGGGAAACCACTTTTAGGTAAATTGGTGTGCCTCCAGCAAGGTGATAACTTGGGAGGATCTTAGAGCTTGAGGCTTGTATTTATTGTTTCCTATGGTTATTTGTTGTAATTTAAGCCATGGGCTTCTTTGTATTAAATTGTAACTCATTTGTTGTAACCGGGCAAGGCCTTGGAAATTTGTAACCTTTAAGGCATTAATTTGTAATAACTTAGTTTTGTTCGTTATAGACAAAATTCATGTTGTAGAACTAAAAGAATGTATTGAGGCATGTGTTGGAAATAATGTTGTATAATCATATTTGTCACGACCCAAACCCGCCCCTATGGGTTTAGCACCGTAACCGGCCAATAATCCGAGATTACCGAAGGCCTACTTAACAGTAATACAGTAATACAGACTACAGGGGCTTGGCGGAAGCCAATACAGTAAATAAACAATGTCCAATGAGCTGTGACAGTCTGTATGCCAAAAAGATTTTTCATTCATTTAGACAGAACAGTACGAAACAGTATGCATATAATATACAACCAGTCAGAACAGGGACTTAATCCCTGATAAACAGTACAGTGCAAAACGTTCAGTCTATACAGTAAACAAAATAGTACAGAAGGGGGAAAACTAAAACACCCCTAAGCCTTAGCTTGGCAGGCTCGGAACCTCACAGTGAGGCACAGTGGTTGGCTTGACAAAACTGGAGTTTACCCCGACGCTTCTAGCATTGGTCCGGTGCCTGTACACCTGCAGATATATATGAGCAGTGAGCTAAAGCCCAGTGAATAACATAATGCGTAAAGAAGTTTAGAATGAATGTCCTTACGGTAATGAAAACAGTTCATTAAATCAGTATTTCAGTCTTTCGGTCAATCAGTCATATGTGGTACATCCATTAGCATAACAGTACAGTAAGCAGTAGGTCTTAAAGACCGAACAGTAATGATGGCCATCAATCAGTAAACAGTAGTGGTTCCACGAGGGAACCGACAGAGATCTCTGTAATAGTAACAGTAAACAGTAGGTGCTAAGGATGCCACAGTACAGTTCAGAATATAGGACATACATTCATTCAGTAAACAATATCAGTTCAGTAAACAGTTCAGTTCAGTATTAAGAAGATAATCATTTTGAACATATCTTTACACAATTGTTACTCACAGAGTTCTGGGCTACAGTAAGCTAGAGCGTCTCCTCGGAATGCCAACCCTATACAGTTAACAGATTGAACACACACTAAGTTTCACAGTTGGGAAAGATAATAACTTAATCCCTAAATTGCCTCGGTGTGTTCTACATCTATATCCTCATTAAGATGTCTTAAACTAGGCCTAAGAATGCCTAGGATGGGATGAGGATGCAAAGATGCACTTAGAAAACATTTTCAGAAATTTCAGAAAAACAGAGTCCCGCTCGAGCGTAGGTTACTCCGCTCGAGCGTTCATGCAGACATAGGTTCCCGCTCGAGCGTCACATACCCCGCTCGAGCAGTCTGCAAAACAGTCAAAAGTACTGGATGGGTGAAAATCACGCTCGATAAGGCGCTCGATAGCCGCTCGAGCGTAAGACACAAGGTCCCGCTCGAGCGCCAATTACCCCGCTCGAGCGGATATCAAAACAGTGCAAAGTACTGGATGCTCGAATTCCCCGCTCGAGCGCCACTTTCGTCGCTCGAGCGGGAGTGCAAAATCTGGAAAACCCAGATTGCACCTCCAAGCTCAAATTCAAGCACAAATGCATCAAAATCGATTCCTTTGAGCCCATTTCTTGGAAAACACTTGTAGATACATAGAATAACATGATTCAAAGCTCAATTTGTAAAATCAAGGCCCAAGGGAAGATCAATTAAATCCAATTTCAAACCAATTTTCATGAACATGAAGAACATGCAAACATGCATGAATTCAAATCATTTCAAAGCTTCAAAACATGCTCAAATGAGCCAATTGTTCCAAAAACAAGTTGAAAACATGGACCATTGCAAAATTATGAACATGCATGCAACTTTTAGCCATGAAATCAACTCAAACTCTTCAATACACACATGCATGCAACAATTAAGCTTTATAACAACACTATTGAACCAATTCATGCCTTAACTCTACAATTTGACATGAATCATGCAAGAATCAATTGAATTAACAAACAAGAGGGTAGTTACTCCACCTTAGATCTCCAAACACAAGAATAGAGGCTCAATTTGCAATTTACACTTCAATTTCCAAGCAAATCAACAAGTTGAATTCATTACTCTCACTTTCTCTCTCTCTTGGTCGGTTCTGAGCTCAAAATGGCTGATGAAGTGTTGTGTGCAAGTGTAATAAGGCTCCTATAGGTGTTAGATAATGGCCCACTCAAAATGGCAATATGGTAATTAAGGCCAACTTATGTAATTCATCAATATTAATCCAATTTACTCATACCAAATAAATTTTCAGATAATTATACCATAAAATCACATAAATTATGGTGATCATAAAACACTAGTCGGTTTCGGATTCAGCCGCCGATAAGGCCTTCAATTAGCAATTTAAACATAGAACATGAACAGATAACGAAACAGGAAACAGATAGAAATGCAATTCAAACAGATACAGTCAATCAATCAGTTCCAGATTTCAGTCAGTCAGTTCAGTAATTCAGTCAGTTCAATTACTTTTCATATTCGGTCTCAGTTTAGTAGTAATCGGTAATCAATCAGTCATTAATCAGTAAACAGTGTGAGGGTTGTTACAATATTGTTGTTGTGTTCTGCATGTTAACAATACTATAATGGAGTAGAATGTCTATTTATTTTGGGGTGTTACATGTGCAGTCCCCGATTGAGAATTATTGTTGATGTTTTATATGAGTTGAAGTTGGGAGCTTGATAAGCTTACATAAATGTATATATTGTATAATCTTTAAGGTGTTGGGAGCTTGATAATCTTATATATATATATATATATACATTTCATTTCCTAAATCCTAATAACGTTATAAATACATATACATATATGTTCATATATGTAAAAGCTGTGTATTCTCATCTCGATTGGGAAGTAATGGTGAAATGCAGGAAGTGTAGTTATAGTGGAGGAGGAGGGAAGGAAGCAGAACCGGCCCTAGGCTAAGGCCATTGAGGCCTGTGCCTTAGGCCCTAAAATGGGGCCCTAAATTTAGTAGTGTCTTATGGTATATTACAAATTCAAATAGGTTTAATTTATAATTGTTGCTTTAGGGCCAGTCTAAAGGGCTCAAAAAATTCTATTGAGCCCATATGAAAAAAATATATATTTATAAGTGTGGTTTGGATCAATTAAAATTAAAACATATACAAAAAAGTGTTGTTTTGGCCCAATTTTTAATATTTCTGAGTATTTGTAATGATTTCTTTCTATTTTAATATATGAAAGTAAATTTTAGCTTATAATTTTAATGATTATATGTACAAGTAAACTTAAATAAAAAAACTTGTTGATACTTAACATTATATGTATAAATTTTTATTAAAAAATATATATACGAGGGCCCCATTTTCATAGTTCGCCTTAGGCCTCATAAATCTCTGGGACAAACTTGGAAGGAAGATGGAAGGAGGGCATGGTGGTTATCGAGTGTCTTCCTTAAGAGAGAAAAAAATAAATAAATATAGTAAAAGAAATGAAATAAAGTGAGGGTAAAATTGGTATTTAAGAAAATCTAACAGCTAGCATAATAACTTCAGTTAGGTCAACTAACAGTCAACAAAAAGAGGAGGTAATTTGTAATGTGACTTTAAATCTCAAGGAAGATAATGTGATTTCCAGAACGTAAGGCATATTCGTATTAAAATTAAATCTCAAGGGGTGTGAGTGTAATTTAATTAAAATTTTTCGGTTGTGTTTAGATTTTATATTTTAAAAAAAATTATAATGAGAAAAAATAAATAAAGTAGAGTTACTTTTTTAATAATTTTTTTATTTCACTTTTTCTTCAAAATAAATCTTTACAGAAATTCATGATCTAAAATATCTATATTTATTGTGTAAATTACACTTTGGAACTTTGGAAGAAGGAGGCTAAAGAGAGAAGAAGACAAGAAAATGAGTTGTGGCGGAAGTGAAGGACCAGTGGACCTAGAGGGCCCTATTTATAAAGAAATCAACGAAAAGGTGCCAATACGTTTCTCTAGGACCATTATGACCCATCAGTCAAACACATCTTTTCAGAGTCATTATGACCCCACAAAGAGCCGACACAACTTTTGACCCAACCAATGCAATCCCTGGGTTACTTGTTGTCACCATAAATGAGCGGGAAACAAGAGGCGTGTCCCCCACGCGCGCACGGGGCAAATATAGAGGGTCAGAAATTATGGTCTAAATTAAATATGGGCCTAAGTACTAAGGTCGCCCCTTTTAGGCAACCAAGAATGTCTAAAGGAGCATGGGCTAAAGCTCAAGAGAAGTGGGCCAACAGTGGGCCGAAACAAGTTCGACCCGCCAAGGGTCCGAATAGACTCCACAAAGGAAAGTGTCTAAGTGAAGTTATAGAGGCAACACTTGCAGCGATCAAGTTGCTGAGGCATTTTGCCTCAGCGCCGCCATTCCCAATATTGTCAATTCCGCCGCCATCTGAAGTTGCTGAGGAAAAAAGAAAACCGAAGTAACTAAGTTACAGAGGCAACACTTGTAGCAGTCAAATTGCTGAGGCACTTTGCCTCAACACTACCATTCCTAATATTGTCGATTCCCTCACCATCTAAAGTTACTGAGGGAAAGAGAAATCGAAGCAACTAAGTTGCAGAGGCAACACTTGCAACGGTCAAGTTGCGGAGGTATTTTGTCGATATCGCCATCTCTAATATTGTTGGGACTGCTATTTGAACTTGCCACGGGAAATGACTGCCGCAATAACTACAGCCACTGCAACTAACTTACGGAGGAAACATCCCACCAAGGTAATAGCAGCCTTTGGGAGAAGCTTCATCTCCACAAGTAGAAGCTAATGCTTGGCACTAATAGCAGGCCCCAAAGCATTACTAGCCTAGGGCTAATAGCAGGCCCCCCAAAGTCGTTTCTAGCTCAGCATTGATAGCGTACCCCAAAGCTCACTAGCTTAGCGTTGATAGTAGGCCCCAAGGCTTACTGGTTGGAGCTGATAGTAGACCCAAAGATACCAGTACACCGTGGCAACCCCGCGAAGATGGGATTAGGGCAGCCTGAGCACAAGGGACTCCCTTTTCATTTACCCAAGTCATGGACCTGTCGTGGTTACACAGGTAGGACCAAGGAAGCCCCCTTGGGCTTGGTATTAAGGCACAGCATGGCTAATAGCAAGTTTGGTTGTGGCCTTCGCCCTGAAAAACTGGGGAGTTTGTGGTTAAGTGGCTAAGGGTGGAGGCTTCGTTGAGATGAACACGAACATAGCCAATAGTAGGCTAGTGAAGTCCTGAGAATGCATGTACTGGCTAAATAAAACTGAGAAGGCAAGTGCAGCAGTAAGGTTCACCGCTGCAAGTACACTTACTGAGGTTCGAGCTGAGAAGGCAATTGTAGCGGCAAACACTCCCACCGCAACTGCACATGCTGAGGCTCAAAAGGTAGTTGTAGCGCCAAACACTCCCGCCGTAACTACACTTATTGAGGCTCAAAAGGTAGTTGTGGAGGCAAACAGATATTACACAATACATGTAGAAGGACGCGTAGCACCTTGAGCCTAGTGGCTCAAGGCAGAATATTCCATGTGATCCTTAGGGACACTTGTCTTCCCTCTATTTGGCCACTTGGTGTCCTCTTGGTACCAAGGAAAAGCCTATAAATAGAACCCAACTTCTTAAGGTCGAAGGGAGGATATTGGGATTTTGGGTGATATGCTGCCCATTTGTGCTCTACCATTCATTTCTTTGTGAGCCACTTTCTTCACCCTCACCCAGCTACTCATCCTCCAGTCATTCCACCATTGTTGGACCATTAACATAGTTTTGCCTCTCTAATCACTACTCACATCGAACCCCTCATCTACATTTCTAGCAACTTCACTAGCGAGGCTACTTTGTTGATGGTTCATACCCGCAATGGCTTACATACTTCACTAGAAAAAATGACAGAGGATGAAGTTCAGCAACCCCACGACAGCAAGGCTCTTCCAATGGTAGAGCAACACATGCTGAGGCCCATGACCACAGTGTTGTGGTCAAGGCAATTCAGTCACTTCAGGATACGCAGAGGGAGATCCTAGCAGCTTTACAAACTCTCACCAAAGCTATTATGGCCATGGCATCCAGACCAGCTCCAACACAGGCACCTCCGCCTGTAGCAGTCCCAAACCCAGTGTCTAATCTGTTCCCTGATAATCAAGCTCCGATCTAGTTGCCTCCGGCAACACCTCAGGCAAATGGTAATGCTGCTGGTTCAGCTATCCAGAAGCTTGATAATCTTATATATATATATAGTATAATCTTTGAGGTGTTGGGAGATTGATAATCTTTCATATATATATGTATATTTCATTACCTAAATCCTAATAAAGTTATATATATATATATACATATACATATACATATGTGTTCATATATGTAGAAACTGTGTATTCTCATCTCGATGGGGTAGTAATGGTGAAATGTAGGAAGTGTAGTTATAGTGGAGGATGAGGGAATGAAGCAGAACTAGCCCTAGGCTAAGGTCATTAAGGCCTGTGCCTTATGCCCTAAAATAGGGTCCCAAATTTAGTACTATCTTTTAGTATATTACAAATTCAAATAGGTTTAATCTATTTTTGTTGCTTTAGGACAAGTCTAAAAGGGTCAAAAAATTCTGTTGAGCCCATATGAAAAAAAAAATTTATTTATAAATGTGGTTTGAACCAATTGAAATTAAAACATATACAAACAAATGTTGTTTTGACCCAATTTTTAACATTTTTGAGTATTTGTAATGATTTCTTTTTATTTTAATATATGAAAGTAAATTTTAGTTTAGAATTTTAATGATTATAGCCTATTTTGGGAAGTGGGTTAAAATTCATCTCTCACAAAAAAAAAAAAAAGAGGTCAAAAAGCTAAAAAAAAACTAAAAAGTTAGTTTTTAACCATCTTTCCAAAACACTGTATAAGTAAACTTAAATAAAAAACTTGTTGATAACATTTTATGTATAAATTTTTTATTAAAAAATATATATATTAGGGCCTTAGACCTCATAAATCTCAGGAACGGACCTTGAAAGAAGATGGAAGGAGGGCATGGTGGTTGTTGGGTGTCTTCCTTAAGAGAGAAAAAATAAATAAATACAATAAAAGAAATGAAATAAAGTGATGGTAAAATTTGTATTTAAGAAAATCTAACAGCTGGCATAATAACTTCAGTTAGGCCAACAATCAACAAAAAGAGAGGGTAATTTGTAATGGGACTTTAAATCGCAAGGAAGGGAATGTGATTTCCTGAACATGAGAGGTAGTTGTATTAAATTAAACCTCAAGGGGTGTGGGTGTAATTTAATTAAAATTTTTAGGTTGTGTTTAGATTTTGTATTTTAAAAAAATTATAATGAGAAAAAATAAATAAAGTAAAGTTACTCTTTTAATAATTTTTTTATTTCACTTTTTCTCCAAAATAAAATTCTTAGGGCTTGTTTGGGGTGTCCTAAAAAAGTGCACTTTTTGTCTTTTTGGACTAAAAAAGACAAAAAAAAAATATGGAGGTTTGGGTTAACTTTTTGGATTTTTTTGGAAAAATGTGTATTAAAAAATTGTATAAAAAGAGTGTGTAAGAGATGAATAGTGACAGGTGGGCCCCAGCAGTACATTTCGGCAGTTGTGAGGAGGAGTTGGAAATTTATAATTATACCCTTGTTTCTATTATGTTTCCTTCTTCTTTTTTTTTTTCTTTTCTTTTATGTTAGATAGAAAGGTACATTACACAATTTATGAGAATCAAATTTGGAATGAATTTTTATATAAGAATTTTTTTATATGAAAAACATTTTAAAAGGAGTTCAAAAATGACTTGAAATATGGGATTTTTCAGACATTTCAAAAGGGTGTGGGATTCTTCAAACCTTTCAAATGAGTACAAAAACTCCTTAGTAAGCTTTAAGCAAATGTATAATTTCAAATTGTAACACTACAATGTAGCACTCAAACGTAATACTCCAAAAAAAATCTTTAATGTACTTTTCTTAAACATAACACTCCAAAAAAATTCTTTAATGTAATACTCTAATGTAACACACAAAAAACTATTTAGTATATACTTTTTCCAAATATAACACTCTATTATAACACTTCAAAAAAAATTCTTAGTGTAACACTCTAATGAAACACACACAAAAAACTCCTTAATGTAATACTCTAATGTAACATACAAAAAAATTTCTTAGTGTAATTTTTCTAAACGTATACTCCAATATAACATTTCAAAAAAATTTCTTAGTGTAACACTTTAATGTAACGCACACGAAAAATTCTTAGTGTACTTTTCTTAGTGTACTTTTCTTAAGCATAACACTACAATGTAACACTTCAAAAAAAGAATATGAGATTTTCCAAACCATTCCAAAAGAAGTACAAAAAATACTTAGTAAATTTTGGGCAAATTTATATTTTCAAATTGTAAGTGTTACGTTTAGAAAAAGTACACTAAAAAGTTTTTAATATTTTTGTGTGTTATATTGAAGTACGTTACATTGGAGTATTACGTTTGGAATTATATTAATTAGATTGTTACGTTTGAAAAAAGTATACTAAGGAGTTTTTAGTGTTTTGTGTGTGTCACATTGGAGTATGTTACATTTGAGTGTTACGTTTGTGATTACATTAATTAGAGTGTTACATTTGGGGAAAGTACATTGATGAGTTTTTTTTTTTATATATTATATTAGAATGTTACGTTCGGAAAAAGTACACTAAAGATTTTTTTTGAGTGTTATGCATGAAAAAAATACACTAAGGAGTTTTTTTTTTATTATATTGGAGTGTTATATTTGAAAAAAGTACATTAAAGATTTTTATGTATTTATTTATTTATTTTTATTTTTTTTGTTACATTAGAGTATTATGTTTAGAAAAAGTACACTAAGAAGTTTTTTTTAACGTTACATTGCTACGTTTGGGAAAAGTACACCAATGAGTTTTTTAATGTGTTATATTGGCATGTTACGTTATTGGAGTGTCACATTAGAGTGCTACGTTTTTATTTGTAATATGGGATTTGTTCCACAAGGAGGAAAATCCAAAACTTCTATACTGCAGATTGTCTAAATGTGTAACTTTACATTTAGAGAAATCCACTTTTATCCCTAAAAATTTAACCCAAACATGTAAATAACTACCCTTTTGTGTAATTTTCACTTTAATGAAACTTTTGGGTTCATAAGAAAAAATGAAGGACTAAACAGTTTACAAGATCACATTTTGGGATTTATTAGTGCTTCTAAAATTAAACCCAAACATGTAAGTGACTACCCTTTTTAAACAGAAAATTACACAGTAAAGTCACGTGGTATAAAATATTTTATTATATATAACTCACATACTTGACACAAACCCATACTCTAATATAATAGTATATTTTTATGTTGTGTGGTAGTTAACGTGATATTTTCTATCTAATTTTGAATATAAATTAGTTTTAAAAATAAATTGAAATTTTTTTGAAAATAAAGGGTTAAAGTGGGAAACAAAATTTAATGGCCAAAATAAAAGGGTTTAAATTCTTTTAAGTTGGCTATCTCGATTTAAAAGACTGTTTGAGTTTAGTAAACCCATTTTGGGATCAACCTTAGTAATATTAGCCGTTCATTTTTTTAATACTCGTTGAGTAGAATATTTTTACAAATAATTAAGACAATTAAATATCGATTGCTATATGTTTGAATTACATTTGCGTTATAAAAAAATGGATGGTTACTCTTTGAAATTATAATTGTCGTTAATTTTTTTTTTTTTAAATGTAATTCAAATATATAGATATCAATATCTTATCATTATAATTTTTTGCTTGAATTTTCTACTAAATGAGTACTAAAAAATAAATTGTTTGAATTATCTAGATTAGTTCCAAAAATAGGCCCACCAAGGCCAAATGTTCTCTCAAGTTGATAGCCAACTTGAGATAATTCAATTTCAAATAAAAAATGATCAAACATAAAAGGGGAAAAGTGTAATTCACCCATATTTTGAGTTGAACTTCTCTCATTCACATCTTAATATGAGAAAATTTGAGAGGTCCATGGAACTTACGATGGATTTGTTTCAATGATCCATACTATTCATTTTGTAAGTTCCTCAATTTATATAATTATGAACAAAAATTAAGTCAATTTAATAATTATAATTTTTTTATTTTATTGTATTTGTCTCTAAAAAAACCTGATGATCTACTTTTCAAAATATATTTATTTTTCATTTCTTAAGGCAAATACAATAAATAAAAATAAATAATTCAAATCATTCACATCGTTCAAATGAGACTTTGGGTAAATTTCACAACCCCTTAAATTCTCGGCAATGTGAATTTGAGAGCAGTTCAAACCCCATCTATTTGTAGGAGGTCGGATGGTATTTATGAGATCTAGAAGGTTAGTGTAATTTAAGGCTTAGTTTGGTTGGGATGAAAATAGTAAAATGTGAAAGAAATGGAAAACTTTAGAATGAAAATGGTGAAAATTACGCGAAAGTTAATTTTTTTGATAACTCATAATAATATTGTAACTAAGCTTATAATTTCTTGCAAAAATATACAATATATATATATATATAAGAAAGTTAAAATATGTTATAAAATTAGTTGTAATTAAAATTTCTATTTTCTTGTAAGGGATTGTTTGGGGTGTTCTAAATAAGTGTATTTTTTGTTTTTTTGGACTAAAAAATTGAGAAAAAAAATATGGATGTTTGGGTTAACTTTTTGACTTTTTTATAGAAAAATGTGTATTAAAAAATTGTATGAATTAGTGTGTGAGAGAAAATTAAAATTGGGAGTTGTGCAACTGTAATTTTTGACTTTTGGTAAATAGTGATAACTTTTTAACATTTTGAATAACTTTTTGACTTTTTGATAACTTGCCAAACTTGGCCTAAAACTTTTGTCCATGTGTATTTTGTATTTAGTTCTTTAACTAATTTATGTGATCGATCATAGCATTATTTTGAAGTTATTATATATATATATATATTGTTATTTGGCAATTGGCTTTTTTCAGTGTATTTTTTTATTTTTTTAGGTTAGGACAAAAAGTTTGTTTAATTTAATTTTTTTAATTTTTGTAGAAGAAAAAGTGAAATGATTATGTTGTGAATGTGACATTTTATATTATTGACTTATTTAATCTATTTTATTTTTTATATTTTTTTAATCAAAAAATCAATGTCAAACGAAGCCATATATATTTGCATAAATCAATCACATCCATTAAATCTGGTTGGCCCCATACCAAATAAAAGGAATGTTTAGGTGGTGTTTGGGAAGTCTTGAACTTGGGTTTTTTTTTTATTTTTTTCATAAAAAGACAAATTTTTTGTAAAATCAAAAAAACGCATCTAAACAAAATATTACATCCAACCCTATAATCATTTCATTTTTTCTCTCACAAACGTCACATCCAATAACAAAAAACACCTAACTATCTTCCCAAATACAAAAAAAAAATTCTTCAATAATATCCTATAACTAAAAAATTTACATAAAAACTCACTTCCCAAACACACAGTATGTGGTTGGTCCCATACCAAATAAAAGGCATGTTTGATGCTATATATATATATATATGTATGTGGCAAGTTAATGGTTGGTCCCATACCAAATAAAAGGAATGTTTGATGCTATATATATATATATATATGGGGCAAGTTAAGGGGTTGGTTTGGCAATTGGGTTGATTTTTTGATTTTTTTGACTTTTTGACTATTTTAGCTTGGGTTAAAAAGTCTCATTTAAAATAAATTTTTTGACTTTTTTAACTTTTATGATAGAAAAAATAAAATAATTATGAATTGAATGTAATATTTAATCTTATTATATTAAAAATTTTATTTTATCTTTTTGTAATTAAAATAATCTCAAACACCAACCCAACTCAATCTTTCTTTCCAAAGGAGTGGCACGTGCTTACTTTTTTGGTAGTCTATTTTTTCCACTTTTATATATTATTTCTCTATTACAAGCAGAAAGTACGATTTTTTCTTTCAAAAAAATGTGAACTGTTCCATAACCTATACCTAAATCAAAGTGAGTGATTTTTTTGAGCTGCAAATAATATATATATATATAAATAAGACCCACCAGCACATCTATTTAAGAGTTGTCATCTCACATATAATAGATATATTCAATTAAAAATAATAGATATCTTAAAAATTCAATCAAATTTTTTACATAATGCTGGGTTTCATGCGTGTGAATTTTTATATGAAAATTATATATGATGGACATAGTTTAGGAGAGCTTAATCTACAATTGTCTTGGATTATTCAAACAGTACTTGGTTAAAATTTGGTAGATAAAGCCTAACAACAAGCCAAGTAAAGAATCTGCACCAATTTAGGCCCAATGATATTTAGACATGTGTTAAGTGGAGAGTTAGCCACGTGGCAGATAAAGATCTTGCAGAATTATTAAATGAGGTTGTCATGGCATTAAATGCAATAAGACCTCTCACTCTAGAGCATGATGAAACCCGTCATGACTGGCGGCAAATAGACTATAAACTTTCGGCCAACGAGACAGCTTGAATGAATAATGAAGTGATTAGTAAGAGATATAAAGAAGCTTCTTATGAGCATTTAAAAAACAAGTAACACACACTCTCTCTCTCTCTCTCTCTCTCTCTCTCTCTCTCTCTCTCTCAACTTTCTCTCTAAGTTATCATTTCGACCACATTTCCATCTAACTTGTTCGTTGGATGATCCACATGAAGGATCAATGGCGGAGTCAGGAAACTAAATCAGAAGAGGTACTTATTAATTACAACTTCTTTTTTTTTTTTTTTTTCATAACCAACAATAAGAAGATAATAATAATTTTTGAATTAATATTAAGTACAAAAAATTAAATAAATTATTACAAAAGTATTTCACATAAAATTTTACAATTAACTTCAAGTAAAATCGAAAAGAAAGTATTGTGTGTAACTAGTATATCATGGACAATGTAAAAAAAATCATATATTTAAGTAATAAAATAATTTATATAATGGTAAGATAAATCAAATTTTTACAAAATTTGAGTAAAAATTTCATATAATAGTGATATCACGTCATTATTGACATATGATATCACCAACTAATAGTAAAGCAACATATGAAGGGTAAACTCCACATGCAAATATAACTAACACTCTAATAATTTTTACATATATATAGTGAGATTAATTATATTTGCATATCAATAATGATGGATATTACCTTTACATTGAAATTTTTTCACAAAATTTTCATACATAAAAATATAATTTGTTGTAGTAACTTCATTTTCAATAAAACCATCATTATTGTTTTCATAAATTTAAAATTGCCCTTGACATTTTATTCTAAAATTTTATTTATATATATATATATAAATAAATAAATAAATGCAGGGGGCATGTAACCTCCCGGTCACCATGTGGCTCTACCATTAGAAAGGAGTCGTCCCTATTTTGGAACCTTCTTATTAAACTTGTTGCAAGTGTTGACTAAGGGATTGTTTGGAATATTCTAAATAAATACATTTTTTGACTTTTTTATGAAATATGGGTTGGATTTGAAATGATATGGTAGAGGTGTGATATAACTTAAATAAGATGATGTGACTTAAATAAGATAGTGACTTTTTGACTTTTTAAATTTTAAACTTTTTTAGAAAATATCAAACAAGACGTAAACTGCATTATCAATATATAATTTTTAATAAATTTTTTAGAATCTCTAAAATTGCTTATATATGACAATAAATTCTGTAACAAGCCATGAGCTCAACATGCTGTCGCGTAACATCGGAAAGTTAGGGGCTACATTTCCTCGGTTGAAGGGGGGTGATGTTCCATTACGTGACACTCATCATAAATCATGTTTTAATAATTTAAATTAATTATTTTATAAAACAATTTGAGTATATTATTTTTTTAAAAAATTATATTCATCAGATAAATATAATTTTATCATTTTATCGTATTTATTTTTTTTAAAAATAATTTATTTTTAAAAATTCACTTATTATTTATTTTTTAAAGATAAATGTGATAAAATAAAGAAATTAAAATTATTAGATCAACTTAAAATATATTTTTATGAATGATATACATAATAAATTTTATAAAATAAATAATTTAAATTATTAAAACGGCCTACAATTAACTTCTAGAGACCGAGCACATTAGGGCTATTTGTTTCAAGTTCCATAAGCTAATTATAACTTATTTTGATTTAGGGATTGTTAGACCATCTCCAACGCTTTATCAAATCTGATATCAAATTTGAATTTTGATGAAAATGTTACTGTTCATGGCTCCAACCGTTCACCAAACCGTTCACCAAAATGAGATTTCACCAAAATTTTCATCAGATCGACGCGGAAGAAATAAATTCACCAAAACACTGTTGCGGACCGTTGGAAAGGAGGACCCGGTCGACCAACCGGTTGCCCGGCCGGTTGACCAACCGGTCAACCAGTAAAAAGTTCAAACAGTTCAGCAAAAAATTCAAAAAATTCAAAAAAAAATATATATATATATTTTTTTTTGCCTAACCGGTCGACCGGCCGGTCGACCACCCGGTCGTCCCGAAAAAAGTTCAGAAAGTTAAAAAAAAAGTTCAAAAAATTAAAAAAAAAAAAAAAAAAAAAATTTTTGGGCAAACCGGTCAACCGGCCGGTCGACCACCCGGTTGTCCCGGGACAAATTTGATGAAAGGTGAACCGTTGGAGCATCTGTTATCAAATTTGCTGAAATGGATACTTTTTGACTCAGATTTGGTGAAAATTTTGAGTAAGCGTTGGAGATGCTCTTAGGAATGTCTTAAATAAGTGTACTTTTTGACTTTTTAGACTAAAAAGTTGAAGAAAAAATATGGTTGTTTGGATTAACTTTTTAACTTTTTATCAAAAAAAATGTGTATTAAAAAATTGTATAAATTAATGTGTAGGAGAAGTTAATGAGAGTGGGCAGTACAACCCATGTCATCTGAGTAGAGTGATTTGATATAAGAAATGGTTGCCTCATTTTTCGAGCATTGCATTGGACGGTGCTGTTCAGCCCGTGGGGGAGCACCACGAGTCCCGTTTTGTTAACCGGAACCGTTCAATGTGTAGAACTCGTCGAGTATTATATATTTATTTGATCGGATATTGATAGCTATCTAATCAGATTAGTTTTTTTTCAACTGTTAACTATAACACCATTCATTTTTTTATACAAAACTGATTTGAAGATATAGTTAGTGATATCCGATCAACGCGATTTTTTACAAGCATATAGTACTCGACGAGTTCTACACATTGAACGGTTCAGATTATTAAAACAGGACCCGTGATGGGACCCTATAGGCCGAACAGCACCGTGTTGTTTGTACACCCCACCTGTACAATTTTTCCAAAAAAAATAGCAAAAGTCCGTGGGACTTCAGATTGAGTTGTAATAATTTTTGTGTAAAATTATTTTTTTTTGGTGAATAGTGATAACTTTTTAACTTTTTTAGTAACCTTTTGACTTTTTGGATTATTTGAGATATGTCAACCCAGCCCTTGGTTTGTATTAAACTATTTAATATAATTTTTACTTATAACTTATTAGGTAGAAATAACTTAAATAAGTTTAAAAAAATAATTATTTAAAAATTGAAGAAAAAATATTTAAACTTTTTTATTATCAATTTTCTCATTAAAAAAAGTTTACTAAAATAAGGAGTGATTATTAGGTACTCTTAGAGTATGATTACGTAATGTTTCAATGTGTTATAATTAGTAACGAAAATAAAATTCATAATTCTATATTAAGTAATTAAAAAATATATAATATATAATAATAAAAAATATATTAAAAAATATATAATATATGGCCTTGTTTAGAATGTTCTAAAAAAGTTAAAAAGTAAAAAAGTCACTATCCTATTTAAGTTACATCATCTTATTTAGGTCATATCACCTCTCTACTACCCAATCCATATTTTATAAAAAATCAAAAAATACACTTATTTAGAATATTCTAAACAACCCCACAATAATAAAAAATATATAAACACGTAAAACTTGAGGAACCTTCAATAATTTTTCACTGAACAGGAGCATTTTTATGGACTAGGATGGAGCCGGGAAAGTAATATCCCTGGGGCCGTACACAGTATATAGTAATAAAACGACAGCCCATAGGATCTGACTTTTATTTTCTTGATTTTTCTTCATAATTCCTACTGGGCCCCAACAGAACTTAATATCCCAACCGAACATGCGATCACTTGATCACGTGCAGTTGAACATATAGATCTTCAAAAATATCAATAAAATTCCACAATTATCACCTGCCAGAAGATCCGAAGATACAACTTCAACTTGATTCGGTTTAAAATTTATTTAGACGGAGACTTTTTAAATTAGTGAGGTTTGTTTTGAAAAGTACCAAAAAAAAATTTATTAGTTTATTTAAATCATTTTTTTTATACAAAAATTAAAATGTTAGGTTTTTTTTTTTTGGGTTAATTACACTAATAGTTCCTATAGTTTGGGACTTGTGTCACTTTGGTACCTGACTTTTCAATTGTGACACATTTGACCCTGAAGTTTGAATCTTGTTCCAAATAAGGACAATTGAAAATATTATTAGATTTTTCAAGGGTAAAATCGTCAATTTGATAAAATATAAACTAATTTGACAAAAATAAATGCCAAAAAAATATTTTTAATATTTTTAAAATTATTTTTATCCACCAATGATAAAATTATTTAAAATTAATAAAAATTAAATGATTAATTTTTTAAAATTAATTTTACATGATCATCATCTAAACACATAATACAAATTACTTTGGTAAAAAAAAAAAAAATAAATAAATGTCTAAAAGATTTATCAATTTTACATAATTTTATTTTTAGTAGGTAGAAATAATTTTTAAAAATTCAAAAATATTTGCTTGACATTTATTTTTGTCAAATTAGTTTATATTTTATCAAATTGACAATTTTACCCTTGAAAAATCAAATTATATATTCAATTGTCCTTATTTGAAACAAGATTCAAAATTCAGGGTCAAATGTGTCACAATTGAAAAGGCAGGGACCAAAGTGACACAAGCCCCAAACTATAGGGACTATTTGTGTAATTTGCCCCTTTTTTTTTTTCTCAAAACAAGTTGAAAAGGATTATTTTAATCATTTAAATTTTATCAATTTAAAAAAATATATATTAAAATTTTTAAAATGTGTAAATGGAACCTAAACTATTGAGAATATCAATTTACTCTTTAAATTATAAAATTGTATAAATAGACATCCTGAATTATTAACATGTTTCACTTTGACCTCTTTTATTAGTAGTCCAATTTGTATATTTTTCTAATTTAGGAATTTCATTTATACGTTTTTATAGTTTAGGAAGTAAGTGATATTTTTTAATAAATTATAGGATTTATTTGTCTATTTTAATAATTTAGGTGATCCAAATGATATTCCTCAATAGTTTAGTGGATTTTCGTTCAAATTATTTAAGTAAAAAATTGACTTTGACTACCTTAAAAAATCTTTAAAGTTATTACAATGACTACGGGCTGTTTAGAAATTAGTTTTTTTTATTTTTTTATAATAAAAAAATGTATAAAAAATAAAGAGAATAATTTATTTTTTTAATAATAATTTTGACTTTTTAATTAAAATCATGACTTTTTAAAATAGGCCTTGTTCACCACAAATGTCATAAAATCATTTTTAATCATAACTAAATAATAATAATAAGTTATCATCAAACACCACATAAAGTATAATCAAATAACTTTTCTATCATAATCAAAATAATAATTATAATAAATCATAACTAATACCATAATAAGTCATATACAAAGACCACAAATATCATAAATAAGTCACATGATACACCCCAAAGTGGGGAATGTATTATATAATTTCCCGTTTATAAATTACACTCTATTCTCTTCCATTATTGTTTTGTGTCATTTTATTTTTTTGAATTAAAAATCATAACACTTAACTCTATTGTGAGACTTCTTGTATTTTTGTCAAATGGAGGTTACTGTAATTTACCTTTAAAATGCAACACTTTTTTTAATATAAGGTGTTTGAGATTAATTTTTTTAATGTCTTATTTGACTTTTTTACGATATCACGAAAGGTAGTTACACCACTTATGATATCATTATATCATTGTGAGATTTTATGTCAAAATAATTATGATATTAAAATATGAATTAATTGAAATATAATTAGGTTTTGATTCTTTATGGTACGAATTCTCCTGTAAATACCTCATCTTATTTTGTTTTACTTTTCAAGATTCATTTTTTTAAAAATTAAAAAAAAATTTTTTTTTTCTTTTGTTTTTACTAAATTTTTTTAATTTTTAGATATACCTAACATAAATACACTTAAAAGTATAATATTTGTGAAAAAAAATCTTTAAAAATTCACTAAATGCTAAATACAAAACAAAATTACAAGAATTTAATACATTTTCGTATTTTTTTATTTACAAATAATTTGCTTTTTAGATACATCTTAGTAAGGTATATGTAAAAAAAAATTAAAAAATGTTTAAAATTTTAAAAATATTTACTAAAAACAAAAAAAATACAAAAAATAAAACTCAGGGCTTGTTTGGTTTGCTTTTGGGAGAGTTTTTTTTTTTTTAAATTTGGGAAGAGAGTTTAGAATTTTTTTTTTGGTTTTTTTGGTTATATATTTTGAAAGTAGTTTTGGAGTTTGGGATGATTTGATATTTTGTTGTAATTAAGTAGATGTGTATGAGAGAAAAAGTGATTGAGAAGGGAGAGGAGAGAGGAGAGAGAAAAAATGATTGACTGATGTGTAAGAAAAAGAAAGTGATTTTAAATTTTTTTTGAGAAAAATCACAAACCAAACAAAATTTTGAAATTTTTTTTCAAAAATAACTCTCTCAAAAACAAACCAAACAAGCCCTCAATTTCTAAAAAAATTTAATTTATAAAATTAAAACCAAATACAATATAGTTTTGTAAAAGATAAAAGACACGGAAAAGATGGTTTGAGAGGTGAAAAGTGTTTTTATAGACAAGAAAAATATACTAAAGAGGGATTATATTAAGCATGAATATTATAATAACAGTGACAATGTGGGTGTTTGGGAAGTGATTTTTTTGTAGGTTTTTTTAGTTATAGGATATTATTCGAGAAAATTTTTTGTATTTAGAAAGATAGTTAGATTTTTTGTGATTAGATGTGATATTTATGAGGGAAAAAGTGAAATGATTATGGGGTTTGATGTGATATTTTGTTTGAATTTATTTTTTTTAATTCTGTAATCAATTTATCTTTTAGTGAAAAAAAATCAAAAATTCATCTTCCCAAATAGCGCCAATAAGTGCTTGTTGGGGAACTCTAAAAAAAGTTAAAAAATCAAAAGTTATTAAAAAAATTAAAAAATTAACATTATTGACAAAAAAAAAAAAATAATGCTATAGACCCCCAGTGGGGATCCGACCCCCAGTGACGTGGAGCCACATCATTGGCTAAAAACCAAAAAAAAAAAAAATAGTTTTTTTTTCACCCAATCAGGGTTTTACACGCACAACTCTCAGCACCCCCACTGGGCGTCGGAGGCATTTTCCCAAAAAAAATATAAATAACAATGATTCATCCCCCCTTTTCCCCCACCTCCTTTGACCCCCTCTCTCTCTCATTGGTTACTTTTTCTTTTTTCTTTTTTTTTTTTCCTGCTCCTCCAATCACCCCCCGCCACATGGCAAAAGGGGGGTGAGGGGGTGACCCCCAAAAGGGGGTCCCAAGCATTATTCAAATATAAAATATAAAATAAAAAATTAATTTTTTTTGTAACGGAGACGTGCGCCGCCAAACAATAAAAAAACACAAAAAAAAAAAAAAAAAAGAAACAAACTTTTCAAAACATCCAAGTGCAGACCACGGCTGAAAAAAACTAGTACACTTTCCAAGAAAACCGTACTGACATGCAAATTTTCCAACAAAACCAGTATACACATATTTTTCAACAATCAATACATATTTTTTCGTAAAAATTTTAAAAATTATTTTAAATAATTATCTTTTTTTTATTTAAAAAATTAAAAAATATATTTATATAATTCATCTCAAATAATTCTTAAATAATAATATATATAAAATATAGAGAACACTCTCAACAAATCATATTTTATTCTCCCATCTCCTCTACAAATCACATATATATATATATATGATGAGTTTATATAGGAGCTGCAAAATCAATAGAATTAATCACCATAAATAATGAAATGGTTATATATTTAAACCATATAATGAATTGTATTATGTAGAATATTAATATATAATAAAACTCGTAATTGAATATATTAGATATAATTTATTTTTGTTAAAATATCCCAACACAAAATACCCTCACAATGACTAACATCTGAACGAATTTTCTTTTTGAATTATTTTGAAATCATAAAAGTCAATAATTTATAACCTAGATCTCTATTTTTTTTATTTTTTTTTTGTAAGAGTTGTATTTTTTTAATCTTCCTATTGTGCGACCTATTATAAATATGGAATTTTGAAGAAGAAGAAAAATGTCAAAATTTCACTACCCATAACAAGTAGTGAAATTTCTAATTCAGTGTTAAAATTTTAAATCCATAACCAATTGCCCCCTTACCCAAAAAAAAAAAAGTAGTTGGAGCTTAAAAAATTATATTTTTTGACAAAATTTCGGTAGCGTTTGGTAGAGTTTTAGAATTATGATTTGGGAATAGAGTTGTATTTTGAGTTTGTGAGTTTTGAAATTATGATATAAGTGTAGAAAATTTGTTTGGCTATGAGTTTTGAATTGAGTTTTGAATTTTTGATATGATATATAATATTTGATTCAAAAACTTACAACTCATAACCAAATATACAATCCAAAATTCTATTCAAAACTCATAAAAAATTTACTTAAAAAATTTTAAAAAATATTTTTTTATTTAAAATATAAAAAATAATATGTGCCAATTGCCCAAAAAAAAAAAAGTACTATTCCAGTCAATCGACCGAACGACCAGGAAGACCAAATTTCAAAATTCAAAACCTCACTTGGAATGAGTTTTCAAAAGTGGATGCGGAATTAATTGTTGAAAGTTGTATCCAAACACCACACTTAAATATAGGGTGTGGAGTCATGATTAGAACTCCACACCAAACACAACCTTCATGTTTTTCCCTGCTATTAGTTAGAGAAATTCACTATTTTCAGTCAGTGACATTGCATTGACCGAAGATATTGTAGTGAAATTTCCAATTAAGAGTTAGAAATTGCAATATTGAGGGTCAATTTCAAACATTGCAGACTTAATTTTTAATTAGAGACTAAAATTCAAAATTTTGGTGAAATTTCACACTTGCTTGTTGTTATCAGTAAGTGAAATTTCACTACCTAAACTCAATGAAATTTTACTACCTCTAGTTAAGATGATGAAATTTCATTTCTTTCTAACAATGCAAAATGCCTTTTTTTGATACCGTTTGTGTTGTTGCCAACACCCCCAATGTAAATGGTTTTTTTCAAAAAAAATAGATAAAAGGATTATTCATTTGATCCATCTATACATTTTTCTTTTTCTGTTCTTTGTTGCATAATTAGTCTTGTAAGCTTCCTTTTTTTCCCCTTCTAATAACAAACAATGTGTTGATACAAGCTCTACAACAAAAAATAAAAAAAACTTCAGTGGTTGATCAATTGATTTAAATGAATTGGTGGAAAGATAATGGCATCGATTCAAGACAACCTGCATTGTTGCAATCTTTACATATACAACCTAATTCGGTAGTTTCACAATCAAATCCTCCCGTTCAAGAACAACCTTGGATTGACATGGTGCTAACACTTCTTCGACTTCATTCTCACAAACTAAATCAATCTGTAGTAGTTTCTCTAACAATATACAATTCTCAAAGTTCAATGTTATATTAGTTGTTGTCGTTGATCTTGATAATCTTATAGATGAAATTTTCCAATTAGGTAATCTACGTAATCTCATAGTCAATAAAAAATGTTGCTCCCTTTTTCTTTTTCCTTGGGTTGTTGTTGTGTATAAGGGTGAATCGAAAAAACAAAACTAGATGTTCAAATTTTTAAAATTCCAAGCATTTCAGGTACAAAAACATTTGTAAGTAGAATCCCAACTTAGAGGAGTTTCCACTTTTAAAATATTAGGATTTAAAGCCCTTTGAGGTGAAAACCTCAATGCTCAACTTATAATTTTCATGCCGTGTACCTTTTTGTCTCTTCAACTTGACATGAAATTGTGAGTTAAGTCATGATTCAAGTAAGGATTTTTCAGAAACTCCATAAAACTCTTGTATTTTGACAATTTATTTTTAAAAATAGTTGTTAAAATTACAATTTGGGCTCTCAGGCAAACTATGTTGAGTGTATTTTATTATTAGACGTAAGTTTTAACATCTCAAAATCAAGTTCATAAGTGTTAATGTATATGTGGTATTCCAAAATATATTAGGTATTGATTTTCTAATATATTTGGAAATAGTCATAGTTAGGTTTTTTGTAAGATACTATTTCTCATAGTTAGATTTTTAAAAGAATACTCTTTCTCAGCAGGCCTACTATTGTATAATACAATACATTCAATACAATACATATTATTTCCTCTCTCTTTATTATTCTAACATGGTATTAGAGCTATAAGTTAAGTTCTTGGTGTTCTTCGCCTTATCGGCGGGCGGTAACCTTGCCTTAGCCGCTCGTTGGATCTCAACCTATTCCGCTGTCATATTTTCCTTTTAGTATCGCTTCGTGGTAATCTCTTCTTTTATCTGCTAGTTTATTCCTATTCCAAATATCTCCATCATATTTTTTTTTGTTTTTATTTTTGTTTTTTACTTGTAATACATTTTTTTTCTCTACTCTATTTTTTCCTCTGCTTCAACCTTAAATTGGTTTTTATTTTCAAACCTATTTGAGTTTGAGGGGGGTATTATACCTATGTCATAGTGAACATGGTTATCCACCATGCAAACCACCTAGCCGCCTCTTTTGACACGCAATCCAAGCCACACTCTCTAGCTCACAACCTAAGCCGCCCCATTTTTTGCTCACAATCCAAGCCGCTTTCTTTAGCGCACCACCAAACTCGCCCCCAGGCACACCATCCAAGCTACCTCCTGGTGCACTCAGTCATCTGTTGTTATCATCGTTCAGCACCATGTCATAAGTTATGTGTGTGCCACGCTTATTGGTTCAACATCCAGTTTTCTACATCGGTCCGACATGATCCCTTTAAATTGTCTCGATAATGATTCCGGTTAGCTCTTATATCGGTCCAACATGACTGTGAAAACCCCACATTTAATTATTCTTAAAAGAAAATAAATAAATAAATTAATTAATTAATTTTATCCAGAGTTTATTTGAAAAATATATTAGTATAAAAGTTAGTTTTAAATTAACCTAATTCAATCACTAACAAAGACATTATTAAGAATAATAATTTTGTGGGTGTTCAATATTTGTTGTTTATAAATTATTTTAATTAGGATTCAATATAATAATTATTCTTACTAAATACCTTAGTTAAAAATCTTAGTGTATCAATTTTCAGAAACCTACACAAATACAAATACAAATACAAAAAAAAAAAAAAAGAGAATCAAACCTTTGCAGAAATTTGGTGGAGACTTTCCACATGTTGATTTGCATGCTTGTTTAGGGAAGAAAAGCTAATGATACTCTTGGAATTGAGAGAAAGAAAACTTAGAATGAAGAGAAAGAAAGAGAGAGAGAGAGAGAGAGAGAGAGAGAGATTTGTGCAACAAGCATTGTATATATATATATATGCATGCAAGCCTTCATTGTCTAGGGGGTGCATGCAAGCATTCGGTGAGGGAAAAAAAAAAAAAGAAGAGAGAAATCCCTGAAGCAACCAAGCTTAGTGATAGAAGAGGAAGAAGAGTAGAAGATTAAGGAAGCCAAAATTCTCAACCATTTTGTCACCCTATTACTAAGTAAGAAAACCCTCTCAACCCTCTCATTTCTTTTTATTAGTGAAATTTTCAGATTACTTCCTTGTGATTAAAATGACTACTCATAAATAGAAATTTTATATATATAGGAATTTTGTGATGAAAATAGTCTGTTTTGAATCTGCCAGAATGTTACCTTAATTTTTAGACAATTTTATACTCAAAATTTCGAGATGATTTCTTCTACAAAGTTGTTGATAATGATGTCTAGTTCATCCAGGAATTTTGGCAACAATTTTTGAGCTTTCTAAGAATTTATACAAATTTTTAACTAAATCTAAAATTGTGATGAAAATAGTCTATTTTGAATCTGCCAGAATATTGCCCGAATTTTTAGACAATTTTATACTCAAAATTTCGAGATGATTTCTTCTACAAAGTTGTTGATAATGATGTCTAGTTCATCCAGGAATTTTGACAACAATTTTTGAGCTTTCTAAGAATTTATACAAATTTTTAACTAAATCTGAAATTGTGATGAAAATAGTCTGTTTTGAATCTGCCAGAATATTGTCCGAATTTTTAGACAATTTTATACTCAAAATTTCGAGATGATTTCTTCTACAAAGTTGTTGATAATGATGTCTAGTTCATCCAGGAATTTTGGCAACAATTTTTGAGCTTTCTACGAATTTATACAAATTTCTAACTAAATCTGAAACTATGAGACAGATTTTACCATGTATTTGAAAATTTATTTAAAATTCTATACTAAGCCAAATCTGGTAATTTCTAACTAAAAGATGAAATTTGAGAAGTCTAGTTTCATGATAAATTTTTAGATTATGGATTTGATCTATAAAATTAAGTATGGAATTAATGTAAGGAAATGTGACAAATCTGTGTCATAAAGATTGCTGGAAAATTTTATAGGATTATTTACATCTTATTTTTCTGAAATTCTTTCTGAAAAGTGACCTAAACATCCACATTGAGTACTCTGTTCAATTGCACGAATTTTAGGATTGTGTAAATAATTTATTTATAATTTTAATATCTAAGTTATTATGTTCATACCATTGTTTAAATTAATTGTCTGTTAAATTTTGGACATTCAATTATTATTGTGTGACATGTATAATGTTTTATGTTGGAAGTTTTTTTTTTTTAGTTGGTATAACATTATTGGTGATTGAGATTTAAATAATTTGTGTTCAATATATAAAGTTACTGATAAAGGATTAATACCAGTTGTTCAGGGTGAGTCTTGGTTTTAAAGAGTGTACGAAATTAAGGGTTGATGGTCAATACCGGTTGTTCAAGGTGAGCCCTGGTTTTGAGAATTCTCACGTAAATTGTGTTGCGAAACTCTAAGATGGCACGAGACTTATTTGAACCCTTTTCGGTATTCGGTTTTGGAATAAGGGTGGATGTGCCAGTGGCACACAGGGAGGTTACGTATCCCTGGCAGACCGTTTCCTTGGGGCAGACCACGGATGCCACTACTTGGGTATATAACTTCGGACGTGGGCATCCCTGGTGGTTACGGTTGGTAACACTTAAATATTTGACCAAGGGAGGGTTTCAAATTAACCGTTGCCATGCTTAGTGGTTGGTAAGTTAAATCTCTTTGGTGAGATTTCGAGTGTCACCTAACTTATTAAAATTATTGAAATTACTTTAACGGTTGTAATTTATGTTTACAATTATATTGTTATCTCATATTTATAATCTCATTATTTTTCTCTTAAAAAGAATGGTAAGTTGGTTATGTTTTCTTAATGTGTTGCAAAACTCATGGCATATATTTTTGTTGCCCTGGCGTTTTATGTCAGGTTTTGGCGAGGAAATAATTGAAGTTGAAATGGAGTTGACGCTAACGTAGAGCCTTGGCTGACTTGAAATCATGACTAAAGTCGAATAACTTTATTATCTTATATATTAGCTATTAAGGACCTTATAATTTCATTTGATGTTGTATTTGGATAATTTTAAGTTTTTATTTAATATTATTTGAACCTTTGGTTATGTACGAGAGTTGGAATGCCCTATTAAGATGTCAACTTTTTAGTTTACTAAGTCATTTTGTTTATTTAATTTCCCTTGATGTTCCAAAAATTTGGAGCGTCACAATGACCCCTTTAAATTGTCCCGGCATTGATTCCAGTTAACTCCTACAATGGTCTAGCATGACCTTAAACTGTCCCGGCATTAATTCCAGCCAGTTCCTACAATGGTTTGACACGACCATAAACTGTCTTCCCGCATTATTTCCGGCATCTAATCTATTTCAAGCGGCCTTGCGCTTCCGTTTGGATTTTACAATCTATTTGCCTTTTATTTTATTTAGTTTTATTTCATGTTTTAGTTCCTCTTTCCAAACTCAAGATGCTTATCATCCTTGAGTTTGATGGGTGGATGCTAATGTATATGTGGTATTCCTAGATATATTAGGTATTGATTTCCTAATATATTTGGGAATAACCATAATTAGTTTCTTGTAGGATACTATTTCTCATAATTAGATTTCTAGAAGGATACTCTTTCTCTATCTATATATACAGGTCTTCTATTGTATAATACAATACATTCAATACAATACATATTATTTCTTCTCTCTCTACTATTTTAACAATAAGAATGCTAAAATGTTTGAAAATGTGCGTTTTCAAATTTCTTTTCACTTTTATTTTTAAACGCTTTCAATGTTACAAAAATACAAACATTATATATTTGCATTGTATTTCCCCCACCATGTCCGCATGATGTATTTATGAAGGTAAGATGACATCCAACTTTTACATAGAATGGTAACTACCTAAAAAAAGTGGCATTTTTGTTTTCAAGTTTTCTTGTCGTATTTTTTTTAAAAAAAAATTTGTGTCAATTTTTTTATTTATTATTTTACAGGTTTAGTGTAGAATGATCTAAAAAAAATATAAAAGATTTGGCTATGTTTTTATCAAATTTGTTTAATTTTTTACTTTTCTTTTCTGCTTAGTCGAGTAAAATCTAAAATTGTAAAGCTTTCACTTCTTTATTTTTTTAATTTTTTTTAATTCACTAAAAATGAAAAAAACAAAAACAAAAATATCACTAAAAAAATCAATCTCAAACACATTATTCAATTTTAGTCACCATATCATTATTATTCTAAAATGAAAGAGGACCTCAATAGTTTCTCCATTATTTTTCAATGTTTGACCTTTGTTTTTTGGTTTTTAAGTATTTTTTTTATATATATATTTATGTACTTCTAGCTATTATTTGTAAAATAAAAATAAAAATAAAAGAAAAGAAAAGAAAAGAAAGAAAGAAATACTGGATCAAAGCTACAAAAGTCTGTTAGAGAAGAAAACAATTTTATAAAAAAAATTAAGAAAATTGTTTTTTGATTTTAGTAAACTTATTTCAAATTAAATTCTTTTTTTTTTTTCCCATTTTTTGACTTTTAGGTGCTTATAGTTTAAAACTGCTTAAAAATATTAATTTTAACAAATAAATTAAAGGTTTGTTTGGAATGATCTATATAAGTGCACTTTTTGACTTTTTAGTGAAAAAAAGTAGAAAAAATGTAGGTTTGGGATAATTTTTTGACTTTTTATGAAAATATGTGTAATAAAATATTATAGTAAAATCAAAATGACCATTCTACCCTTATTGATTTTTTGACTTTTGCGTATTTGAATTCAAAGGGCAAAATAATAATTTTGCTTTCTAAGCTTTCCCTACAAGTTTCTCCCAAATGGTATGATTTTTTTTATATTTTTTTAGTAACTTTTTGACTTTTTAACTTTTGTAAATTATCCCAAACATCTATTAACAATGTAAACACCAGTTGAACACCCACTGAACAGTCTAACAAACTTTGCAATGTCAAATTATTTTATTTGGTAATTTTCATTTTGTACCTTAAAAGGTTGCAATTTTCTTATAGAGATGGCTTCTCTACAGTCTACTGTGAATTGGAGCATACTATTGAGCCCGTGTAACCCATCACGGGTCCCATTTTGATAATATGAACTGTTTAATGTATAGAACTCGTCGAGTACTTTATTCATGCTAAAAATCACGTTGATCGGATATCGATATCGATATCCTCTTGTTCGGAATACATTTTTGCTAATGATAAATATGATTTTAAAAATAAATTGTTAAAAAAAAAGTGTTCCGATAAAAGGGCTACCGATATTCGATCAACGTGATTTTTTGCAAGTATAAAATATTTGACAAGTTCTGCACATTGAACGGTTCTGATAAATAACTAAAAAAACAATTTAAAATATTTTTTTGATATTATTTTTATCAAATTAGTTTCCAATTTTTCAAAAAAATATTGAATTTTTTTCTCTCAAAAACAAACCAAACATATACTTCTTTTTTTTTTTTTTTTTGTCTTCAGTCATTTATTATTACTTTTTCTGGGGTCAAATTTGTTTTTAATTTTTTTTATCTTTCTAGTCTGCTTAGTGTGGACGAATTTAAAAAGTAAAAAAATTAAAATTAAATTTTTTTACTCTAAGACCAAAAAAAAAAAAAAAAAAAAAAAGAGCTAAAAATAACCATATATATATTTTGTGCTTAAGTGGACAATTTTCAAAATTTTTAAATGCAGTTTTTTTTTAACTTTTCTGGTTAGTTTAGTCAAGTAGATTTTAAAAGTCAATTTAATTTTTTAAAAAAATTACTAGAAACAAAATAAATAACTAAAAAAAATCAATCTCAAACAGCCTGATAAAATAATAAGGTAGCAAGTGTTTTAATTTTGGTAAATTACTAAGGGTTAATTTTGACAAAATACTTGAAATTACTCTTAAAAAATGATGATAATGTTACTTTAGATTTTTATTTACACTAGTTGTCAATAATCAAATGTTCTGTTTTTAGATTTTATATTTAAAGAAAGAATATAATGAGAAAAAATGAATAAAGTAGAGTTACTTTTTTTAATATTTTTTTTTTTATTTCACTTTTTCTTCTAAATAAACCTTTACAAAAATTCATTGCTATTAGCACCCAATTAATTAATTTGGACCCCCATTCTTTAGCTTTTTTATTTATTTATTTATTTTTATTACAATAATAATCTCAAATAAAATTACTAAAAATGACATCAATAATTTTGGAATACCTCATCTCACAATTAAGTCCACACACCCATTACATCATGAGTTGGGGTTTATGAGAGCACCCATCTCCATCACCATCCATCTATGTTCCCCAAATCCCATCTTCAAAATCTTTCCACCCTTAAAAACTTGAAAACCCTTTGATGGCAATATTCTAGCGGTAGCAGTAGTAACCATTTGATTACCTAGACTTCTCCAGCAATTACAATGAGTGGAAGTTTTTCTGGGAATCACAACTTCATGAGACGAAATGAGTACAACAATAAAAGTTCAGAGATATTTCATAGTTTTGATGGTATTTTTAGATCAAAGGAGATTGGCTTTGTAAGGATAAGGGTGTGTTTGGTTTGTGTTTTGACATAAATTTTTTAAATTTTTTTTGAGAGAGTTTAGAAATTTTTTTGGTTTGTTTGATTTTTGAAAATAGTTTTGGAATTTGGGATGATTTTATATTTTGTTGTAGTTGAGTAGATGTGTACGAGAGAGAAAAAAGTAATTGAGAAGGAGAGAGGAGAGAGAAAAAGTAATTGATTAATGTGTAGGAAAGAGAAAGTAATTTTGGGATTTTTTTCCCAAAAATTTGAACCAAACAAATTTTTTAAAAAAAATCTCAAAAATTGTTTATGAGATACAAACCAAACAAGCCCTAAGTTTCTTGAAATTTTTTTTTTAAAAAAATCGTCATTTTTTTCTGGACTAAACTCCCGAACATATGATCGAAATTCGAGAACACAAGCCTGAACATTATTCATTCGTTCGGGAATAGATAACCAAACATTTTCTTATTTGTTTGGGAACATATAATCAAAACTTGTGGAGATTGTGGAACCCACCAAAGGAAAATTTTGAATCAACAACAAAAATCTTACATTTATTTTCTCAGTTCATAAATAAATATGTGGAGATGAAATAATAACCACCTTCATGGATTTTGTTAGGATTTTTGGAAGAGAGGCTTTTTGGGATATGGAGGTGTGCATTCAATTGAATGTGTGGAATGCTTTCATGAGGATAAATTTGTTATTATTTCGGGGGAGAAAAGAAATTTTAAGAATTTTAAAATTTACAAGTGGGGGTCTAAAGAAATGGGAAGTCCAAAATAATTGATAGGTATTAATAGCAGTACTCTTTAAAATATCTATATCTATTGTGTAAATTACACTTCACCTTTTTTATATTTGATTATTTTCTAACTCTTTTGTAATTTTTTTTCCTACTTTAACGTTTCATATTTCAAGTTTTTTTTTTAATTTTTTTAATTTTTTAAAATTTATTTCAAAAGCTAACTTATATCTAAAATTAAATTGAAAATGACGCATTAAAGTCATATGGTATAAAAATATTTTATTATATATAACTCCCACAGTTGACATAAACCTATTCTTTAATATAATAGTATATTTTTTTATATCATGTGACAGTTAACGTGATATTTTTAGTCTCATTTTGAATATAAGTTAGTTTCAGGAGTAAATTGATTTTTTTTTGAAAATGATGGATTAAAGTGGGAAAAAATTTTTTAAAGGCTGAAATAAAAGAGTTTAAATTCTCTCAAGTTGGCCAGTTTAGCTTGAAAGAGTGTTTGATTTGGTACATTTTGGAGTCAATCTCAGTAACCTAAACTGATCATTTTTTAGTACTCGTTGAGTAAAATATTCTTACAAACAATTAAGATGATTGAATATTGATTGCTATATGTTTGAATCATATTTGTATTACAAAAAATGGATGATTACTCTTTAAAATTATAATTACATTAATTTTTTAAAATAAATGTAATTCAAATATATAAATATCAATATCTGATCATTATAATTTTTTTGCATGAATTTTCTATTGAATGAGTCCTAAAAGAACAATTGTTTGAATCATCAAGAATGGTCCCAAAAATAAGCCCACCAAGCCCGAATATTCTCTCAAGTATATGGCCGACTTGAGATAATCTAATTTCAAATAAAAAGAATGATTAAACATAAAAATCGGGCAATGGTAAATTACACTAACACCCTTGATATTTTTATTTAATATAAATATACTCACATTTGAAAAATTATATTCCCCTCTTTGAGATTTGTAATCTCATTACAAATTACTCCTGAATTGCTGATGTCATACCCTCAAATTTTCCAAATGACCATCTTGCCCTTTTTCTTACTACCATTTTTTTCTTCATATCCTCATGATTACATTCTACAACTTTCCATCATTAAATTCTATCTGAACATATTCTTAAGTGATTATATACAAACTTAAATTTTATATAGAATTTTAAAAAATAATGATATAGTTCGATGGTGACCTTTCACTTTATAACAAAACATCCATAAATATAATTTATATTTATAATAATATTACTATCACAATATTTTTATAATATTTTTTTGTATAAATTTTTATATATAAATATAAATTTTCATTTTTATTTCCACTATTATATCTAGATTAGACCAATTTAATTTAGATATATTTAAAAGTATAAAATTTTTACAAAAATTTTTAAAAACAAGTCCATTGAATATAACAAAATAAGATAATGTATTGAATTTTTTTTTTGGATGAATTTTAAAAAAATACAAAATATTATACTTCTTAAGTATATCTAAATTAGGTATATCTAAAAAATAAAAAAATTACGTAACATATTAAAAAAATTCAGTAAAAATAAATTTTTTTTTTTCGTATGAGTTAAACCAAAGAAGATAATTGTTATTTCTTTTAAAATGACATGAACAAAATATCTGTATTATTTTATTATTTTATATGTATAAAAGCTAAGGAACAAATATGTCATTTTAATTTGATAGGAGGTAAGTGTAATTTTTTAAATGTGGGGGAGAAATCTGTATTAAATAAAAACCTCAGGGGGTGTTAGTGTAATTTACCCGAAGGGCAAAGTTTAATTTACCCATATTTATTTGAGTTAAACTTCTCTCATTCACATCTCAATATGAGAAAATTCGAGAGACCCGTGAGACTCACCATGGATCCATTTCGATAATCTATACCGTTCATTCTATAAGGTCCTCAATTTATATAATCTGTGAAATTCAATATTAGTAACTTTTTTATTTTATTGTATTTATCTCTAAAAAAATTGATGGTTTACTTTCAAAAATACATTTACTTTCTATTTTTGAGACAAATACAATAAAAAAAATAAACAACTCAAATCATTCAGATTATTAAAAATGAGACTGATGTAAAACATTTGATAAAATTTTTAGTAAAATTTTTAGGATCTGTAGCATTACTGTTTCACAAATCCCTTAAATTCTTTGCGATGTGAATTGAGAGCACTTCCAGTCCTGTTTATTTAAAGGAGGTCGGATTGTATTTATGAGATCTAGAATTGAGAGCACTTCCAGTCCTATTTATTGGTAGGAGGTGGGATTCTATTTATGAGATCTAGAAGGTTAGTGTAATTTAAAACTTAGTTTAGTTAAGATAAAAATGGTAAAAAGTGAAAGAAATAAAAAATAATAATTATTTGAATTTATTTAATATGAAAACGGTAAAAGTTATATAAAAATTAATATTTTTTTGTACAACGAACTAAGCTTAGTTTCTTACAAAAACAATACCCAAAAAAAAAAAATGTTATAAAAATAATTAGTTATAATTAAAATTTCTATTTTCTTATAAATTTGCCATCATAATCAAATTTATACAAGAAAATAAAATCTTGTTACTAATTATCATTTTTATTTAAAAAAAAGAAGAGAAATTAATCAGTGTGTTTGGTTTGAGTTTTTTGAATTAAATTTTTTGAAAATTGAATTTTTTAATTTTCGTATTTTTTTTTATTTTTAGTGAATATTTTTAAAATTTTAAACATTTTTTTTTTACTTTTTTAGATACACCTTACTTAAATGTATCTAAAAAATAAAAAATTTGTGAAAAAATATTTTAAAAAATTAAAAAATACAAAAAATATATTGAATTTTCGTATTTTTGGTATTTAGTGAATTTTTAAAAGGTTTTTTTCACAATTTTTTTACTTTTTAAGTATATTTATGTTAGCTATGTCTAAAAAGTAAAAAAAGTTACTTAAAATATTAAAAAAATTTAATAAAAACAAAAAATATGAAAAATAAAAAAATAAAATTTTCCGAAAAATATATTTTTTTTTGAACAACCTAACCAAGGACGGTGAATGTTCTTTTCCTTGGAAAAAAAGAAATTAGTGGTTTTACGAAAACCGGTTCGGTGTTCAAAAGTTGAATTGAAACCAAAAAGCATCAGGATATTCTCTCTCTCTCTCTCTCGCTCTCGCTCTCGCGTGGTCCAAGCTCGTTTATAGTACCTAACCCTCCTTAGGTCGATTCACGCTAACAGTCGGCTCTCTCCCTCTCCCTCTCTCTCTCTCTCTGTCTGTCTCTGTCTCTCCAAATCTTTGTTCCATTGTTGTTTCACAGTTTCAATCTGCAAACATGCATGCCAATCACTTGCTTCTCGAAGAGCCTATCAGGATGGCCTCCATTCTCGAGCCATCTAGAGCCGTAAGTTCCATTTTTTTCTTCTTCTCAATTTCAATGTCGATCTATACATCTTTGTGTATGTATATATATATGATTGTGACTTTGATTTGGAACTTGTACGATGTTTATTGATTTCACAGAATTTCTTCCCCGCAATGACAAAGATCGTTGGGACTTTGGGCTCCAGGTCTCGATCTGTCGAGGTCATCTCTGGTTGCCTGAAAGCTGGAATGTCTGGTATTATAAATTTTCTCTGTAAATATTTGTATTTGTGTTACAATTGTTGCATATCTTTGATCTTGTGTGGAACAGGGTTTTGATTTTACTTTGAAGTTTGGGGGTTTGAGTAATGATTTGTGAATGTGTGGTTTTCAGTGGCTCGATTCGACTTTTCGTTGGGGGATCCTGAGTATCACCAAGAGACTTTGGAAAACTTGAGGGCTGCTGTGAAGACCACTAATAAGCTTTGTGCTGTATGTATTTATATATATGGGATTTTTATTAATTGAAGTTTGTTACATTCTTGATCTACAATCATTTATGCTCAGTTTGTTTGCATGGAAAACATTTTGTACGAAAAACTTTTTCCTATGTTTGTTGGTGGTGGTGGGACGAAGGTGGCGGCTGCGGTGATGGTTGGCGGTGACCGTAGTGATGTTGGTGTGGTGGTGGCGGTGGTAGTGTGGAGAAACTTTTTTTGCATTTTAAAATTGAAAAATATTTTCATGTTTGTTTTTTATTGACCATGAATATTTTTTTGTTGACTTTTGTATTTATTATACCAAACATCATAAAATAGTTTTGGAAACAGTTTTTTGCCCAAATAAACGGAACTTTAATGAGCATTCAGATTCATCTTGCTGGTGGTTTTGTGTTTTGCTTCTATTTTGTTTTTTGTATTTTGTATTTTGTATTTTTGTTTGCTTACTGATTTCACTTGCATCATATTTTTTTGTCAATTTTTATGATGGTTAGTTTTGTGTAGATTCCCATTTGGTTGCGGAGAAAACCGAGGGGAAAAAAAGAAGAGAGGAAACTGATCTTCTTTTTGATTCCTGAAAAGAAAATTGAATCGGAATATGTTGTACAATGCTGTTGTTGGTCTTTAGGCATTGGCAACACAACTTAACTGATGGTTCTTGGCTTCAGTTTTTAGTTGGATTGTTCTAAATGATAATTGTTTCGAATAAAGTGTGTAGTTTCATTTATTTTCAAAAGAAGCAAATGGAACAGCAGTATGCAAAATAAGATTTGAGTTTGAGGATATTTTTTGTTTTTCAGGTTATGCTAGATACAGTGGGTCCTGAGTTGCAGGTTGTCAACACCATTGAGAAAACTATTTCACTTGAGGAGGATGGTAAAGTTGTTCTAACTCCTCATAATGGTCAGGAAGCCTCTCCTGAAGTGTTGCCTATCAACTTTTCTGGACTGGCAAAGGTATCAACATTTGCATCTCCCTGTCATTAATGCTAATAAATTTTCTTGCCTAGATTTTGAAGCTTAATAAATTGATTGATGAAATTACATGAATGAAAATGCATGTTGTTGGGTTCTCAAAATGTTTGAAAAAGGTTTATTTTGACTTTTTTTTGTTTTGGTTTCAACTTCTGGTAGTTATTTTCCACTCAATTATGACCTACAAAAAAACACACTAAGAATTAGTATTTCTTGGCTGTTTCGCAAATAGTTTCATCTTGTGCATATGCATGTATGTGTTTGAAGTTTGCAATGCATTAGGATGCTTCTTGAAACTTTCTCATTCAAATATAAATATTCTATTGTTGCCTCATATCTGTTGAGATTCTTACACGTGCATTTTGTGTAGTTTGGGAGTGCAATTTAGGTTTATAATCAATAGCTATTTTTTTTTTTAATACTAACATTAATTTTTTTGTCTAGTTATAAAAAATATTACTTGTAATTAATACTTTCTGTTGAATGGTAGTTACTTTGATTTCAAAAAATGCAAGTATGGCAGTGAACTTTTATTCTTTTCAGAATATTTGATACCATGCATGTAGGTCTCTTTTTAATATTATGTCAACTTCGTTGGAAGCATGCTTGATTACAAAATAATAATGTAGTACATTCTTGTAGAATTCTTATGATCGTCTCAGTTCAATCTCCATGCTTATCAGCCTTTTGATGTGGTTTTTGCAGGCAGTGAAGAAGGGAGACACCATCTTTATTGGTCAATATCTGTTCACAGGAAGTGAGACTACTTCTGTTTGGTTGGAGGTAGGAGACAGGCTATCCATATGGCTGACTCATTTCAATAGATTTCTTTATTTGTCTGTCTGTGTTGCATTGCATGTCTTTTTTTGGTGTGTGGGGGAAGTTAGGGTGTTGGTCAGATTTTTTGCATTAAATTGACTCTGTTATTTGGCTTAATTAGCAGGAAGTTGAAGTGAATATAGTTGTAGAAGTAGATAGTTTTGACTGAATTTGCGCACAAACATGACTGATAATTAACTTGGTTGAGCAGGTAGATGAAGTTAATGGAGAAGACGTGGTTTGTGTGATAAAGAATACTGCAACTTTGGCTGGCTCATTGTTTACCCTACATGCCTCTCAAATTCACATTGATTTGCCTACCCTCTCTGAAAAGGATAAGGAGGTGAGTCCAACTTTTATTGACTATAGTCTAAACATGTGTTTGCATTCTCTGTTTCATGCAGAGGAAAAGGCTGAAATGCATAAATGAGGAATTTTTTTATAACATTTTGTGTAATTTTTTCCATCTTATGTGGATCTAGTGCATATTGTTGCTCACTGCTTGTCATTAATCAGGAGGCAGCCCTATTAATGTTTTATGCTTCCGCTCTAATGCAGTGATTGTAGTGCATGAGTAACCATAAATTCAGAGCGAAGGTTGTGGAGCCCTATAGCATGGGTTAATCGATATTTATGTGCTTAGTTATAGAAAATCTTAAAAGAAAATGGGTTAGGTTCATTCGATGTTACTGTTGATAGTGTTGATGCATTTCTGAGCTTCATATGACTCCTGAGCTTTGGTCATTACAGTGACTTGTTTTTAAGAATCTGCATGATTCATTCAAAGTGACCAATTTATGTAATTTGCATAAGAAATTTGCTAAGTTTATGTTTCCCCCAAATACCACTTGCTGCCATGACTCTATTATCAAGTGCTTTTGGTGATATTTTAATGTTAATTTCAGGTCATTAGTACATGGGGTGTAAAAAACAAGATTGACTTCCTCTCACTGTCATATACTCGGCATGCAGAAGATGTTCGTGAAGTAAGGATTTACTGACTTTATTCCCCCCCCCCTATTTCTTTAATTTCCCCAACATTATGTTGTTTGAGTGACTGATGACATGCTTCTTTGTGCTATAACGTAGGCCCGTGAATTCCTAGCCAAGCATGGTGATCTTAGTCAGACCCAAATTTTTGCAAAAATTGAGAATGTAGAGGTGAGTTTAGATATAGTGGTAGCTTGAATGAGCTTGCCTCTTAGATGCAAGTTGGCAGAGATTTTCTGGCAATGTCAAAATTATACAAATCTTCGATTCTTTTTAGGGTTTGACCCACTTTGATGAGATCCTACAAGAGGCAGATGGTATTATCCTTTCTCGTGGAAATCTTGGCATAGATCTCCCACCTGAGAAGGTTAGTTCTTTAATTTGAACAATTTTTTTGATTACTGCACAGCCAATTGAGTGGTAATGAATGTAAGATGACTAGGTAGTCTAGATGCTTGTATATAATTGGGCAATTATGAACGTATGAAATTGGTCCACATAGAACTGAACATTCATCCCATCCAGCAATCAAAGTGTTGAAGGCATGCCTTATGCTTACAACACCTGTATTTGCTGCTTGTGAAAACTTGATATGCATTGTTTGGCTCATTTGTTAATGACTTGAGTACTCTTACTGCAGTTGAGTGTATTGCATGGTATTTGAGTTTTTGTTTTTAGAGCTCTTGAGATTAAGTTGGAGTTTGTTTTCCAATTCTGTTTGGCTGATTGCACTCTGTTCAAAATATCTTCTCCCTCTGACATGGGAGACGGGTTTCATGGGTGAAGGGTGTGTGAAGCTGATGTTTTTGTTTGGTTCGTTTTTAAAGTGTGATGGTAAGATTAATATGTTACCTTGAGGGGGAAAATGTATTATGCCAATTGCAGTTTCTTCATTATGTTATATCTGAAGAGGAAAATAGCTGGATATTCCTTTGGAAAGACACCATGTCCTTCACCTTGTAAGTTGTAACTTAGATGGTTGTTGAATCTCGAGATGTTTACTATATCTTATGGAAAATACCAAAAAAAAAAAAAAAAAAAAAAAAATGGTATTCTGTGGGTTAATTAGGTGAAAGAAATTTT
This sequence comes from Camellia granthamiana, assembly GCA_036172215.1. Lineage (NCBI taxonomy): Eukaryota > Viridiplantae > Streptophyta > Magnoliopsida > Ericales > Theaceae > Camellia > Camellia granthamiana. Next base: position 60,103,085 of record CM069912.1, read on the forward strand.
TTCCAAGGAGTCTTTTAGTATTTAATTGTTATTTAAGAAATTAAAAGTTAGTCAAAGTCATCATGAAATGTTTATTCTTGTGTATTAATTTAACTAGCTCAAAGACCCATGAAGCGATGGGCAGGGAATCTAGAAAGAAGCCAAGAAAAAGTGGGTCCCACTTGAGTGATGTTTCCAGTTGCAATTGCCTTTCTGTTCTTTTTTAATCTGCCCAATATGTGAGCTCTTCTGGCCCAACTTACATGTAGTGGCATTAGGAGGGCTGAATGTTATTTGTGTGTTGCCATCCCTCCTCCCCCCATTTATATTAAATAGATAGATATGGTAGAATCAAGAGTGCAACTATATCATTGCTTCTAATCATCTTATGAGCAGTATTGGATGTTATTGTCTATTCTATAATATCAAGTCGTGATTGAGAATGTTCCATGTCTTGGATGTTTAATAGTTGGGGACTGTGTTTGTACTTGTTTTTAATTGTCGATGAAGTGTCTATACATGCTGTTATCTAAAACTTGCTGCTGGCCATATGGTCCATACCTTTATGCAATTTGCAGGTGTTCTTATTTCAAAAGGCTGCTGTTTACAAGTGCAACATGGCTGGAAAACCTGCAGTGGTAACTCGTGTTGTAGATAGTATGACTGGCAATCTTAGACCAACTCGTGCAGAAGCTACTGATGTTGCGAATGCTGTACTGGATGGTGAGTTACTTTTTTGAACAAACAAGTTGGTGCTTTATCTGTTCATTGAGATCCTTCTTAACACCATTGGTTTTGCGTATTATATTGTGTAGTATGCAATATAATTGTTGGTTTGGGATTCTTTTTAATCCTTTTTTTTTTCCTTAAAGTTTGTTTGATATTTTTGATGAGTATGATATGAAAAATTTGGAACCTTAGTTTTCTTTCTTATCTGATCCTTAATGCAGGAAGTGATGCAATTCTTCTTGGTGCTGAGACTTTGCGTGGATTGTACCCTATTGAGACAATATCTATTGTTAAAAAAATTTGTGCTGAGGTAATACATCACAACATTTCTGAATAAAATTCTGTTGCTTGAAGAACTTTGTTGTTAACTGCGAGCCACTGATCTGTGCAACCTGGATTAACAGTTTATTTTGGTCTCTTAATTTGTTCACTGCAAAATTTGTTAAATTGGAAAGCGCTTGCCTTTCTGTCTTAGGTGGGCCTGTTGTGTTTATGTTGTTTAATTACCAATTTACTCTTTTTTGTTCTTGATGTGGGTATGGTTTTACCCCTATTCATTCTGTCAGATGCTAATGATTTTAGTTTGGTGAGGCAATTGATGTTTAACCCCCCAGACATATTTCTAAGTATTGGGAATTGTTTGTTTGCTTGTTGTAAATTAGATGTGGCGACTATTATGTCTAGTTTCTGGAGCCTTTGCTCAAGAGAGCATTTAATCAATATTGGCAACAATGGGAAACTCCAAGAAGTCTGTTACTTTTTTTTTCTACTTTCCCTTCTCTTAGCATTTGGGAATATATTCGTCAACTGCATGATGAGCATCACAGTTTTCTTTATCTTTGTCCTTTTGTCGTATAACATCAATTTATATGATAAGGTGATGTATATATATATTTTTTGTAAAAAAAGTAGTTACAACTTGAAATAATATTACTAAGTGAATGGAATCCTTGTTTTATGTAGTTGCGTTTACTGCTATCAACTTTTTGTTAGCAAAAAATATCATTCTGATTATTTTGGTTCAGTGTTTTTATGCGTCTTTGTTTTTAATAATTATACTATAAATGCCGTGAACAAAAGATTTCAATAATTCATGCATTATAAGAAGAGAATATAGTGTCTGAATAATTTTTCATTTTGTTCATCATTTTTGGTACAAATCTGATTGCTGTGTTGGCAAATGGTTGAAGTTCATATAATTAATGCTCTGACTCTTGAGATTTCACTGAAGTACAACCTAATCCTTGGTGTTTGCTTCAGATTGTTCCATATAATTCTGTTTGGTGCTTACTTGAGTTCATATTGCCTTGCAGGCAGAGAAGGTTTTCAATCAAGACCTGTATTTTAAGAAGACTGTCAAATATGTTGGAGAACCAATGAGCCACTTGGAATCCATTGCTTCCTCTGCGGTACTTTCTTTCAGATGTTCCTGTTGTACTTCATTCTTTTTTTTTTTTTCCCTTTCTCCCCTGATGATTCTGACTATGCATTAGTTTCTTTTGGATTTAGCTTGCTTAGTGCAAAATGGGGTTTCTCATAGGCTAATACACAGTTATTGTTTAGGTAAGAGCTGCCATTAAGGTGAAGGCATCAGTTATCATTTGCTTCACTTCATCTGGAAGGGCTGCAAGGTATTAGTATATCTATGCATTAGTTTCTATAAATGATTGTATAAATTAAGTATATCTGGTTACCATCAAATTATTTGTTAATCTGGTTTTCTTAATCCATATATGCAACTTCTCTATGTTCAATCATGTCCACAAGACTTATTAGATTCCAAATACATGCAGATTAATTGCGAAGTATAGGCCAACAATGCCGGTTCTATCAGTAGTCATTCCTCGTCTCAAAACAAATCAACTAAAGTGGAGTTTTAGTGGTGCATTTGAGGTATATGCTCGGCTCTGATTTAATTATAGCTCGTCTTCTGCAGGAATTAGGATCTATTTGTTTCTTGTTTTCTGCATAATTTCTTTTTCTTATTCTTCTTTATATTTCCTCTTCCTTTTCTACCAACTAGTTAACGTTCAAGCTGATGAATCTGTGCTCTTTTCCCATTATTTCCCCCTTTTCTCTAAATGGTTAGGCAAGGCAGTCGCTTATAGTCAGAGGTCTTTTCCCCATGCTTGCCGATCCTCGACATCCTGTAAGTTCTTGTTTTACAATGAATTTGTGGTTTATGCTGCTGCTGGGTGATGGATTCATGCCCACATACAATAGTTGTATGGTGTAATATTTAAGCATATTTTGTGGGCTTTGAAGCATGGAGATGCAGATACAGGATACAAATATGATACGGTACCCTTACGGATACAGCAATACACGACAAAAAATAAATAAATAAAGAAATGGGTGTGGGCAGGATATGTTGCAAAAAATTATAATAGTTAATATATTCGTGAGAAACGATTTTATAGGAATAAGATACTAGTTTAAGACCCATTTTTTTTTTCTCCGCCTGTGGATACATTAATTTCAAAAAATTTGAAAAAGTGGAGTACTACTTTAATCTCACTATTTTCTTCTTTGGTAAGAAATAAGAAAATATTGAAAAATTATTGTTGTAGTTATTCTAACAGTTATATTATAATACTATGCAAAAATTATTACAATTCTAATTTCATAGTAGTTTGGATATGTGACCTAGTGTGTCCAAAATGTATTTGATATTTCTCAAAATCAAAATCAAAATCAAAATCAAGTATGCTATACGTTTAGGAAGTGTTATCTGAGGAGTATCAGTATTCAATATGGGTACAATACAAATACAACTCTCTTTTAGAAGTATCTGTGCTTCATAGTCTCTGGGTTTTATGCTCCTAGCTGATTGAAGAATGTCAAAATGTAGTGAACCTTTGATGAACAAATAATAAATGTTCCATGTACTTAATTTTACTCTACTAGATTTCAAGAATTTTGTGGTTACCTACTTGACTTTGTAGGCTGAATCTACAAGTGCGACAAATGAGTCGATTTTGAAGGTTGCACTTGATCATGGGAAGGCCTCAGGAGTCATTAAGTCACATGACCGAGTTGTCATTTGCCAGAAAGTTGGGGATTCATCTGTTATCAAGATTATTGAGCTCGAAGATTAGAACACTTCAGTTTTCCTCATTATGAGCCATTCTTTCCCAAGTTTTGGAATTGGTAATGGGACTTTGCTGCCATCCCTCTTACGAGGTTCAAATCTGGAGGTTTCAGACTCATCTTATAATTTTCACATAGTATAAATGTACACTGGGCAATTCCTTTTTGTTTAAGTTGTGGAAATTTTGCCTGTGATTCCCTTTTTTGTTCCTGCATCTATGTATGCTTTAGGCTTTATTTTATTTTAATTTTTTGGCTTGCATCGATGAACATGCTTCTGGTTTAAGCTGTGGGATTTTCATTTTTCTTAGTTACATTTTAAGGGTAGCTTTGATCTGCCCTAGTGTAATTTGGAATTTGCTTAATATTATACCTAAATAGCTTCCTTATAAAAATTTGTGTTGGTTGGGATTTATGTTCGAGTCCGTGATGGCATGAAACTTGGTGGTGATTGAAAATTGATGAGACTATCGAGGGACTTGAGCCTGATTATTGAAGTTAATATTACTCTGGATGGTTTAACGCTCGTATTTTGACAGGTCTCTCCTACTTGCGGAAAGTTCTCTCTTGATATTTTAGAGCAGTCACGGCACCTATGGGACTGAATTTTGAAACTTTTGTGCCACTTGTATTTTACTAGATTCTTGACAGCAAAGTAAACTCTCTATTTTCTTTTACTTTTGCTAGTACCCTTATGTGAGTATCAAATATTTTGCCCAGCTGGGCATGTTTGAAATGAATTCATATTTGATCCGATCCAATTTTGATCGTGGGCTCTTCTCAAATCTTGTGAAGAACACATGAAAACTTGCTGTAAATTTGTGTGAGCTTATATCGGTTGATCACCAATTGACTCCTCAGGTCTTACTTTTACCACATGTTAATTAGTGAATAGAAAAGAATGATGTTATCGTGACGTACCTGTTATATAAAATTCATGGACCATATGACCTGATTTATTGCTTATGAGCATCTATTGGTAATGATACAAGGTAAAAGGGTCAACTGATTGGGTGTTTTCAGTGTTTAATTGTTCTATTGGTGATGATGATACAAGATAAAAGGGTCAAACTGATTGGGTGTTTTCAGTGTTTATTGTTAAGTAGCACGGACACAAGATTTAATTGTTCTATTGGTGATGATGACACAAGATAAAAGGGTCAACTCATTGGGTGTTTAATTGTTCTATTGGTGATGATGATACAAGATAAAAGGGTCATAAAAGGGTCGACTGATTGGGTGTTTTCGGTGTTTAATTGTAAAGTAGGGACGGACATAAGATTGTAATCTTATGATCAAAAGTGTTACTGTCTATAATTATTTTACTAATATTTAAAAAAATTAAAAATAATAAATCTAGGGAATAGGGGGTGAGGCTAGGTATTATTATCATAACAAAAAAAAAAAATAGAAGGCGAGCTTATATAATTTAAAAATATTATTGACTAATACTATATTAAGAGTGTTAGGTATTCATATACAATGAAATTTCCGGCTTATAAATTTAGTCAATGGCTAAATGAGAAAGCTTCTATGGTGGAAAGTCGCAATAAAACCTCTACCACGAATGGCATAATCAGTATCTTTATTATATTGACTTTTTATGAGATTTGAAAAAAGAATAATATTTGAGAGTTCGAAACTGTGTCCCCCGAATCCCCCTAATGCCCAAAACGACGTCGTTTGGGCATTAGCCTTTTTTTTTTTTTTCCTTTCATTTTCGCGTCGCAGCAGAGGAACGAGAGGAGAGAAAGAGAAGAGAGAAAGAGGAGAGAAAGAGAGAAAGAGAAGAGAGAATGGAGAGGGCCCCCTCCTTGCCGCCGCCGACCGGCCGATCGTCGAGCAGCTCCGCTCGTCGCAATATGCAGAGCAGCTCCGATCGTCGGCAAAAGCCCCTCCGACCGCCGTCGCCTCCGGCTTCGCCCCCGCCCCCCGCCTCCGCTTCCAGCCCGATTTATTAGCCCCCTCCAGTCCCTTCTTCTACCTCCTCCTTCTTCTTCCTCCCTTCTTCTTCTTCCCCTTCTGATCTTCCTTCTCTGATCTTCCTTCTTCTGCAAAAAAAAAAAAAAAAACAAGAACAAATACGGCGTCGTAGCACGAATTAGGGGGATTCGGGGGGGAGAGGTTTCGAGCGACGTAGCACGACTGTTGAAAAAAAATGTAGTAACAATTTTAATATAATTATACTAATTTCTTTTACTAAAGAAAGGGAGATAACATGAAAAAGAAATGATAATATCATCTTTTTCATCTATATAATTAAAAAATTATTGATAAAAATATGAATTGAAATCTTAGGAGATCTTAGGAGATCAATAGTAATTTAATAATATCTTAATGAAAAAAAAAAAACTATAGAAATATGGAAAACACTATGGTGCACACACCCTTTAAAGAGTGTGTACCATATGCACCTTATAACTAAAAAGAAGAATGACATAATTTTAATTTTCTGAATTATAATTTAAAAAAAATGTCATAATTAAAACATAACATGAGGCATAACGAAATAACTTATGAGTCATAATTAAAGAAGGAAATAATATAACTAAGAGTGTGTATGGTACACTTTTTTTTAAAGGGGTGTATATCAGAATTTTTTATTATATATATTATAAGTGTAGAAAAATAGTAAAGGAAGGGGGGGCGCCCATGGCCTAATGGATAAGGCGTCTGACTTCTAATTCAGGCGATTGTGGGTTCGAGTCCCACGGGGCGTGTCATTTTGTCTTGGATTTTTTCAAAATTTTCATTGCATTTTTAGGTAATCATTTGGGTATGCACAAATTTAGTAGGGGGTAATTTACTTAATTACAAGTTTATGGAAAGTTGTATAATTTAAATTTTAATTATTAATATTTATCATTTATTTATAATTATTTGTATAAAAAAATAGAGAGAATGAGTTTACTTTTAAAATAATTTTTTTAATTGATTTTAAACAACACCTAAGATTCTGGACTTCCGATATTACTAATATTTATTTGGAATAAAATGCAAATACATCTCTTCAGATTTGCTTAAAATACAATTTAATTTTTATGATTCTAGAAATTATATCCTATCCTTTAAAATTTCTAAATTTCATAACAAATAAATTTTTTTATTAACAAATCATCAAATCAATTTTATAGTTTTTTTAATAATGTCAAGAATTTATTTTAATTAATAATTTCGATAATTTTATCATTGGATAGAAGAGTAGTTAATTTTTTTTAATTTTTTAATTAATTCTATTAAATAAAAAAATACTGAACAATAGACATTTGTAATTTTTTAAATTATAAAAAACAATTCGTATTTAATCAAATCTTAAAAAGTGTATTTATAATTTATCTTATTTATTAATGTATCAACTGATATGATGATTGTATCGCCAATTCTAATATGTGTACCTTTATTTAAAACTATTGAATTTTGCTTAATTGAAATCCAATTTTCAAGTGAGGATGCTATTAATATTCTTCGTAGCAAACCATTAAGGATGCTAAGGTTTCGTTTGGTAAGTGGTTTTTTTAGTCAAAAAGTTAAAAAGTCACTAAAAAAATTAAAAAGCCAACAATCTATACCAAAAAATCAAAAATTCTCTTTTCTTTTTATTTTTTGCACATCTTTTCGTAAAAATAAAAAAAGTCATCCCAAATATACTAGTTTTTTTAACTCATATTTTAATCCAATCGTCAAAAAATTACTAAATTAATCTGTTCCCAAACGATGCCTTAGTGTGAACTTGGTCTTCACGTGGAGGAGCCTATCTCATATTAGAGTAATATTATTAGATTTAACGGTAATTCTATGTGAAGGTATCACTTTCTAATTAGTATTTTTTTTTTTTTTAATCTGTAGTAAGGATCACAACATTATTTATGTAATGAGAGACAGATATAATTCATTAGATTTATTTATGACTTTTTATTGTTTAGTATTACCGTTATATTTAATATTTTTTATCCTACCAGAATACATCCATTTTTCAAAAAATTAAATTCCTAATTGTATTATCTCCCCACTGAAAAGAAGGCAGAAGTTATTGCCAAAGAAATGCCAAAATATTTGATTCAAGGCAGATTGGAATGATTGTTTCTTAGCTTACTTATGGAATAACCATATTCCCTTCCCTTGCAAATGATGAATCCTGAATGGAATTTATTTCCCCTATTTCAAAAATTTGAAGAGTATCTAATAATTTTTCATATTTAAAATATTTTACCTAATAAATTACTAGGTGTTCTTTTAATGGTGAAGTATTCAAATAGTAATCTTATGAATTATTTGGTTCTTTTTTTTTTTTTTTTTTTAGACCTAAAGGTCTTATTCTAGTGTAAATTATATAAAGAGTCAAGTATAAATGAGCGTGTTATGTGTTGAAGGACATATATAGATTTTCTTATAATGTTGAAATTATTAAACATAACACTTCAAAAAAATTCTTTAATGTATTTTTTTCAAACGTAACACTCCAAAAATATAACACTCTAATGTAGTATAGTAAAAAACTCCTTAATTCATCTTTTTCAAAAGTAACAAAACAACATTAAAAAAAAACTCAGTAGCGTATTTTTTTCAAACATAACACTCCAATTAATGTAACACACAAAAATCTATTAATATATTTTTTCCAAATGTAATACTCCAATGTAACACACTAAAAATTCCGTAGTGTACTTTTTAAAAACGTAATAATCTAACATTTCAAAAAAATTTCTTAGTGTATTTTTTCTAAACATAACACTCCAATCAATGTAATATACAAAAATTCCTTAGTATACTTTCCTAAACGTAACACTACAATGTAATACCAGAAAATCACAAAATATAGATTTCCACGCGATAACCAACACTTTATTTACCAATCTCTCTAAAAAGAATCTTCCATATCTTACCTTTCTATTCTCATCCTAAAAACGAATCACAAAATTAAAAAATAAATTACAAAAAAATATTCACTTAAACTCAAATAATATCAAATCAAATAAATGTAACTTTTTTAAAATAAAAAAGACTAACCAATTGATAAGAAAACTAACTCTTAAAACTAAATAAATCAATATTTTTCATATAAAATTTATAAATAAATTTTTCTTCTTTTAATAGTGCTACATTTAATGGTTTTAATAGTGCTATATTTAACGGTTTCAATACGCACAGAATTATTGATACCCACAGAATTATTAATAACACCAACATCGTTTTTAGAGAATGATTATAAATTTAAAAATCCGTTTCGCCGTCGAGTAACAACAATAATCTTTACCCAATAAGTACTGTGCAATTATTAATTATACTTTCTTCAAAAAGTGTTGGCTACATATTTTGTAAAAGCCAGTTACAATTCGACACGTGACAGAATAAGGGTATTATGGGAAGAGGATTCAAGTCTTCGATCCTGATCGTACACGTGGCGATGAATATTGGTTCTCACGTGATCTGAGTAGCACTAGATCAGTAAAGAGATGCAAGGTGACGTGACTCCAACGGTTACTCATATTCGAATTCAAATACAGGAGGGAAGTTCAACTGTAAGTGATGGCGTAGTGGAACTACTTCTAAGACAGCATGATCAGCGATCATGGAGGAGCAGTTCGACAGTTTGAAGTGCAGTTCGAAGGTCATCCTTGACGAGTATAAATAGCAGGGAAGCCCCCAGAAAAAAGTCCCAGACTCAGATCATACAAACCAGTCTTTACTTCATATTTTCCTTTCCAGTTTTACATTTTCTGTACTTTAAATTCCTGCACTTTAAATACCTGTTCTTTAAATACCTACACTTTAAATACCCGCACTGCACTTCGATTCATAGGAGTAGTTTCAAGTAGATTCGAGTAGACTGTTGCTGTAAACCTCTTCGAGGCTGAGTTTGGACTATTGTAAGTGTTCATTTTAATGAAATACTTCGATTGTTCTTCATATTAACTGTTATTTCTCTTAATTTCTCCTAAGTCAAGCCACCAGTAAAAGTCCTCTTCATTGAGGCTGAAAGAACTAAAACACAATCGTCTGATAATTGGTTGGCAATTATAATTTCTGTAAGGACTAATTGATCCTTGCTGGCACGCTCCCATTTACAAAAATACCCTTCGAAAAGCCAAAAAGCCAACATATATTTTTGGCACGCCCAATGGGACTAATTAAAATGGCTAGACGAAGACGATAAGGAGAAAATGAATGTCTGGAAGAAGGCGTAGAAGGAGAGGTAGAAATACCTAATCCAGAGGATAATGTGGTAACACATCCTGTGGAGACTCCCATGTTATCAGAACCTATGGTCGAACAGACCAGCACTTCTGGACAAGAACCATATGTTCATAATGTTGGACGAAACCAAGGAATTGGACCCTCCACTGTTCCATCTACCTCGCCAACAAATCCATGGGATGGCCTGGTAGAAGCCATGGGACAACAATTAATGAACACAATGGAAATGTGGGTCACATCCTTTTTGGATCGAATGAATAACCACCAACCAACAAACACAAGACACATAGAGGAAGTTTTAAATGCCCCTCAGCAAAGATTGACTAGAGATAAACAGCCTATGCAAGCTAATGGGCATTCTAATGGTCAAACTAGTAATCAGAACTATGAAAGACCATCACCTCAGTCTTGGTATGAACCCATTTCGAGGCTTATAGTAGGCCAAAATGCCTCAGTACTCAACAATGAAGCCACACACATTGGTGGATCTGGTCAAGTACAAGAAACTGGCGTGAGAATGGTTACAAATCCCATGTTCGAAGCCATACCTGGCACTAGGGGATATAATAATCCTTTGTTCGAATTTATACCCGGGGGGTTGGAGGGTTTTCCTGTAAATGGAAGGGACACAACACTTGTTCCAGCACCTTTCGCAGGTCCCTTCGCAGGACAGGCTCAAAGGGGTTACCCATACCCCCAACAGCAACCTACACCACAGGGACAACCAGTCCCAAATGTACCACCTTACGGACCAAGAGGACCACAAGCGCAAGTTTGCCCACCAAACCCTGTGTTTGTTCCTCCAGTAGTGGTTCAGCAGGCACAAAATATGGTCCCTAGGGACCAAATTGTGGATATCGTTAGGAAGATGTGCGGACCGATGGCTCGGGGGGTCTAGACTCCTGTATACAGAAAACCATACCCAGAATGGGTAGATAGGGTACATGAATACCCAAGGGGGTTCAGGATACCAGATTTTACCCTTTTCTACGGGACTGGGAATCAATCAACAGTAGAGCATATTGCTCGGTTTGCTGCTCAGTGCGGTGAATTTACTAATCATGACTATATGAAATTAAGATTATTCCCAAATTCCCTAACTGGGAAAGCATTTGTATGGTACATCAACCTTACACTTGGCTCCATTCAAATTGGCAACAAATGGAAGAGGCATTTCATGCCCAATTCTTCCAGTCGGAGCCAGAGGTTTCTATGGCAGACTTGGCTAGATTGAGTCAAAGGCCTGAAGAAAAGGCTACTCAGTTTATTGCCACATTTAAAAGGGCTCGAAATAAATGTAGAGTCATGCTGCCAGAGCCATAATTTGTAAGATTGGCTCAAAATGGCTTAGAATTCAGGCTTCGAAAGAAGTTTGACTCAACTGAATTCAGAGATTTGGTCGAACTAACCTATAAAGTTTCTCGATATAAAGTATTACTAGAAGAGGAACAAGATCGAAATAATGCCTCGTACAAGACATATTATAGATATCCAAATTATGAGATAGATGCAGCAGAGATTGTGGGCAAAGAACCTGTGATCTGTGAAGCATTAATTCATAAGGATACAACAATTGACCAACAGTTTAAAAAGAAAGACTTTCACAGAAAGTACTCTTTCGATTTAACAAAAGCAGATGACATTTTTGATCATTTGCTTGCAGCCAATTTCCTTAAGTTACCAAAAGGAGTAAAACTACCATCTCCAGATGAACTTAAAGGAAAAGTATATTGCAAATGGCATAACTCTTGATCTCACTCGACTAAAAACTGCATTGTTTTTCGAGACAGGATCCAAGAACAAATTCGGAAAGGAAGTTTGAAGTTCCCAACCAAAGCGGAAAAGGTCATGGGGATTGACAGCAACCCATTTCCAGAAGTTGGAGAAAGTGCAGCTAATGTGGTTGTACCAAATTTCCAGAATTTATCTCTGCAGGAATTGGAAGAGGTCAATGTACAGATGCACATTGCCAACCAGACAACCACCAAGAAAGACACCAGAAACCCACCAGTTATTGGACAAGGTTTCTCATACCAGAGGGAACACTCTGATGAGAAAGCACTAGATGATGATTCCTTAGAAGCAGCTGTAATACAGAGGATGTGTCCCAGGTGCAGGCTGAGTTATAAATGGTTGAAAGGCCTTCCAGTTGATGGGAAGCAATACTACAGGGATGTACAGAGACGTCCTAAATCAACCAATGCTCACAACAAAATGCCGTATCCGGCTGGTGACAGGCAGCGGCCATTAGTGGTTGAACCTGCAGTGGGCAGAATGCATGCTAATGGTAAGAGACCCTTGTATGAGTCCAGGCCACCTAATTACTACAGAATGGAGAGCGGTCACTCTGAAAGAAGATTGGAGAGGGGTTTAGGTTATGGGAGTAAAGCCAGAGATTGGCCCCCTAGACCAACTTCACGCAGGACAGAAAGTGGCTCTTTCCATCGAAGGTCTGAATCAGGCTCGAAACATGAGGTCAGAGCCAAGCACTTACCTTCACAGCCAGTTTCGAAGGTGGCTTCGAAGGTAGAAGGAAACAGTTCGACATCTAGATCAGTAAGCTCGTGGGTACCTGGGGTCCCAGATTGGTTTGTAATGCAGAACAAACCTAGGGAGGCACCTACTCAAAGGGATGCTGGAAACCAAGGCAGGATGGTCAAGCCTCTTTTGGTGGCCCCGAACAATTGGGTATTGCTTAAACACCCAAAGACAAAGGAACCAGATTTGGTCCCAGTCATTTCCAGATCAGAAAGAAGGAAAATTCAGCGCAGGTACACCCAGTACCAGCAAAGTCTGAAGGAAAGTGGAGAGACTTCTTCACTGGTCTAGACAGAAGAAAAGAAGGCTCTGAAGTCAGACCATACTCCAAAACCGACTCTGCAAAGCAAGGTGGTTTGTAGCAGAGAACAGTTGGCCCAGGTTCATTCTGAACTAAAGGCCAGAGAGAAGTCTAGTTTGGCAGGGTTGGAGAAGGCCCTGATGGAAAGTGATAGCGAAACGGAAGAAGAGATTGGCATGAGCCAAAAGAAGGAAATGGTAGAAGAAGAAATGTTCGAAGCCTTCATGGCTGAACAAACATTTCTGACTGAAGAGCCAGTTGAGAAAGATCCTTCGAAAGGATCAGTTAGCAATGAAGTGCCAGAGTGCAGTATGGAAGATGCTGTTGAAGTTACTGGGCAAGGTAGCCAAGGAGGAGAGGAGGTACAGCCAGCCATCCAATTTGGCTCATTTCCTCCAGTATCAGTCAATATGGTACACATACTACCTCACGAGTTCCAAACTGAAGATGAGGACCAAAATGACCAAGACATGGATCCTATTCCTGTCTCTAGTGAAGAGTCACAAGTAAGTATGGTACAGGATGATCCTGGAATGGCTACTCCGATGGAAACTGAATACGAAAGCGAGAAAGAGGTGAGCATCAACCTCTCATATCCTTTTGAATATCCCTCGAATTCTATGACATAGCATGTCAAGCCTTTGTACATCAAGGCTTTCTTCGATGGGATACAACTGAACCGAGTCTTGATAGACAATGGGGCAGCAGTGAACTTGTTACCGAAGTCGTCTTTGAAGAAACTAGGGAAAAAGAATCCCAAGTTGATCCCAACCAGCACAACCATCGCTGGCTTTGCTGGAGACAAGCAGATGGCTCAGGGGATTCTACCCATTAACTTGAGTGTGGGAACCAGGGACTGCATGACAGCATTCTTCGTAATCGACAGCAATGCTAAATACAATGCTTTACTTGGGAGAGATTGGATCCACACTAACAAATGTGCGCCTTCCTCTTTGCATCAGAAAATCATGATGGCTTTGGGCAATGGAGAGACAAAGGAGATTGATGCAGATCCTCAACCCTTCATAGCCTGTGCAGACTTTGCAGAGGCCAAATTGTATATTGAGGGAGTGACACCACTCAGTATACTTAGGAAAGCTGATGGCTCAGCCGAAGTGACGGCTGATGAGGAAGTGACACACCTGAAGCACTTAGTCCAAGAGAGTGCTGATGAAGAGGTTGTCGTGAAAGATGACAATGATGCCTGGTTATAGGCAAAGAGGTGAAGAACTAGAAGCCAATTCTTTGGCTCTGATTAAATTCTCAACATTGGACGTAAAAGCAATAGTCCAGAAAGTACAGGAGCAAGAAAGAGAAGCCATGATAATTGGCTGTAAACAGAAGCAGCCACAGGTCAGAATTTTGACCCTTGGTAAATACTGTGCATTGGACATTGAGACAAAGGTCCAGGAGATACAGGAGGAGGATGCCTTATGGACAGATTTTGTTTATGAGGAGGAGGGTAAATATGTTAAACTAAAGAACCTAGAAGCAGAACAAGATAAGAAGATTGCTTCGAAGGTAGAAGAAACTAAAAAAGAAGCTTCAATAAGTTCTCAGACACAAGACCCCTTAGAAGAAGTAAATTTAGGGGAAGGTTCTATACAACATCCCACTTTTATAAGTGCTTGCTTGAATGTTCTGGACATAGACCAGTTGTTGGTTGTTCTGAAGAAATACAAAGATTGCTTTGCATGGTCCTACAATGAACTACCAGGATTGGATAGGTCATTAGTGGAACATAAGCTCCCTATGAAGCCTAATTTCAAGCCATACAAGCAGAAACCAAGAAGAATGAGTCCAGAAGTAATTCAGAAGGTCAAAGAAGAGATTCTTAGACTACTCAAAGCAGACTTTATTAGGATAGCCAGGTATGTTGAATGGCTATCTAATATTGTGCTTGTAGTTAAGAAGAATGGTAAAATGAGGGTATGCATCAATTTCAGAAACTTAAATCTAGCAACTCCCAAAGATGAATATCCTATGCCTATAGTGGATCTGCTGGTAGACAGTTCAGCAGGACACCAAGTTTTGTCAATGATGGATGGGCATTCTGGTTATAACCAAATCTGCATTGCAGAGGAGGATATCCACAAGACAGCATTCAGATGTCCTGGAAATATTGGCACCTTCGAATGGGTTAAAATGCCATTTGGCCTGAAGAATGCTGGGGCTACATATCAGAGGGCTATGAACACTATCTTTCATGATCTCATTGGAGGGTATCTAGAGTGTTACATTGATGACATTGTAGTGAAATCCCAGTCCATGGAGGAACATCTGTTTCAGTTAGAAACAGCTTTTGAAAGAATGAGGAAGTTCAAGCTGAAACTCAATCCTCTCAAATGTGCTTTTGGTGTATCATCTGGAAATTTCTTGGGTTATGTAGTGCACAAGAAAGGAATACAGATTGATCAGAATAAAGTCAAAGCCATCATCGAAGCTAGGCCTCCATCAAGTAAGAAAGAATTACAAAGGTTCCTTGGGCAGGTTAACTTTCTTAGAAGGTTTATTTCTAACACTACAGGGAAAACTAAAGCATTTTCTTCCTTGTTAAGGCTGAAAGATGAAGAGGAATTTGTGTGGACAGCAGAGCATCAAACTGCTTTCGAAGGTATCAAAACCTACTTGGCCAACCCTCCAGTGCTGATGCCACCAAAGGGGAACAAGCCCTTGAAGTTGTACATAGCTGCAGTAGAAGATTCATTGGGAGCTTTCTTGGCCCAAGACAATGAGGAAGGCAAGGAACAAGCTCTTTATTACCTTAGTAGGTTTTTAAATTCTTGTGAATGTAAATATTCAGCTGTTGAAAAGCTGTGCCTTGCTTTGTATTTCGCTGCAATGAAATTAAGATATTATCTTTTACCTACAACTGTCTTGGTGATTGCAACCACAGATTTGGTTAAGTACATGTTATCTAGACCTATGTTGAGGGGAAGAATTGGCAAGTGGATACTAACCTTATCAGAATTTCATTTAGAATATGTCCCTCAAAGGGCAGTAGAAGGGCAAGTCTTAGCCAATTTTCTGGCAGACCATCCATCTCAAACAGAGAGCCAAGAGGTGATGGAACTTGGCATGGCCAGTGTTGAGCCATGGCGGATGTGGTTCGATGGATTGAAAGCCAATGGCTTAATTGGAATTGGTATTGTGATTAAATCTCCACAAGGAGTAGAGACCACGCATGGTTTCAGAGTGGATGAAGCCACCTGTTCCAATAACCAGGCTGAGTACGAAGCCTTAATAGTGGGGCTAGAGATCTTTATTGGATTGCAAGTACATGCAGTTGACATATTTGGGGATTCTCAACTGGTGGTTAACCAAGTGAAAGGGATTTTCAAGTGTCAAAGCATAAGTATTTTGCCGTATTATGTTGTTGCATTACATCTGCTTTCTCAGTTTCAAGTAGCAAATGTAACCCATGTTCCAAGATTCTTGAACAATAGAGCTAATGATGTGGCTCAGAAAGCTTCGAACTTCAAGAGAAGGGATGATACCCAAAGGGACATAAGCCAAACAACATATCAAAGATTAATACAACCTTTGAATAAAAGGAATATAGTTTTGGAAGTCAATCATAATGACTTACAAGAACAGGATTGGAGGCATCCAATAATGCAGTACTTGGCTGGTCCATCTTCGAAGGCCAGCAGAAAAGTTAAATTGCAGTCTATGCAATACATGATGTATGGTAATGCTCTCTACAAGAGGGGAGGAGATGGCTTATTGCTGGAATGTTTAGGCCCAAAAGAAGCATTAACAGCTGTGGCTGAGGTTCATGAAGGCATTTGTGGTGCTCATCAGCCTGGTGTGAAGATGAGATGGTTGCTTCGAAGGCATTCCTACTATTGGCCAACTATCCTTAAAGACTGCATAGAATATGCAAAGGGTTGCCAGGCATGCCAAAAGCATGGCACAATAAGGCATATGCCCATAACTGACCTACATGCAGTAGTGAAGCCTTGGCCATTCAGAGGATGGGCCATGGATATGATGGGAAAAATACACCCACCTTCTTCGCAGCATCATTGTTTCATTCTGGTGGCCACTGACTACTTCACTAAGTGGGTCGAAGCTAAGCCATACAAGGCTGTAGACCAAACAGAAGTCATTGGGTTCATTAAAGACTTGATCCATAGATTTGGCATCCCACAAACTATAACAGTGGACAATGGAACTGTGTTCGATGGAAAAATGGTGAGGTCTTTTGTAGCAGAATTTGGAATTAGCCTTATTAATTCCACACCCTATTATGCACAAGCCAATGGTCAAGCTGAGTCATCCAACAAGTCTTTGAAAAAAGGAATACAAAAGGTTGTGGAGGATAATCCTAGGGATTGGCATAACCTATTGTTGGATGTTTTGTGGGCTTACAGAACCTCCCCAAGGTCAAGCACAGGAGTTACTCCTTATGGCTTAGTATATGGGCATGATGCAGTTTTACCTGTGGAAATTAATGTTAAATCTCTGAGGGTAAGATACCAAGATCAGTTAAATCTTGAGCAATATCATCAAAGTATGTGCTTGGAATTAGAGGGCATAGATGAAGCCAGAATTTTGGCATTAAATAGCATTCTTTTCCAAAAGAAGAAAGCAGCCAAGAATTACAACAAGAAGGTCAAACACATTGGCTTTGATGAAGGTGATTTGGTATGGAAAACAATACTCTCAATAGGAATTAAAAGCCATAAGTTTGGCAAATGGTCACCTAACTGGGAAGGACCATATCAAATTCATAGAGTTCTGCCTTTTGGAGCATACCATTTGAGGAATTTAAATGGTTATGTACATCCCAAAAAGATTAATGGCAGGTATCTAAAGCCTTATTTTCCAACCATTTGGGAAACACAAGGAATAAAATAAGCATTAAGTACAAAAACATAAGACTGCTCAAATAATAGACAAGAATTCGATTTTCATAAAGAATCAAGTACATTGTGCCACAAATTGGCCCAAAAATCATTACAGTGTTTCAATTGTTTTTGTACAACAGACTTTCTATTACTAAGTGCTGGAAACAGTTGAATAACTGCAGCCATGTCCTTTTTTCGATCAGCTAGCCCTTGGTTGGTGATGTGCAATTTGGTATCAGTTCGAACCAAGGCTTGGTTTACTGCAGCCAGCTCCTCTTCAAGCTGAGCTTTCTTCTCCAGTAGCTGGATTCGAAACTGGGAGACAGAGGAGTGTTGTTCCTTGAGTTCGGATACTTCGGTATGTACTTGAGAAACAAAACTCTGATCCCTAACTAGTTTCTCATCTGCAGCCCTAGCAGCATGACAAATGTTGAGATATAAATCGACAGTAGCTGCTGCCTGAGATAGATGACTAGAAACATTCATGCCACACTGCTCAGCAATTGTGCAGCATTGAAGGAATCCATTTCTGATTATTGGCCTTTGCAGAGCCTCGAAGGGAATCCTTGAGAAAGAAATTAGCAGTTCTAGGCATGTGTCCATGTCTACCAAAGGTGCAGAAGGTTTGCTGCTGGAGGAAGAACTCTCAAAAATTTCCAGCAAGGAGTTAGCCAAGACTAATGGCTCAGCTTCAGCACTGAAAGTTGGGGAGGTAGAGGGTGTGTCAAAGAGACTAGCTAGTCTTCCTTCGAAGATGTCTACCTCATCCCTAGACATAAAGGGCATAGAAAGTGCTGTGGTGGAAAACACAGGGGACTGCATGGGGATAGGAGAAATAGTTGGAGCATCTTTGGCAGCCTCTATGGTCTTAGCCACCAATGAATCAAGAAAAGAGGGGCTGGAAGTAGGCAAAGGTGATGAACTATGAATTGGAAGACACCAGCACCCTCTGCAAGGGAATCAACTGCCATCAGAGATGGAGTAGCAGTTGGAATTTTTGTGAAGGAAAGAGTAAGAGTGAGGCTCGAAGAAGAAGTAGACTGCGGCAGATCAAAAGTTAAAAAAGGGAGATATGGCTCTAAGCCAAGGAAAAGAGATGCAGGGATGTTTGGACTCAAAGAAGGTATATCGAATATAGGCTTAGAGAGTGGGAGCATGATTTGGATGGTTTTCATATGTTGCATCTGGTCAACTTCAACTGAAACTGAGGAAGGCCTCATGGGAAAGATAAACGCAGTAGGTGTTGCTGCAAGAAGAAGAAATGTAAAGCAATGTCAAAATCCAGTATCAAAAGTTGACAAAGGAAAAACAGCGGAAGTATGAAAGAAATTACTTGTTCCAGAGGTATTAGCGCTGATGGGAGAGCTGCGAAGGGAGTAATGTTTGGCAGTTTGTTGCCTTCTTGCAGTTTCCCTTTGAAGTACATCAGCAGCAGCAGCTTCATCTCTCAAAAGTTGTTGCTGCCGTCTCTTCTCGGCCCTCTCAAAGACAACTATTGCCTTGGAATGTTCCTGCTCCACTGCCTTGGCAGCTGCTTCATGAATGGGGTCTTCAATCAAGTCAGTAGCAGGAACAGTCACCTTCCTTCTCTTCCTTCTTGGTAGTGCTACTACTGGTTCCTTTTCGATCTCCCTCTCTTCAATTTGGGGTTCAGATTCTTCAGAGGTAAGTTCTTTCCCCATTGTTGTAGTGGTTGCCTCGAGAGGAGGATGCTCCATTGTGTCAGAAGGGGAGGCAGCCACCTTTTGTCTTTTTGTTCTTTGTAAGGGCACTTCTTGCTCTTGCTCAACCTCTCGTTCTTCCTCCAGAGATTCAGATTCCTCAGGAGGAAGGACTAGTTTCCTTTTCTGTTTTTGTTGTTGCTTCTTTTTGAGGACAGCTAGAGTTTCAGCTCTCTTGGGAGATTCTTTTTGCGGGGACCCTGCACCAAAGAACATAAGTGTAAAGAAAATGAACAAAAGATTCAAAAGAAAGAAAAGGGAAATCTGAAGATATTTACCCTTCTTCGAAGCAGCTCTAGTAACTCTAGCTGGAGGGGATGAAGTCGCAGGAGTAGTTGTGGCAGCTTCAGGAAGAGGGGGAATATTCTCAGCCGTTGCTGACTTGGCCTTCGAAGGCACTCCTAACCCTATCAACAAGTCATGAGGGTGTGCGGATAAGCGCACTTCCGTATTGACTGACCACCAGTTCTGGAATCTTTTCAAAACCAGGCCAGACGGGAGGAAAGGGATAAATTGAAATTCATTCAATTCCTTCAGCAGTTTGAGTATTGCCGTCTCTAGCTTGGATTTGGATATCCTTAAATCTCTAGCAGTAAGGTGGATGTTTGAGAGACTGCAGAGTGGAACATGTATTCCTTGAGTGAGCCCAAATTGTCTGGCAAATTGGGAAGGGCAATACATCTCAGAAATGCACTTATAGGCTCGAGGGTTCAAGGTGCCAATGAACAACTCCCTTGGTAGCAGTATAGAGGCCCATATATCTTTATGAGGTGAGATGGAGCACTCTTTATTAGCCAGAAAAGTCTGCAGCCAGGACGGTCCTCTATTGGCTTCAAATGGACAAAAGAAGGAGGCAGACGGAGAAATAGGGAGTTGATAAAATAAAGTAAAATAATAAGCAAAAGAAGCAGGATAAAGGACAATCCTAGCATACTTCTCCCCATAAGTGCTAGGATCCTGGACAAGGAATCTTAGGCATTTTGAATGCAAATCAGTAAAATAGGCGAAGAGCCAGAGCTGGAGCACCCAGAGGGGACCTCCTTGGTTAACATCAAGTGGTCTTTCACAAAATTGGGAACAAGCTCTGTAAACATGGCCTAAAAGATAAGGAGCAAGAGCTATATGTTTTTTCAAGACAAGTGCCTTCGCGAGGGGAGCGAACTCAGGCATAATCCTCTGAGACGATGTGCAAAAAAGAAATTTGCATAGCCAGTATAAAATGAAGGAAAAGAGTTCTCTGTCTTTCACAGGGCCGTCCTTTTTATTTTCAGCCTTCACAAAATCACTATAAGAAGAATTTAAGGCTGGAAGGGAAAATTTGACAGGGAGGTCCGGATAGTTGGGAGTAAAAGGAGAGCCATGAGGGGAAAGCCCTAAAAGATGGCAAATATCGAGAATGGTGGGAGCCATCATGCCACATCGGAATTGGAAGAAATTAAAAGCCATATTCCAAAAACATAAAGCAGCTGGAATTAAAAAGGGGTCCTCAGGGATGATGAACCTGGAAAGACGAAGGGCGTCAAGGATATAGAGCTCCTGTAAGTCATCTTTTCTCGCAGGTATGACCTTGTCATACCATTCCTCCCATTCAGCTCTCAATGTCGGCCAGCAGCGATGAGGCCGGGTCAATCTCCAATTGCTCCAGTCAAGCCCTCCTTCGTAGAGAAGAAAGTGATCCTCCAAACGAGGATATAAAGCTGGGAGCTGGTCAGGAGCTTCTCGAAAGATGGGACCTAGAACATATTCTTGTTGGCTGCTGTGACGAGGAACAAAGAGACGCCCATCTATAGCGCTCGACCCACCAGTTGTTAGTTTGGTGATTTCTTCATCGATGCACTTTTTCAAAGCCATGGTAGGGCTCATACGGTCGCCAGCGAGCACTTTCAACGAAGAAGGATCCATGGAGAAAGAGAGGGTTACTAGAGGATCGGTAGGGTTTGTGTGTTAAAAGAAGCAAGTGATTTCAGAACACGAAACAAGAGGGTATTAAAAGCCTTTGTGTCTGAAAAATTTATTGCGTGAATCGTTAAGTACTAAAAGTACGAATACGAAGAGTTTTCCTTCAATATCGATACTTTTGGAGGGAAAAAAAACACAACCCAGATACTGGGACTAGCTTCGAAGTAGGGCATTTGGCTTCGAAGCCAAATTTTGGTGCCAAAAGTCAAACAACAACGGCTTCGAAATACAGAAGCCGGCTTCGAAGCATACTACATGCTTAAAGATGCTAGAATGCTCGAGCATTGGTCTGCTTCAAAGGGTTTAGAGACCTGTTTGAGGATTATTAATAAAAACAACGGCCATCGAAGCAAAACTTAGAATTCTTCAAGGATGAGAATTACTGTTCGAAACATCTAAACCAATAGTTGGTTTGTATATACACAAAGAATTGATTGTTCGGTTAAAACATTATACCCCAAGGGCAATTTCCATATTGTTGAAAGTATGGACTGTTGCAAGACTAGTCAGTATTAACCATGACTATATTTTTGGTTATGATTAAAACAGGCTTTAGGGGAAAGGATCGTTAAATTCGAAGCACCAATTCTGAACAAGAATTAACAAAAACTGACGGTCATAATCCATAAATTGGAGGATTCATCCCAACATCCTTATTGGAAATTGATTGGGTCTATGTTTGAGGGATAAGGTTGTATTCGAAGCACTAGTTCTAGATGATGTCAGCCAGAATTGTCAACTTTACTCCATAAATTGGGGAAAGACATGTTGGTTCCTTTCAGTGTTTCATTAAAAACAATTGAGTCCAGATTCGAAGAATGAGTTTGTTCAGTTCGAAGCTCTAAATTGGCTCTTAAAAGCAAATGGAAACAGAATCAAACAACAAGAAGTGAGGAATTCTGTTTATATTAAAGCCAAAGCAAATTACATCAAGCAACCCTATCTGGGCACAAACTCAAGCTCATAAAAATAAGGAATATAATAAATAACAAGATCATGAAATTTTGTCCAACAATGATCAATGAATTTTTGTTCTTTCTTTATTATATCTTCTATTTCTTCTAATGTTGGCTGCATAAGTTGATGTGCTCTGACTTCGTAGTAGAGCTCTTCAGCCTTTATTTCGAAAGCTTCCTCTCTCAATCTTTGTTCGACTTCGTCTATGACCAAGTCATCCCAACATGCAGAATCTTTATTTTTAAAATCATCGAATTCTTCGATAAAGTTTTCTGCTTCATACTGGGCATGAATTCGCAGAGACGAAAGTTGATCCAAAGATTGTGTAGTAACCATGGAATTTCGATGCCAATAGAGGAGCACTGGAAGTTGCTCCAGGAACATATGAAGTTCTGCTTGGGCAAGAGGATTAAGGATATGGCCCCTAGTCAGAATATCACAAGCCCACTGAAAGTTCTCAAGAGGGACTTCGTCCTCAAGAACATTGAAGGGCAAGTGAGAGAAAGCTGCAAGCAGAAGTTGAGCTTCTTTCCGCTCGGTTAGAGTGGGGAAAGGTAGAGGTTTGTAAGGTAGGAAGACTTTTTCCATAGGAAGGGCAAGCCTCAGTTTCTCTGTCCATGAAAGAATTGGTGGAGGAGAAGGGGTAGATGGTTCTGCTTCGGAAGATGAAGGAGAAGGAATAGATGCTTCTGTTTCAGAGGATAGAGAAGAAGGTGTGGATGTTTCTATTATGGGAGATGGCACGGAAGCGGAAGGAACAAAGGCATTAATGTAATCAAGCCAGTCAGAAGAACAAATCTTCGCCTTCTTGGCTAAGAATGAAGGGCTGTATCCTTGAGTTTCTTCTGGGTGCTGGGTAATGTGCATTATCTTTGTAGGCATGGAAGATGTATACCAGGCCACAAGCAGATTCTCTTCTAAACTACGTCGAAGGTCAATGGGCACGTAAGGGTAGACCACTGAACTTCGAGCATAGGAAGGAAACTCCAAAGGGTCAGTGAACTCAACAAAATGATGGTTGATTCGTTCCCTCAAATCATAAGTCTCAGGGTTTGACCAGCTTGTCCAGCCAGAAGCCCCAGAAGATGAAGAAGTTATGGCTTTATCCCATGCAGAGGTTTGTGAAGAAGAATTTCCCAAGTCCATATTTGCAATTTGCCAAATCAAGGGTTTGAGAGCAGTTTGTTCGAGGTACAAGGGGAAATTAGAGGAAGAACTTCTTGTATTTGTGTCCGCAACTTGATGAATCGAAGGATTAAGGACAATGTGTTCGTAGTCCAAAGGTTAGTAATTTGCAAAGGCTCCCATGACCTGAATATAGAAAGGCGGGTAAGAATAGCTAATGAATGCGTGGAGGTTCTTTCGAGAGGAAGCAGCATTACTCAATGGCTCTTCATATGCTTGTTCAATAGAAAGGAAAATCGGTTTAGCCACAGTCTGTTCGAATGCTAAGGCATTGGGATACTCGACAAATTGAAGGAGAGTTAATGTAAATGATCACCAAATAGGTGACGGTTGTGTTTCCAGAATTCAGACTCCATGCACGTTCTAAAAAGCGCGGGAAAAGGCTTTGATCCACTAATATCACCAAGTATTGGGTATATTAGTGCGGGGGGTAATGTTGGCTACATATTTTGTAAAAGCCAGTTACAATTCGACACGTGGCAGAATAAGGGTATTATGGGAAGAGGATTCAAGTTTTCGATCCTGATCATACACGTGGCGATGAATATTGGTTCTCACGTGATCTGAGTAGCACTAGATCAGTAAAGAGATGCAAGGTGACGTGACTCCAACGGTTACTCATATTCGAATTCAAATACAGGAGGGAAGTTCAACTGCAAGTGATGGCGTAGTGGAACTACTTCTAAGACAGCATGATCAGCGATCATGGAGGAGCAGTTCGACAGTTTGAAGTGCAGTTCGAAGGTCATCCTTGACGAGTATAAATAGCAAGGAAGCCCCCAGAAAAAAGCCCCAGACTCAGATCATACAAACCAGTCTTTACTTCATATTTTCCTTTCCAGTTTTACATTTTCTGTACTTTAAATTCCTGCACTTTAAATACCTGTTCTTTAAATACCTGCACTTTAAATACCTGCACTGCACTTCGATTCATAGGAGTAGTTTCAAGTAGATTCGAGTAGACTGTTGCTGTAAACCTCTTCGAGGTTGAGTTTGGACTATTGTAAGTGTTCATTTTAATGAAATACTTCGATTGTTCTTCATATTAACTGTTATTTCTCTTAATTTCTCCTAAGTCAAGCCACCAGTAAAAGTCCTCTTCATTGAGGCTGAAAGAACTAAAACACAATCGTCTGATAATTGGTTGACAATTATAATTTCTGTAAGGACTAATTGATCCTTACTGGCACGCTCGCATTTACAAAAATACCCTTCGAAAAGCCAAAAAGCCAACAAAAAGCATTAATAAAAATTCCAAAACTCATTTCATCGTAGAAAATCGTCTTTTTGACTGGTACAACAATAGGCCTTCGGTTGGGATAGTTTTATTTAGTGAAAATAATGCATAATATGCTAAAATGATCATCATAATGTAAGCTTTGCCAATGGCCATGGCCTAAAAAAAACACCTTGGTTGGAAACCAATTCAGTAAAAAGAAAAATTAGGGATCATGAACATTTTTTCATGAAAATGATCGTGAAAGATTTATGATCCTTGGATTACCTTAATTAGTATGTGGTGCTGTATTTTAAGTATAATTCGAGGGTCATATAGCTTTCATGATTATGTTCATAATTTTTTTTTTATAATACCTAGCATTGCTATTTTGTTGAAGAGTTCATCATTGGATTAAATACTTCAAAGCAGCACACTAATAACAACAGATTGAAATCAAACATAAAGGTTCTGTTTTTGCATTTCAATATTGGTTAGAGCATTGCAACTGAAAAAAAAACAAGAACCAAACACTTCCACAAAGATCTCTGCAACTTACCATAAACATAATTTAAGAGAAAATAAAGAAAGAACAACCATGTATCTTTAATATCTAACGTATCTAAATTTCTGATCTACTATACAATTCATCCAGTTATGGATGATGGGTCACTCCTCTTGTTTGAAGAAATCTGTGGAGGCTGATGAAGATCGATCAACTCGAGCTCTTTCTGGCGAAGAAGAAGTAGCATTCTTTCATTTTCGAGCTTCATTCGCTCGTTCTTGAGCTTGTCTCTCTCCATTTCCCTCTCCTTCTTGCTGCTAAATTTCACCCATTTAAGCCTCTGCTTCTCAATCTCAAACGCTTCGTACTGGTAAGCCACTCGTTGTTCCTCCAATTGTATCAACCGGTTCTTCATCCAGTGTCCCTTCTCCAACAAACTCTTGGATCCATCCTGAACCACACTCGTCAATTCACTACTCAATTGTTGAATCAAAGGTGAGGGAAACGCGAACATCCCTTTTCTTTGCCTTTTCCTCGAACATTTTTCGTCACCACCGTCTTCCTCATCCTCCTCGTGATCTCTCACACCTCCTCCTACAATCTCATCTTCATCCTCATCATCATCGTCATCGTTCTCATCTTCTTCATCATCTTCATCCTCTTCTTCAGGGCTACCCCCTTTTGCCATTTTTGATCCCTCCGTCTCTGCTCTTCCTGAATTGGGCACTATTGGGGTATTGTCAACCGAATGAAAACACCTCTGGTGGGGTTGAATTTGTTGAGATGGCTCCGCAGCCACCTCTGGCGAATGATGAGGACCCGAAGCCCCACCACTAGCAGCAGCAGCAGCACCACCACCATTAGCAGCAGCAGCACCACCACAACTATTATGATAAGCACACATTTCTCTAAAAAACAAGTGCTTGGAATTGAGTAGTTTCTTCACTTCTTCCTTTCTTTTGGGTGATAAATGGTCCATTGTTTCAAGCAAACTCTGATTCTCCACAACCCGGCAAGCCGTTCCTTTCCCTAATATATCATTAACCCTCTTATACCTCTTATTCAAATCATTGAACTTGTCTTCACATTGCTGTGGAGACACACAAAACCCTCTCTCCATCATCGCCCTCGACACCGATTTCCACTTCCCTTTCTTCTGTAAAACCCCACCCCCCTTCTTCTTCTCATTCCCATCCGAACCGGTTTCATCGCCAATATAAAAAACCACCATGATCAACAACTTCACCATACTATCAGTCCATTTCATTCTCTGCCACGGAGACAATTTCTTCTTCCCATCACCACCAGCACTGTCCTCAGGAGTGAGTCCAGGTTCATCCTCATCACTCAGGGTTAACTGTTGGGGTTTGGGTTTAGGGGCAAAAGGGTAACTTGGCTTCACAGATTGCTGAGTTTGTGGGTGTTGGTGGTGGTCAGCCTCATGGTGACCATAACTAACCAATTGGGGGTGTGGGTGTTGTTGCAATTGGTGAGGGTTTTGAGGGTTTTGTTGTGGTGGGTGATGGTGAAGTGACATTTCTAACCCTAACATCCCAGAGCCCATAGTTGAATACATACCACCTGGTAAACCATTAGGATCCATCAAAATCAAAACTAACAAAATTCTTGAACAATACCCAGTTGACAAAAATCTATTCAGAACAAAACCCAATAAACAGAAATTGGTAAAAAAAAAAAAAAAAAAAAAAAAAACCAAGAACTAAGAGATTAATATTGAATTGTTACATCACCATGTACAGAGGCACCTTCTTCAAAGCCCAGAAAGGTTTAGTGATTGATCAGCTTTTGCAGCATTGGATAGTGTATTTGAAAGGGGAAAGAAGAGAAAAGAGGAAGATGAGAAGGTGGATTTGGTGAGTGAAATTGTAGGGGGAAGAGTGATATAGATGAATTAGAGAGAGAGATTGTGATTTTTGTATTGTATTGGATATACAGAGAGCGGAGCAGCTGGTTTTTAGAGAGAGAGAGAGAGGTTTTGGTTTGTGCTACAGACATCAAAAACTGCCTGCACCCGTGGTTTTGGTTTGTGAGATGGAGAGAGAGATAGTGCGCGTCCACTGTATTGTGCAAAACCGTCGCCTACATGCCTCCCCCCTTCAATCTTGTTTTATTTGACCTCTATTATTTATTACTCCCTCCGTTTTGTTAGTCCATTATTTTATTTTTTTGTCATTTCAAAATGTATATTTATTTTAAAATTTTAAATTTTTTAAAATGATTTTTTATAAAATAATTATAAATATATTTAAATAAAAATAAAAAGGTATTTTTGAAATTAATCTTTTAAAGTTTGAATTCAAAATGTAATGATTATGTTTTCTTAAAAAATTTAAAATTTTTAAAATAGACTATCAATTTGAGATGGAGAGAATATATTATTATTTTAATTTAAGTTTGTTATTTTTAAGTCCATCTTAATTAGAAGATTTGAAAAATAAAAAAAAAAGTCCAATTAATTTTTTTTAAAAAAAAAATCACTAAAGTGAAAACAGTCAGAGTTGTTTAGTTTTGACGGTAAGGGCTCCTCTCGGGTCCTGTTGGGCCCCATTGGTCCTGATTTGGTCTATTTCAGTAATTCTAACTGCTTAATATGTAAAACTCATCAAGTATATTATTTATATAAAAAATTACGTTGATTGGATATTGATAGTCACTTGATCAGATCACATTTCTGTCACAATTTATTTTGAAAATCATACTTGCCGTTAACAGAAATGTGATTTGGTCAAATACCTATCAATATCCGATCAATGTGATTTTTGAAGGGTATACTCAACGAACTCTACATATTGAACGGTGTAGATAATTGAAATGGGTCCGGATTAGGGCTCACTATAGCCCAACAAGTCCATCTAGTTCGATGACGAACTGGAGGGGAGCCATTCTCGTTTTTGAAAATTACTTTTGAGAATTTTTTTTCATGTTGTTTATTTTTAATATATTTTTTTTTCATGTTTTAGTTAAAATTATTTACTTCACCTTATAAATATAAGGGAGAATATAAAAAAAAAAGGAGAGTATTCATCAGATGATTTTTTTGGTTACAGTGGTGCTACATGCACTAATTAATGTATATACTATTGTACTAACTAATGTTGAACTATTTTGAAAAGATAGTTATAATCAGCTTTTAAAAAACTGCTTATAAACAACTTTTTTATGAGAGAGGAAGTGAGTTATAATCTGAGAAGTGGATTATAACCCAATTTCCAAAAGGGGCCGTTATGCTATTATTACTGACTCCATTTATTATATAAATTATGAATACTCAAAATTTTTAAAATTATATCACATAATCTATTAATATACTAGTCCGTATATTAATTGAGGTGTAATAATGTTTCCACAAAACAAGTTCAATTAATTTACTTGGGTTAAACCCGTGTTAATGAGATCAACACCAATTAAAGCAGTTGGTACGATCAGGGGTGCAATTCCGATGAATATTATCAATTGAAAAGTGCCCCAACACAGTTCGAGTTGTATCAAGACTTGTCCATACCTTAGTCTTCCTAGCTTGTTCAGCCAAGCCCAACTCAAGCTCAGGATGTTTTGAGAAGTTGGTAAAAAGTTAACTTTTGACTTTTTATTAAGTTTTTTAATTTTTTGGAAAGTAATTTGAAAAGTTGGTAAAAAGTTGACTTTTGACTTTTTAGTTTAATATTTATTTATGGTGTCAAATCAAATTAAAATGACTAAAATACCCTTATCTAACATAAGAAATTTATTTTTTTATTTTTTTGTTATAGGCCCCAATTTGTAATTTCACACTTGCGTTTTTATAACTTCCCAAACCAATTTTGTTTCGTTTTTGGCCACTTGTGTTTTTGGACCTTGGATAAAAAACGTGACTTTTTCGAAAGTTTCCGATACGACACTCAGTCAATTTTGAACTTGAATTAGGCTTTGGAGTGTCTACAAATTTTTAGCTCAATAATTTTATTAGGCTAGGTTGTTTGAGGAAGTATCATTTTAATGGAAAGTAAGAAAAACAATATCAAATTGGTGAAAAACTTTGCAACATTTAAAGAACAATTCATAAACTTTACCATTAAATTGATATTATTTTTTGTGCTTCTCATCAAAATGATATTTTCCAAGTTCTATTCTAACTATTGCTTGGGCCTATTAAATTATTTTTTTATGCTACTATAATCCTTATGATTTGGATTCTCTACAACGCTTATTCATTTTTAGCCTTTCATTGTTTTTTCATAAGCAATAATCAAAATGAACCAAATTAGTACAACAAATTTGACCATTTCAATACACTAATCCTTTAGGATTAGGGTTATTATACAACCGGTCATATACTTAGATTTAATTCAACAATGATAATCAAGTATACTAATCTTACAATGATATTTATAGTTTCACATGTATATAATTATCAGTATATACATATTCTCAAGGTAATGTTATAGTACACACCTTCAAATGGGTGTAACCATATACAAATTATGACATTTATGGGTTTGATTACTATGAATGTTTTAACTTAATCTTATAGGAGTCGTAACTAAAAAAAATAAAAATAAAGTTATAACCAAACACCACATAAGTTATAACTAAAGAGCACTTGAATCATAACCAACATTACAATAAGTCATAACTAATATAATAATAAGTTATAATTAAAAATTACAAATGTCATAACTAGGGGTGGATATGGTACATACCCCCATAAAATTTCTCATATTCTTATGATATATTTATATACAATTCAAGACTAGATTGCTTGGGTTGCCCAAGCCCCTTGCAAACTTGGGCTTGAAAAGTGAAGATTAAGCCCAGTAGCAACATAATTGAAAGTATGATAAATTTGCCACATTTAGCTTCCTCTTTTGAGATATTTGCATCTTTATATTCATTGCAGAGTCGCACAATAATTGGAAAAGTCATTGTAAAATAAAATTAAAAAAAAATAAAAATAAAAGCATACTTTTCACTTGTGAAAACTCTGCCTTTAGCATGCTTGAAAATTGAAACCATCTTATTAGGTAAAATTCTCTTTGAACTTCAATCCACTGCAGTTTTTGTTATTATTTGTGTTTTTTTTATTATAAAAACCAAAAAACAAATCAGATTTATTTTATTTTTTTTCTATCTTTTGCATGTTTTTATTTTTTATTTTTATGTTTGTAAAATGTCAAAAAAATCATTCATAAATATTTTAATTTTTTTTACTTCATATTTTAACCAAAAAATTAAAAATTAACTAAAAAAAGCCACTTTTCAAACCAACACTAAAAATGGATGTAGTCTGTAGAGAGAGCTTTTAATAATATATTTAGAACTTGGAAGCACTCCTAGGGATAGATTTACAAACATTTATTTATTTGTATAGTGATTTAGCATATTTTATGAATTAATGCTCCTTTATTTATTTATTTATTTTATTACCTCTCTAGATCAAGTTGTTGCTATGGAAACTGTAA
This sequence comes from Camellia granthamiana, assembly GCA_036172215.1. Classification (NCBI taxonomy): domain Eukaryota; kingdom Viridiplantae; phylum Streptophyta; class Magnoliopsida; order Ericales; family Theaceae; genus Camellia; species Camellia granthamiana. The sequence continues at coordinate 60,133,772 of CM069912.1, forward strand.
GGGAATAAAATGTACCTTACATGCTGATGAAGATAATCCAACAGAGAAGATGATCGGAGATGCTATATGATTAAAAACAATAAGAGAAGATGTAATGCTCTAAATTTATTATTTGAATTTATTACCAAATTTTTCGTTAAATTTCATTTCTACAATGATAAATGCGGAAGTAAGATAAAATAAATAAATGAATGATATTCTCTCTCGTATATATACAATGATGGAATGTCCAATACAAAGTATTTACAATAAGTGCCATCGGGCGTACATTTCTTGAATATAAAACAAAACAAATAAGATGAAAGAGAATTATTCTCATTACAAAACGTGGCATTCTGACTACAAAGATTAGGCCCTTTGGCCAACATGTAAAGAAGACTTCACCGGCTTCAACTATTCTTCCAACGTCATACTTGAAAAATGGTTAACAACATGGGATAAACACTAATGTCCAATAGGAATCACAATGGTTAAAAAAAAAAAAAAAAAAAAAAAAAAAAAAAAAAAAAAATCCTTTTTAGATATATATGATCATGAATGCTCTACAAAAAAAAATATATATATATATATCAATAGTATTCACCTTTTTGATATCCAAAATATGCATATACGTAAGTACTCTTTTCTCAAAAGCCATTATTTATCATTTCAAAAAAGAATCAAAATCCTTAACTTTCTATTTGTTTCTTAGTAGTTTAAGAAATTCATCACTTTCGAAATTTAAAAACCATTTTCCAAAATGTTTTCAATTTTTTATTATAAACCACAAAAAACAACTTAAGAATATTACAATCACATAAATCATAAATAACTCCCAATAATCTATCACATCATGCAGCTCTCCAAAATCACGACAACGCACTCTAATTCACACTACTTTCGAAGATATTTCCCACATTTTATGGCGATAAGCACAAGGACAAATGGGCCACCCATTACAACACATTCACGTATATAAATAATGGTAATATCATCACGTACTCCCATATTTTACTGACCACTAAATGGTACACCCCTCATAACACAATACATATACGTAATTAAACAAAACAATACTATCACATATGACAACCCAGCTTCGTCAAGTCATAACCATCCACTTTATCAGGCGCTAGCTGGAGGGAACTTGGAACCTATCATTCGAAACGCAGCCACTTTACTAGGCGCTAGGTGGAAGGAACTTGGTACCTCTCATTAGAATTGCACCCCACTTTACCAAGCGCTAGTTGGAAGGAAATTGGTACCTCTCGTTAGAAGCACAAACCACTTTACTAGGTGCTAACCGGAAGGAACTTGAGACCTTTATATAGTACTTTCATCAACCAATTCGACATGTTCCAACATTAACATAAACTATGCCAATTAATCAACACTAAACACTCATAACTTATTCAACAACAACCAATACCATCCTCCACCAATGGCCAATGACAAAACCTCTAAACAATAAATGTTATAAATTCATAAGTGAAAACAATATAATTCCCATAATCGCAATATCATCCATACTGTCCAACCTTTTAATTAACAACCACATTATCGCATAACTTTCATAATTAATTCCATTAATCTCACTCATCAACAATTCCATCATAATTTTAAATTCATGACAACCCCTTTTTATTTCCTTTCCATTCAATTTCACATTTTTGACTTACAAGAATTAATGACTCAATAGATAGTAAAATCATCAATTTACCTCATTCTCTAATCATTTAATAAATAAAATTAGGGCTTTTTACTTAGAACACCATAAAATGTTCTATTAGCATAAAACTCTCAAAATCAATAATAAAACATGAGATTGAACTCTTTAATTCAAAACCCTACTTCCCCTACATGTTTTACAAAATTTCTTGCCAAACTCGAGTTTTTTTATGCCATATAAACTACCACATATCTATTTATAGAAAGGTATTGAAGAGAAACAAAGAAATCTTTACCTCAAAAGCTAGAAGAGAAGAGAAGTAAAAACTCTTGAAATTTGATGAAGCCAAAATTTGATATCCATCAGTCAAAATGTAGCCCTCGCCAAACTCTTCACTTTGGCCTCAATACCTAAATCTCAAAGGATCTAGGTGTATTAAAGGAAATGTGTGGGTTTGGGTGTGTTTGTAGAGAGAGAGAGAGAGAGAGAGAGAGAGAGAGAGATCAAAGAGTTATGAGGGAAAAGAGAGAGGGTTTCAAAATTGTAGCTAGAATGCATGAAAATTGAAACTGAGCTGGAGTTTGGCTGCTCGTGCGGATCTCTAACACAATGAGTATCAACGTCGGCTGCTCCTCGAGCAGTGGTCACATGTGCGCCTACTATAGCTGCACATGTGGTGGTGCCTTCGACACCCGTTGATTCTTGGTCTCTTGTGTGGCCAAATCCTGCTACCCGTGCGATTGAACTCTAAATAGGTTTCCAAGTGCAGGGTTTTCTAAGTTCTTGTCTTTCATCTGTATGCCGAAATGAAATTTTCCAACTCGTGAAACATCAAGGAGAGGACTAAACAAGGTTCAACGAGCGAATACTAACACGTCACAAGACTCCGAAGGCTCCGAAAGCAGGTCAATAAGTTTGAAAAGGTACACTCAAGTCGAGTCAACGACCTGGGACATCACATAAGACACTACTAGTGCTCCGGCCAGGGCATTTTGACACCCAAGTTAGTCCTCTAAGATTATAAAAATATTAATGAATATATTATGTACAAAATGTAGGTACACCTTAATCAATGGAGGTGTGAGTCTATTATTTATAATAGATTGGTACTTTGCCGAGCAACATGGGCGGAATTAGGATAAGACTATGGGGGGCATGGCCTCCTTGTTTCTGTGAAAAATATGATTTGTCATGGCACTTTAAATATATATATATATATATTTCATTTCATACATAAAATGGCCTCCCAGTATAAAAAACACATATCTCATTCTTATCCCACTTGCATTCTCTTTTTATTTTGCACAAAAAAAACTTTTTTATCCTATTAGAAATTGCTTCTATGGTATTGTTATTTTTCTATGTATATAGATATAATTTATATATTATATTGTACATACATGTGTGCTTATGTATATGGCAAAAACTTTTATTTGTCTTTTGGCCCCTCCGGTGATAAAATCATGGTTCCGTACCTACTGAGCAAGTAATATGATTTGCTACATAATTCTTTTTCAACACAACTTCTAGTTGTTTGATACTTCCACAATAAAAAGATCTCATCGCTTAATTAAGTTTTACACCATATATAATACTGATATAATATTTAACTAGTATTTAACCTTCGCCTTATATGTACCCATGATTGAGCCACTTGGTTGTGCTGGGATGCACATAGTTTTTTTAGCAATTTTTATTTCCTTCATAAGCATGCCCTTATAGTACTGTGTGAGAGACATAATAGACAACCCTCTTTCATTTAGGATCATAACTCAAAATTGTGCCATAATGGTAGAAACATATAATACTTGTCATTGCTTGAATTCACTCCCTTTACCAGCAATCACACAAACAAACAAAACATCATTAGTTTCTCTTACGAATAGGTTTAGATTGTCCTTTTTACTTTTAAGTAAGTGCAAAAAAAAGAAAGAAATAAAGAAATGTACCAAATATACCAAAGAAAGCAAACAAGTAGGCCATAGTGGTTTCTGTAAATTAGAGTTGAATGTAAGGCATTGATTTTCTATTGAAATGCAATAGTTTCCATCAAACTTGAGACTTTTTTTACATCTCTCACATTCTTAGAATTTTAGGTAAGCTATGTTTTTTGCCCAAAACCCTCTTCCTTTTTGAGGGAAGCATGACAATTTTCACCTAATATAATGAGCCTTTCTTAAGAGGTCAATAAAGTTTTAGCCAATTATTCTTTAAGATTTTGTTCAAATAGATAAGTTGATAATATTGTTTCATTAAAGTGTATATGGATGGTTAAAGGTTATGCAATGGTAGAAAATTTAACAGAGTTCAACTCTAAAATGACACTAATTAACTTATAGCCCACAATTACAAAGGTTGTTTGAATCATAAATTTGTAGTGGAATTATGGAAGAAAGAAAATAAAAGGCAAAATATAAAAAGACAATGAAGTGAAAAAATAATTATTTATTTAATTTTCCTTTAATTTTTCTTTTACTTGATAAATTCAAGATTCAAATATAGCACATGTTGTTAGAAAAGAAACATGAAAGGAGAATTATAGAAATAAATGGTAACAAACTTTGGATCTGGTTCGGGTAAAATGGTAATGACCCCTTTTATTTACTTGCGTCAAAACCCGAACTACATTCAATCCAAAATTTGGACTTGTTGACTAGAGAGTAGTCATGTTTGTTCCGTTGCATATTTTCCATAGAAGAGATGTGTCTCTTGAAGCCGAACAACTACCATGGCCATTTGAAAAGACACCTATTTGCCTATATAAATAGCCCCCCTGCTACATTCATTTTGCATTGAAATCATCTCGTGTGTTTTTTCTTCTTTGCACTTTGTTCTTCTTCTGTCAACGCTGGTTCGCTTGTAGCACTCTGTGCTTCCTATTATAATGGAACTATATTTGACCCTTTGATTACCTTGATTGAGAACCTTCTTAGTTTTTATTTGAGCCTTGGTGGAGGTGTTACCATAGTGGTTGGATGAGATTGAATCGGAAACTCCAAATTTGAATAATTATTATTGAGTAGTTTTCACTCTTTCATCATTTTCTCTCTCCATACTTTGAATCTTGATGTGAGGCTAGAACCATTGGAAAGCTTACTTCCGGGGCTTGAATTTGGACATAAGAACGACCCTAAACGGAGTTCGGACGAGAGAGTTATACTTGTTTGAATTTCGAGTTTCTGTGTTGAAAGCATGCTCGCTCGAGCGAACTTTTCTTCGCTCGAGCGAACTGCGCGATTTTCAGAAATTCTAGGAGCTTCTTTTGTACGCTCGAGCCAAACTTTCTTCGTTCGAGTGACCACGTCGCTAACAAACATTATAAAGTGACTTTTTGGCCCTAAAACTCTATTTTTTACCTCTCACTTCTCCTCCCATCCTCGAAAACGAAACCTTAACCTTCCAAACTCTTGATTTCTCTTCTATTTATCCAAGATTCACCCCAAATCTTTCAAGATGGTTGAAGAACAAGCATAGATCAAGACTTTTACCGATTGTTTTGCAATTTCATTGGAGTTTCAAGTCGGGTCTTCATCTTTAGCTTCAAATCTTGAGGTTCGAATCTTGAGGTAGGGATTTCCTTGTTCCTTTTCAATACCTCATCTATAGATAGATATGTGGTAGATTTGTATTGTATAAAAATCATATCCATTATGGATTTCTTTGAAAGTCATGAAAGGGAACCTAGGGTTTGTTATTTGGGAATGAGATTGTTAAATTGATTGTTGTTTGGGTTAATTGGGGAGTAATCTAGCATATTTATGTTGAAAGAAGAAAAAACCCTAATTTAATATTTTGACTTAGTGAATTAAAAATGGGTAAAGTTGAATAATGTTTGTAAATTGTTATTATGGGTTGTGTAAATGTGTTAATAGCTAAAAGGCATAGTTAACTATGGCGTTGGAATTATTTTGGATTGAATATATTAAATTGAGTTGGGTTGTGGCTTTGATATCCATGGATTTAGTTTTGTAAAATGAAAAGAATGGATTGGGATAAAGAGTGGAGTATGTTAACTTGGAAAATAAGAGGATTGATTTTTGAAAAGGAAGAATGAAATCATATGCAAATTTCATAAATTAACTTGAGGTTGGATTATGCATATTTTATTTTACTATTGTTGTTGTTGGATTTAAAATTTCATGAGAGTTGAATTATTATAATGCATGTGTTGAATACATACATTTAGAGGTTTTGTCCTTGGTCATCGGTGGAGGATGACATTGTTGTGTTGAATTATTGTGTATGCATTACACTTGTGTTGGTTGTAATTTGTTGAATAGTTTATGTGTATGCATTACACTTGTTGGTTGTACTTTGTCATGTTGTGATGATTGATAACGTATGTTGCGCTGAGAATGAGAGGTACCATTACCTTCCAGCTAGCGCCTAGAGAATTGGTTGCGCTTAGAATGAGAGGTACTAGTACCTTCTAGCTAGTGCCTGGAGAACTTGGCCGAGGTACCATTACCTTGCAGCCGGTGTATGGTAAATTGACATTTCATTATGGAAAGGTGTATCCTTGGCTTATTGTGCTTAAGGCAGGTATAGCAGAACTTATTTATCATTATTGTCTCAGTATATCTAGGTATGTTATGGGTTATGATGGTTATAGTTTTGGAAGGCCGAGTTGTCTCATTTGTTGATTAGATACTTGTTGGTTGCTTGTTGTTTCCTTTTGTACTAAAGGTACGCATGTATAGATATGAATGTGTTGGAAACGGACGAAAGTACTATATTGAGATTGTGAATAATGTGAAGGATATTGGATACCTGTGAATATGTTTTGAAAAGGAAAATCAGGTGCAAGTCCAAAAAGTGAGAAAAAACGTAATGGGCTTGGTGAAATTGTTTTCAGGAATTTGTTATTATCATATGAATTCAAAATGTAATGATTATGTTTCCTTAAAAAATTTAAAATTTTCAAAATTGACTATCAATTTGAGATGAAGAGAATATTATTATTATTATTATTTTAATTTTAAGTAGTTTGTTATTTTTACATCCATCTTAATTAGAAGATTTGAAAAATCAAAAAAAGTCAAATTAATTTAAAAAAAAAAAAAATCACTAGTGTTCACATTTTTGATATCCAAGATATACATATACGTAAGTACTCTTTTCGCAAAAGCCATTATTTATCATTTCAAGAAAGAATCAAAATCCTTTAACTTTCTATTTGTTTCTTAGTAGTTTAAGAACTTCATAACTTTCGATATTTGAAAACCATTTTCCAAAATGTTTTCAATTTTTTACTATAAACCACAAAAAACAACTTAAGAATATTACAATCACATAAATCATAAATAACTCCCAATAATCTATCACATCATGCAGCTCTACAAAATCACAACAACACACTCTAATTCATACTACTTTTGAAGATATCTCTCACATTTTATGGCCATGAGCACAAGGACAAATGGGGCACCCATTACAACACATTCACATATATAAATAACGGTAATATCATCACGTACTCCCATATTTTACCGACCACTAAGCACGGAAGACAAATGGTATACCCCTTATAACACAACACATATACGTAATTAAACAAAACAATACTATCACATATGACAACCCGGCTTCGTCAAGTCACAACCATCCACTTTATCAGGCGCTAGATGGAGGGAACTTGGAATCTATATATCATTCGAAATGCAGCCACTTTACTAGCCGCTAGCTGGAAGGAACTTTGTACCTCTCATTAGAATTGCACCCCACTTTACCAAGTGCTAGTTGGGAGGAAATTGGTATCTCTCATTAGAAGCGTAAACCACTTTATTGGGTGTTAACCGGAAGGAACTTGAGACCTCTATATAATACTTTCATCAACCAATTCGACATGTTCCAACATTAACATAAACTGCGCCAATTAATCAACAACACTAAACACTCATAACTTATTCAACAACAACCAATACCATCCTCCACCAATGGCCAATGACAAAACCTCTAAACAATAAATGATATAAATTCATAAGTGAAAACAATATAATTCCCATAATCTCAATATCATCCATACTGTCCAACCTTTTAATTAACAACCACATTATCGCATAACTTTCATAATTAATTCCATTAATCTCACTCATCAACAATTCCATCATAATTTTAAATTCATGACAACCCCTTTTTATTTCCTTTCCATTCAATTTCACATTTTTGACTTACAAGAATTAATGACTCAATAGATAGTAAAATCATCAATTTACCTCATTCTCTAGTCATTTAATAAATGAAATTAGGACTTTTTATTTAGAACACCATAAACATGTTCTACTAGCATAAAACTCTCAAAATCAATAATAAAACATGAGATTGAACTCTTTAATTCAAAACCCTAACTTCCCCTACATGTTTTACGAAATTTCTTGCCAAACTCGAGTTTTTCATGCAATATAAACTACCACATATCTATTTATAGAAAGGTATTGAAGAGAAACAAAGAAATCTCTACCTCAAATGCTAAAAGAGAAGAGAAACAAAAACTCCTAAAATTTGATGAAGCCAAAATTTGATTTCCATCGGTCAAAATGTAGCCCTCGTCAAACTCTTCACTTTGGCCTTAATACCTAAATCTCAAAGGATCTAGGTGTATTAAAGGAAATGTGTGGGTTTGGGTGTGTTTGTAGAGAGATGAAAGAAAAGAGAGATTTTAGAGAGAGAGAGAGAGAGAGAGCAAAGAGTTATGAGGGAGAAGAGTGAGTGTTTCAAAATTGTAGCTGGAATGCACGAAAATTGAAACTGAGCTGGAGTTTGGCCGCTCGTGCGGAGCTTTAGCAGAATGAGTATCAAAGTTGGCTGCACGTGTGGAACTCACCATCGCTCGAGTGGTGGCCGCATGTGTGCCTACTATAGCTGCACGTATGGTGGTGCCTCCGATACCCGCTGATTCTTGGTCTCTTGTGTGGCCCAATCCCGCTACCCATGCGATTGAACTCTGAATAGGTTTCCAAGTGCAGGGTTTTCTAAATTCTTGTCTTTCATGTTTACACCCAAAATGAAATTTCCCAACTCGTGAAACATTAAGGAGAGGACTAAACAAGGTTCAACGTGCGAATACTAACACGTCACAAGACTTCAAAGGCTCCGAAAGCAAGTCAATAAGTTTGAAAAGGTACACTCAAGTAGAGACAACGACCTGGGACATCACAAAGATTATAAAATATTAATGAATATATTATGTACAAAATGTAGGCATACCTTAATCAATGGAGGTGTATGTTTATTTATAATAGATTGGTACTTCACCAAGCAAAAGGACGGAATTAGGATAAAATTATGGGGGGCCATGGCTTCCTTGATTCTGTGAAAAATATGATTAGTCATGACACTTTAAATATATATATATATCATTTTATACATAAAATGGCCTCCCAGTATAAAAAACACATATCTCATTCTTATCATATCTCATTCTTATCCCACTTGTATTCTCTTTATATTTTGCACAAAAAAAACTTTTTCATCCTATTAGAAATTGCTTCTATGGTATTTGTGGGGAAGTATTTTGAGATGACGCCATGTGGCTAAGGTGATGCTGAGGTGTCAGCCGAGGTGCCACGTGGGCAGATCATGTTTGTCGAGATGTTTAGGGCACTGCCGAGGTATTCTGCGGGGATACCAAAATCCGAGATATTTGGATAGAGGACTAGAGTCTTGGACGACACCAAGCTTCCTATTTGGATGGAGATGGGACTCTTGAGGAAGTTCATCTTAATCTGAATAGTGTGAGCTATGATATATGTTATCCTTGTAAATGATAGAGTCTCGTGATGTAAGACTTCTAGGGGAAGTTGGACACTGATCATCATAAAAGTAAGGCACCCCATTAGGTCTAAGGCATGCTTTTATGCTTTCATTGGTGAAGTTTAAGTTCTTGTATTGATATCTGTGAGAGATAAGATTTACTGACTTGATCGTTAGAGTGCCCCCGGGTGGACGAACCACCGGATATTCTCATCTTCTTGTTATAGGTTGTTGGGCTTAATTTATTCTGCCGGTACTCTCTAACTAAGTTTCCCCTTTGGTTGTGTGGTCGGAAATCAACACCCATAGTATTTGAATTTTTTTTTATGTGTATAGATATAATTTATGTATTATATTGTACATATATGTGTGCTTATGTATATGGTGAAAACTTTTATTTGTCTTTTGGCCCCTCCGCTGATAAAATCATGGTTCTGTTCCTACTGAGTAAGTAATATGATTTGCTACATAATTATTTTTCAACACAACTTCTATTTGTTTGATACTCCATGATAAAAGGATCTCATCGCTTAATTAAGTTTTACACCATATATAATATTGATATAATATTTAACTAGTATTTAACCATCAACTTATATGTGGTAACCCATAATTGAGCCACTTGGTTGTGCTGGGATGCACATAGTTTTTTAGTAATTTTTATTTTCTTCATAAGAATGCCCTTATAGTACTATGTGAGAGACATAATAGGCAACCTTCTTTCATATAGGATTATAACTCAAAATTGTGCCATAATGGTAGAAACATATAATACTTGTCATTGCTTGAATTCACTCCCTTTACCAGCAATCACACAAACAAACAAAACATCATTAGTTTCTCCCATGAATAGGTTTAGATCATCCTTTTTACTTTTAAGTGCAAAAAAAGAAAGAAATAAAGAAATGTACCAAATATACCAAAGAAAGCAAACAAGTAGGCCATAGTGGTTTCTATAAATTAGAGTTGAATGTAAGGCATTGATTATTGAAATGTAATAGTTTCCATCCAACTTGAGACTTTTTTACATCTCTCACATTCTTAGAATCTTAGGTGAGCTATGTTTTTTACCCAAAACCCTCTTCCTTTTTGAGAGAAGCATGACAATTTTCACCTAATATAATGAGCCTTTCTTAAGAGGTCAATAAAGTTTTAGCCAATTATTCGTTAAGATTTTGTTCAAATAGAAAGATAAGTTGATAATATTGTTTCATTAAAGTGTGTATGGATGGTTAAACGTTATGCAATGGTAGAAAATTTAATAGAGTTCAACTCTAAAATGACACTATAATTAACTTATAGCCCACAATTACAAAGGTTGTTTGAATCATAAATTTGTAGTGGAATTATGGAAGAAAGAAAATAAAAAACAAAATATAAAAAGATAATGAAGTGAAAAAAAATTATTTCTTTAATTTTCCTTTCATTTTTTTTTTTACTTGATAAATTTAAGATCCAAATATAGCACATGTTGTTGGAAAAGAAACATGAAAGGAAAATTACATAAATAAATGGTAACAAATTTTGGATCTGGTTCGAGTAAAATGGTAATGACCCCTTTTATTTACTTGCGTCAAAACCCGAACTATATTTAATCCAAAATTTGGACCCGTTGACCTGAGAGTAGTCATGTTTGTTCTGTTGCATATTTTCCATGGAAGAGATGTGTCTCCTGAATCCGAGCAACTACCATGGCCATTCGAAAAGACACCTATTTGCCTATAAAAATAGCCCCCCTACTACATTCATTTTGCATCGAAATCATCTTGTGTGTTTCTTCTTCATTGCACTTTGTTCTTCTTCTGTCAACGCTGGTTCGCTAGACTTGTAGATTGTAGTGTTACTTTTGCGAGGCTCTTATCATTGTATCCTATGAGATGAACGTCCAATAAACTCGTGAACACTATAGCAAGGCATAAATTTATCTTAAAAACAATGTATTAAACACAAGTCTCAATCATTCACTGTTTGCAAGTTTTTGAACTTTTTTGTTTCAGATTCTAATTTTAGTTTCATTCTGTTTCAATTTTAGAACTTTGTTAATATATAAATTCTATTTGTGGTTATTTTATTTTCACACACCATACAAATAAGATTGTCTAACACATGTAAAGGCGATTTCATCTTGTTTGTTAAAATCTTTTTAGTGATACCAATGCAACACATTTAGAATGGTTTAGAATGGAGCGGTAAACAAATCTAAAGAAAAGTCATTACATAAATATTGTACTTTAATTATTATAATAGAGATAAAAATGCACATGAATTAGGAGAAGTTATTGGTTGGTCTTGGGGCACGGCCACGTGGTGCCCCAATGGAGCTGTGATTGGTGTAGGGGGTGGGGTTCACGAATTTGTGTTAGGTGATTAGAGAACATGAGGGGACATGGTGAATTGTGATTGGTGTGGGGCATGGTTATGTGGCACTGCAAGGCTAACCAACAATTTTCCATGAATTAGATGTATAAAACTCAATTCAAACAGGTGAATTCTTATAATTACATCCATTTAAAATTTGCTTAAACTTATTCAAATTTATAAACACATTTAATCAGTTGCATTTTGCAAATTCAACTCCTCTACCACCACTACCTTCTCCACCACTACTACCACTGCCTTTGTTACTACTACTATATCATTGTTACTTCACAACCATCTCCACTCTATTATTGTTATTGCCGCGACCACCACACCACCACCATGGTTGCCACTCCAACACCACTACCATTGCCGTTCACTCTACCATCACAACGCCTCCACCACCACTATCACGACCATTAAGTGGCGGATGCACCATAGGCTTAGAAGGGGCAGGGGTCCCTTCTTAAATTTCCAAAAACTTTACTTTTATGTATAGTTATTTTTTCCCTTCAACTTTTTCCCTCCTAAATATTTACCAATGCACAATGCCCCATTATGTTTCACTATGCCCTCTCTCTCTCTCTCTCTCTCTTAAACCCAACCTTATTTTTTTATTTTACGTTAACCATTTACAACTTCAAAATGTTGGAGGGAGTGGGGTGAAAACCACTTATGGTGGTTCACAAAAACAAACACAAAAGAGAGGATTTATAATCTGAAAAAAAAAAGGATTTTATTTCTCTCTCAAACACTCACACTCTCTAACTCTGTTATTCTTCTACTCAACTCCCACACTTTGATCACTCTAATACATAAGCTATTTATACATGAACTTGACAATGTAAAATCATTAAATGCAAATACAACAATTTCTAAACTTTCAAACTAGTAGCCATTTTTAAACCCTTGATTTTAGCTTCCATGCTCCTATTTCTAGCTAGGCCGGTGTAGACACCCCATTTTGACTGGTTCTAAGACTTGGGCGCTTTTTTTTTTTTTTTTATTACCTGATGATGAAAATAAGAATACGCTATCTCATAAAATTCTCAGTGGGAAGATGAAATTTACACTTTAATCCCAACCTACACTTGTTTTGGCCAAATTGTTTTAGACTCGTTTTGGCCAAATTATGTTACATATTTGACCCGTTAAAATATATTTTATTAGTCCATTCATTTTTATTATTTTATAATTTTATAATTTTACACGTTTTGGTGTGTTTTTATAGTATTTTGACTATCTTGTAATTAATGTATTTTAGATATTTTAGAAATTATTATATTATAAAGTTACTATTCACCCTTTGAAATTCCCCAGCCTCCCACCATTTTTTTTTTGTTTTGTTTTCTTTTGTTATAGACCCGCTTTGGCCAAATTATGTTACATATTTGGCCTGCTAAAATATATTTTATTAGTCAATTTATTTTGTTATTTTATAATTTTACATGTTTTTGTGTGTTTTTATATTTTTTTGGGTATTTGCACATATATTTATGCTAATAATACATGTTATATATTATTATATTTAAAAAGCACAGTAATTTTTACTGTGCATTCTTTGAAAACCTTAGCTCTCCACCAAATTGTATTTTGTTTGTGTGTGTGTCAATTTCCGATCACACTGCTAACTTAGTACTCAACTGGAGAACACCGGCAGAATAGGCTAAGCCCGAACAACCTGCAACAGAAAGAAGAGATTCCGGTGGTGGCTCGTCCACCCGGGGGCACTCCGACGATCAAGTCAGTAAAATATCTCTCAAAGATAACCAATAGTACTTAACTCACTAGACAGAGCATAAAAGACATACCTTAGACCCATGGGGGTGCCTCCCTTTTATAGCCAACACAATCCTTGTCCCAATAGAAGCCTAGCTTCAATGGACTTTGGATTACTGCTAATCTTGGACTCCCAGTAGGATTAGGATAAACTCTCTAAGAGTCTTATCTTTATCCAAACTGAAGTGTTCTCCCATTTTAGGACTCTTATCCCATATCCGCTTATCCTGGATTCCGGTATTTTCGCAGATAACCTCAGTCTCGCCGAGATCATCTCGGCGTCATGTCCAGGACGCGTGGCACCCCGGCTGGCACTTCGGTGACACCTCGGCCACGTGTTGTCATTCAAAAATTATGTCCCCACAACTGCCCCCTAGGTTCTATTACCTCGGCATCCTGAGGTGATGGAACCTATATCATTTCTTCCATTTAGCACGTCGGCTAAGCTCGCTTCATCCTCTATTGCCGAAGTCATAACTCGTCGGCTCAATATGACCAAGACCTATAGTCTGCTTTTATCAATGTCTTAAAACCAACGACCAAGTTCGTTCAAGTTTCTCAGTCGAAACCGTCCTCCTAGCCGAGGTGTTTGCTTCATTGAATCAAGAACTCTAAGAGTTCCAGCATGCGTATGAGCTGGCACGCACAGTATTTCAACCGTTTTTATCACGAGTCTTTCCCCTACTGGTCCGTACCTGATACGCGCCATCAAGTCGCATCACTTTTGCATGCGCCATTGACAAGCACGTCGTCCAAGGCACCATAATTGCCATTTTGCCGCCATTTCATGCTTTTGATCAAAATCAACTCTCTCTTCGTCTTTTCGCTTCTGTATCTTTGTTCTTGTTAAAACTTTCTTTCTCAAATCCTCCATTGCTGTTTGTTGCGAAGCTTTCTGCAACCAGTTTCACTCCCTCCCTTCGGTGAGGCTTTCGTTGCACTTCTTTGCTTACTACCGCCGCCTGACACCGGCGTACTTCACACCGGCCTTTTTGTAATCTAAACAATCATTCTTCAATGTTAGGCCGAAGTGCCTTCTTTCCTTTTCTGAATGCATTCTTTTTCTTTTTACTTTTGTATGGTTCTATACTTAAAATAATTTACATGTCTTCAAAATACACCTTAACTGTGCAATCTCCTCTAGGTGTAACACCTCGGTTATACCCACTAATCAGTTTATCTCAGCCTCGGCTTAACACTTGAAAATATATATTTTACAATATTTTCACAAGTATTATTTACAACTCGATACTTCACTCTTAGCAAGACTTCTGTCTTCAAATTTCTTCTAAGTCTTGGCAACATGGTAATCTCGGCAAGTATGTAGATACTTCTTTCAACATAACCTTGGCTTAACTTGTAAATTTTTCTCAAAAATTTCAACAAGTGTTTAAACCAATCTTTTTTTAACATAACCTCGGTTAACTTCAACTTGTAAACTTAAATTTCAACAAGCGTTAAACATGACCTCGGTTTAACTTCAACTTGTAAACTTAAATTTCAACAAGCGTTAAACATGACCTCGGTTTAACTTCAACTTGTAAATTTCAATTTCAACAAGTGTTAAATATATCATCGGTTTAACTTCAACTTGTAAATTTTAATTTCAACAAGTGTTAAACATGACATTGGTTTAACTTCAACTTATAAACTTAAATTTCAACAAGCG